>JAJMGI010000015.1:0-350593 GCA_030568615.1 Suhomyces bokatorum
ATCCCAGCCACCCCGCCGTGTTCTCACATCCACGAGAACTGCCCTCTTTCGACTACTACCGGCCCCGTTCCCGCCTTCCCCAGGCGTTCCTGTACCCCAGTCCTCTCCACACGTACCAACTGGAGTGGATCGACAGCCCCGAGCTCTTGCCCCAGTCCAAAAGCCCCCTCTACTACGACCACATGACGCCCGTGCTGCTTCTGCACAAGATGGACACGCCGTCCAAGCTGAACACCTACGGCTACATCACGCCCATCTCCGCCCACAAGGTCAGCGACATTGTCATCAACGAAAAGATCCTCGACGACGACACCTCGTCGGTGTCGTCGGACGACCTGGTGGCCCCCGAGGACGCCGCGGCCCACCACGTGTCCACCTGGGACGTCCTCTGGGACATGTTGAACGACATCACCGGAAAGGACAAGATGGCCAAGACCGGCCAGTATGTGTTGAAGCTCCTCCTCTTCCACGCCGATCGCTCGCAATCCTACCTCAGCGACACCCACATCAACATCAAGGCCATCGACGCCCGCTACAACGACAAGCAGAAGCGCTTGAACTTGCTCCGCAACTTCCTCAAGCATCCCCAGGACTTCGTGCGCATCGTGGCCATCTTGCTCCTCTCCACGTTCCAGAGCAAGCTCGCCGGCATGGTCGCCGGCTTGTCCACCTACAGACAGTACTTGCGGTTCGGAAAGAGTCCGTTCCGTCTCCGGGGCTTGCTCGCCACCATCCGGGCCAACATCGACACCTCCGGCCCCGGCGCCACCATCAACTACCACCGCTTGCTCACCCGCGCCAACCTCGGCCAGGCGTTCGGCCTCTACTACTCCATTTTCGACGAGACCAACTTGCTCTTGAAGTTGAACTTCTACAGCGACCCCGGCCTCAAGACCTTCTCTGCGCGCCACGAGTCGTTGGCCTGGTACTACGACACGTGGTTGAACTTGTACAACGCCTACGAGAAGACGCAGGCGTTGGTGCAGAAGGAAATCGACCTCAAGATCCAGATCCAGGTCAAGAACAAAGCCAAGATCATGTCCAAGCAGATCTTGGGGGCCCATCAGCTGCTAGCCACCATGAAGGCCTCCTCCAAGGCGTCGCGCGAGGACCAGAAGCTCATGGATGAGATCCGGTTCAACAAGACCAACGCCTACTTGGACATCTACAAGAACATCGCCGACCTCATTTTCAACAGTTACACAGTATTCAGCATGCGCCTTCCGTTCGAGACAATGCAGACGTGGATGGGTATCTGCTCGGCCATGTTAGGAACCGCCAAGGTGTTCCGTGATACCCAGAAGAAATTGATAGAGGAGGAGGTGAAGAAGAGAAAGTAACATATGTACCATATTAGTCTAGAAGATTATTAGAAGTGTAGCGACAAAGCGACAGAGCGACAACTACGGTTGTAGCGAGCGTTGGGAATAGATGAAGATGATTCAACGACTATGCTAGATGTGTTTCTATAGAGTAGAGCATTTATTTAACAATTAATTTGCATATAATTACTGTTAAACTACAATTATTCTGGAATTAATTTGCATATAATTACTGTCAAATTACAATTAGTCTGGAATTAATTAAGAATGAATAATAAAACCATCAGCATTCAAACGAGATCTGAAACTTTGTATATATTGATACTTCTGGACATAAAATGCAAAAGTTAATTGGAATTGACACTGTTACATACAAATTTTGTTGAAATATTATCAGTTACATGTGAAATATTATGTTGAAACTAATTACAAACTAAATGTCCTGTGCATATTAATTGAAACTGATTACAAACTAATTATCCTGTGCATTAATTTCATGAGACTAAAATCTACCTTTAAATATATTATTTCACGAGACTGCAAGTACCCCTCGGATATAATTGATTTCACTGGGAATATGGTGGCCTTGGTTAGATTTTCACCATCAATTGTGTCAATTATCAATTATTGTCTCCAAAACATTTTATCCCCTTGAATATAGTTCCTTGATATTACATTAAATTATTAATTAGATCACTAATGAAAACAATTATTATTATTATTAGAGCACTGGGAAATTTATGATATTCATGATATTGGCCCTTGATTAAATATGTACAAGCTTGAGGGTCTCTGAGTCAGGACGTCGCCTAGTCAGCAATTTCCATGAATTTGGATCTAAATCGATGGTCTCATCGGCGGGCCAGTTCAGCAATTTCGGGAATTTGGTGGTATCTGGAAGTAAATCAATTATCTCATTGGAGTGTTCGATCAAATTCCACAATTTGAATTATATCTGATCAAATAACAATGATCATGTTCATCAATTTCTGAATCTATATCAACCATCACAGGATTCGGTCTTGTTGGATCATTTCATCATAAATCAAGTATCTCGTCGCCAGTCACGTCAGGCACCTGCTCGGCCAATTTCCAGAATTTCGACAAGTGTCTGGAGCCCGAATCGCAGGCAATGACCACAATGCGCTGGCCAGGCCCGTACTTCAAGGCGGTCTTCACCGCGGCCACACAGTTGACGGCGGCCGAGGCGCCCCAGAAGTAGCCATCGTTGATGCACAAGAACTTGGCCATTTTCAATGCCTGGGCGTCGGTGACGCGGACGGCCTCGGTGATGAGGTCTTCGCCCTGTTTGAAGTTCCAGGTGAGGCGGTTCAACCCGATGCCCTCGACGAGGGTGTCGACCTGGTGGCGGCGTCTGGTGCCCTCCTTCTCGACGCTGTCGTACATCACGCCGTAGTTGACTCTGTTGGCAAGCCCCAGGCCCTGGGGGTCGGCCAACACGATCTTTACCGCGGGCTTGTGCAGCTTGAGGTACTTGGCCACGCCGGAGATGGTGCCGCCGGTTCCCGAGCCGTTGATGAAAACATCCACGGTGCCGTCGGTCTGGGCCCAGATCTCGGGCCCCGTGGTGGCATAGTGGATGCGCCAGTTGACGTCGTTCTCGAACTGGTCGGCAAACACCGCGCGACGAGGGTCGTTGGGGTCGTCGTTGATGAGGGCCGCCGCCTTGCGGGCGGCGTTGGTGTACTGGTTTGGGTCGACGATGGACGCGGGCTCCACGGGCTGGACGTGGGCGCCCAAGGACCGCAACAACTGGAGCTTCTCTGGCGAGGTGTCGCGAGGAAGACAGATGTGGGCGGTGTAGCCCAAGGCGTTGCAAAGCATGGCAAACGAGATGCCGGTGGACCCCGAGGTGCCCTCGAAGAGCACGTCGCCGTGGTGGGGCCGGATGGCGCCAATGGCCTCGTTGTGACGGATCACCGCAAGGGCCACTCGGTCCTTGGCGCTGCCGCCAGGGTTGTTGAGCTCGAGCTTGGCGTAGATCTTGCACCCGGTAAGACGGGAGAGCGACTTGATCTCCACCATGGGCGTGTTGCCTATCAAGGACTCGACGCCACGAGAACGAGGGGGAAGAAAAGGAGACAGCGTCAATGAAGAAGACACCCCCAGAAACAACGACAGCGTCGATGAAGAAGACACCCACAGAAACAACGACAGCGACAGACTGGATATCTGGTAGAGGTCCCATAAGACGGCGCCTGTGGCGGCAGCACCTGCTAGTGCGGCCACCCACGTCGTCCAAGACGCGGATTCGTGCATGTTGTCAAAAGAAGAGTGGTGGTGGCGATCGCAGAGGACTGGGGGGTGGTGTTTTGAATGTCGGTGCTCACAAAAGAGATGGTGAGGTGGTGAGATGACATGGTTGCATTATTAGTTGTGCACTATTAATATAGCACTATTAATTGGAGCACTATTGATTGTAGCACTATTTTAGAGTATTTGAGAGGAGCACTATTAATTGTAGATCTATTTGTAGCACTATTAATCGTAGCACTATTAATCATAGCACTATTAATTGTAGATCTATTTGAGCGTAGCACTATTAATAGCACTATTAATCGTAGCACTAATCTCTAGTAGCACCATTCTAGCACTATTCTCTAGTAGCACCATTCTAGCACTATTACTAGTAGCACCATTCTAGCACTATTACTAGTAGCACCATTCTAGCTATTCTCTACGTGTAGCACCATTAATTGTAGCACCCTTCTATGGTGGCACATGGCCTATTGAGTTCAAGGTGCGCATTCCTTCTGGCAGTGTCCAGCACTATACCTTTTATCCCCAAATAATCTCGCCGTTCACCCCAGAAAATCTTGACTCACTACCACAAAACTCCTTCTCGCTAGCACAAAAGCCATTCTCTGGATTAATTCTCACTAATTCTCACTCTTCACTTGTTTAATTCTCACCAGATTTCCCATAAAATATATCTCCAGATCACCGCCCTGTCCTTCCCTATCCCTTCCCTAGGTCCCATTCCCCGGCCCCTTTCCGTCCCTGTCCTCACGTGGTGCTTCCTGCTCTTCTGCTTCCTCCTCCTCCTGCCGCCGTCACCGTGACGCCACCACCTGCCGCCATGTCCACCAATCTGCCTGCGTCTTCGACGTCGACAACGTCGACGTCGGCAGTCCCTCGGCGTCTGCGCAGTTCCCGGGCATGTCTGGTGTGTCGAGCCCGGAAGATCCGTTGTGATTCCGACAAGAAGTTCCCTTGCACCAACTGTGTGACGTTCAAGTCCGAGTGTACGTTTCCTGAGCCCAAGCGCACCCGGAAGGCGCTGCTTCCGGCGCCCATGGCCATCACCACCATCATTCCGCCGACGGCTCAGTACGGCTACGTGGACGCCTACGGGTATCCGTACTATCAGCAACAACAAAGGCAACAACAACCACAACAAATGCAGCAAATGCAACAACAGATGCAACAACAACAACCACAGCAAATACAGCCCCAAGTGAAAATAGAGCCCCAAGTGAAAGTGGAACCAGTGCAAGCTCAACTTCAACAACAACCACAAGTGCAAACTCAATCCCTTCAACAACAACCACATCAACAACAATCACTTCAACAACTACAACCTTTGCTGTCACAGCCTATACTGAATCAACCATTAGTGTCACAGACTATACCGAATCAGCCTTTACTGTCACAGTTACCATCGCAATTACCTCTACAGTCGCAGTTACCATCGCGGCCGCTACTGTCACAGTTACCTTCACAGTTACCATCGCAGTTACCTTCTCAGCAGCTCCCTTCAGCACTGACCCAACCAGTCCAGTCCCAGTCCATTCAGTCCCAGCCCATTCAGTCCCAATCTCTCCAATCCCATCAGATCCAACCTTCCCATCCACTTCAACCCCAGTACCAGGCCCAGCTCCCTCCCCAGAACTACCCCCAATCATATTCTCAGACCTACCCCCAATCATATTCCCAGACCTTTCCCCAGCCCTTCCAGCACCACCAACCGCCTCCCGCCTCTATCAATGGCAACTCGCCCTTCTCTCGTGGCCCTCCCATCCCCATATCCACGCCCTCTGCCGTCCACACTCCATCCCAGCTCGACATTCCACCCAAGGACAATGACTCACGCTTCACCATCTCCTTCAGCTACAACAACCTGGTCCACGGCCAGCCACTAACCTACATCCCGCCCAACGTGGCGCCGTCCGCTTTGCGCCCGCCCGTGATGATGGCCGACGACTACCAGGGCTTCGTCCATGGCGATCCCATCCGCAACATCTCCGCCCGCGATCTCACACCCATCTTCGACATCGAGCGCAACACCTTCCAGGAAATCACCCAGCACGGCATCAAGATCTGCCTCAACCGAAGCTACAGCGAGCTCTCGCACTTTGGCGAGAGCTCGTGCTACACGTTTCTTCAGGACGACGAGGAGCAGAACAAGTGGAACATTCCCGAGGTCGAGTCCTCCACCCAATACAACCAGCCGCTCAAAAAGCCCCAGGACATCCCGTCACAAGAGGTGTTGTGCGAGTTGGCCATCTTGAAGTTGAAACGTGCCTTCGAGTTGCCCTCCAAGTACATCTGTTCCATCTTGATCGACTCCTTCTTCGACAACATCTATGCCCAAATTCCCATCCTCAACAAGGAGGTGTTCTTGCGCCATTTCAACGACCCCAACCCCAAAAAGCACCCGCCCATCATGTTGTTGCAGGCGGTATTGTTGGTGGGCTCCAGAACCTGCAAACACCCCGCCATTCTCGATGACAACGGCAACTTGTCCACCGTTTCCCAGGCCCTCTACCTCCGTGCTCGTGCCTTCTGCGACACCACCTTGAAGTTCGAGTACGTGGGCGACCTGTTGCTCGAGGACGACGGCCATCTTGTCTTCAACTATCCCACCGTGTTGGTGCAGACCCTTGCATTGTTGTCCTGGTACTGGGACGCTCCCGAAGACGTTTCCAAGGGCCCCTATTTCGTGGTGAAAAATGCCATCGCGGTGGCGGAAAGTTACGGTTTCCACAAGGACATGGAGCGTTCAGTCGGCGTCCAAGCCCTCTTCAAACGGTACCGTTCGTCCACCGTCATAACCCCACAAAAAATCCGCCAGCAATGCTTCTACTGGAAAAAGATCTGGTGGTACTTGTTCACGCGTGATCGGTCTCATTCCATCAGTTACGGCAGACCCTTGTCCATAGATCAAAAAACATGCGAGACCAAGAACATCACGGCAGAAGACTACGAGCTCTACGAAACTGGGTGGTCCATCAAAAACGACAAGGACGTCCTTGTCCGTGATTTCTTCATTTGCCTCATCCAGATTTCCGAGATCATCGGAGTCATTCTTAACGAGCACTACGCCCTCCATGACAACACGTCTTCACAGAGAAAATATAATGTGGTCAAACAGTGCAATTTCTTAATGGGCAACTTCATGCAACAAGTTCCTCCCACCCTTCAGTTTTCCGTCCAAAATCCTGCTTCATGCAACATGTACTCATATTTACTAGGCTCCATCTACTATGTCTGCTTGTACCATATCAACAGAGTCATGCTAGTGTCGGTCCACAGCACTTCGTCGACAAATATTTACTGGGGTATTTGTTTCCAATCGGCGTGTATCTTTTCCACCATTGCCCAGCAGGCGTTGTATCAAACTACGGAGCTGGAAAAGCTTTCTGCCTCTTTCCAAATGTTGTACACTACTTCCATGTTTATGATTTTCCTTTCGTACCACGCCCAGTCAGTGAATAAAATCGTGGCAAAAACGGCGACAAAACAAATGGACTTCTGCATTAAATTTTTGGAGCATTGCAATTATTTGTGGCCAAGCATGACCTACCTCTTGACTAGTTTCTTCGAAGAGTACAATAAAGACGGCGAGAGTCAATTCCCTATTCGAGCCAAGCAATTGATTTTCAAGGTGTGTGTTCAATACCAAAGCGATATCAACACCCTGAAGAGCAAGGCGCCCGATATTGATTTTTTGTTGAACCAACAGGGTACACGGGCCAGTCGCAACGAGTTTGAATTGGACGAATTGGACTTCACAGACAAGCATTTGCCTGTGTACAAGATTCGTACCATGAAGGTTCCATCGTTGCAAGAAGACCTGGACTTCTACAAGAATTTTACAGCAGCACAGCTTTTCCCTTCGTGGAGAGAAAGAAAGGAGCGTTCAGATTCAGATATGGTCTCAGCTTCGGAAAGTCCTCAGCGTTCTCCAGGAAAAGTCAAGAAGGAAGGCGAGTTCAGCAATCTGCCCACCGCGGTATCAGGTCAAACTAGTTGTGCTGGAGATGAGATGTCAAGACTCGGCGACGAAGACTCCATTTTCTCTTGCAAGCGAAATGGAGGAGGAGACGATGCCATGGTGATCGATAACAAGAGCAATATGGGAGAAGGCAGCGACGGCGGAGTAATTGATTCCGAGATACCTGGTGCAGGCACCACACCACATATCATGTCGCCTTCTGACTTCGACAACTTGTTCGATAACGACTATTTCTTGACTGCGCAAAGTGGAATTGATTGGTACGATATTAATTAGTATCATCACACCCAGGCAAAAAACGTGTAATAATATGTGAGCTACTAGTCGATAACATAGACTTGGCTTGCCCTTAACGGATCTAATGATGATCACGCGTACTATACGACAACATGGCAACTTAATGTATGAAAATATTTATGTGTAATTTGGCTAACATAGGCCACATGTAATTATCTCGTACCTGGAATGGTTATTAATGACAATTAATTATAGGCTACATGTAATTATCTCGTACCTGGAATGGTTATTAATGACAATTAATTATAGGTACAAATAATTTGACGTCTTCAATATCTAGAATAATTTGACGCTTGACACATCTGATAAGTAGAAATAAACTTCACTCCGGATTTATCTTGAGTTAGATTTAGCGCACGCCTTTTTTTGATTGAGGCTGAAGTGTGTAGCAATAAGTATTGGATGAGAAAATAATGGGTCCGTATTAATTATGATGGATGAATAATTGTAGCAGATATGGTTCAAATAAACATGTAAAAAGATGCATGGAAGTGTCCCTACTATTGGTAACCTGTACTGATCATGATATCGTAATAGATATGTGGAAATTTCAATTCCAAAATGCAAAAAAAACATATAAAATAGAAAAATGTCTACATGATGACAAGTAGCAATGAGGATGGTGGTAAAATACCCATAAAATCCACAGATGCGACCAATTGAGGTTATTGTTACAGACAACCTAATAGGAAGTGAATAGAAACAGGTCGAGTGTGAATAGCGAAAACCTAATTTTCAGCCAATTGTGTAGAGTCCAAGAACTTACTTTCACTGATATGTTCCGTCAACCCGGACCTTGATTAATACTGTGAGTCTCCAAGTCAACCACCAATTCTTCTACAACACTTCTGAGTCCATAAAGCCTGATCCATAATTACAGTTCGGAGAAATTACGGACTAAGGCTGTTTTGCCCAGAACACAAAACGCCAAAACGCCAAGGATCCCAAAGCAAAATAACGCTAAAATGGCCGAAATCCACTAAAGTGTGTACCCCACAGGCACACTGAGTGGTCTATTCAATGCAATGCAATGCATTGACGTGGACACTGACCATAGATATGAAACTATAATAACCATACTGAAGATATGTCCTTTTGAAAGCATCGACATTTTAAATCTGATTATTGCATTATTATTATACTCTTTGAATTCTCACACCAATAGTCTGTCTTCATTTAACCTAATAGTCTGTCTTCATTTAACCTAATAGTCCGTCTTCATTCAACCTTAATAGTCTGTCTTCATTTAACCTTAATAGTCTGTCTTCAATTAACCTTAATAGTCTGTCTTCAATTAACCTACCCTAATAGTCTTCAAGTTATTCAATTGATATCTCCTAATATCTCTATCTGTCTCCTAACATTCGTGCCTGTGGTCTCCCCTTTTTCTTCCCGTTTAGTCCAGGTATCTCATCTGTGAGTTTCCTAATTCTCACTCTGTCTCATTTTGGAGGATTCGACCCGGCTTAAGGTTATTTCAGCAGTGGCCCAACGCACGTCGCCAACTCCTGTGTGGAGAACAAACGACGAAATCACCCAACAGGGATGTGAGGTGCCTTACTAATAGTAATTATAACTGAATCATAACTGCAGTGACATACACAAACGTACATACATAATCATGAACCATATTACATGAACCATATTACATGAACCCCAGTACATACCATAATACACAACATAGTAACTTGTAACACGTCCTAACAACCGTCCACCAGTCTATCCACTCTAGTCTACCCACTCTACCCACTCTACCCACTCTACCCACTCTACCCACTCTATCCAGTCCATATAGAGCAACTCTCTCCACTTTAGTAGCACTACAGTGGCCAATGGCGAGGTGCCAACGCATTACTCCCACTACATAACGCCCGCTACATTAGTCCCACTACAGACACATCCTGGAACAGACTCTCTACGTCCCATTCTCTCTCTGGTTCACATCTATCGCTCTTTAGGCAACTTTGGCCGCAGGGTCCGTGGACTTGACCACACAAAACTCCGTTCGGAATCATCGCCATTATGCGGGAGGCGGAAGTTCCAGCCAAGCCATTCGCCAATTGTGGAGGGGTCTCGGAGAAGACGCCGTCCACCACAACAGACCCCAACGGACGGCGTTGCCCACGCCTGCCTCTGGCAAAATTTTCCGTTACCCCAGTTGTGATGGAGCTGTCAGTGGTGCGCCATGCACCTGGAGCCGAGTGCCGGCATGACGGTGCGTCCACAGGGACAGGCCGTGACAAATAGTGCAGCAGTGCAACAACAACAGTGGGGGCAGAGCCCACTGTTTGGATAAATGGACATTGCCACTGTCGATATCTACTGATTTGATGCTAGGCGTATTACGTCAGCAATGTATCTAGCAACAAGAGCAAGTACAGTCTAAGAAACACAACTAGAAGACAAGACAAGACAAGAAAGAAAAGAAAAGACAGGACAGAAAAGACAACTGCACACATTTCCACAACTTAATACCTGGTAATATCTCTCACCTCTCTATCTGCACCTCTACCACTTCCTCCCCTCCATTCCTCTATCTCCACTGTACGCCTTTGTCTTCTCCAAACCCCCACTCTTCCTTTCTTCCTCGCACTACCTAAATAGGACAGAAAAATCCACCCCAGCCTTTCCATTTGTCACCAAAATCATCTCCATCTTTCTTCTCCTACCTCCGCTGTTCTTCCGTCCTCCTCTTCTCCTCGTCCCTTTAAACGCCCCTGTCCATCATGGTGTCCGTGAAGAACGAGCATGTCGAAGATGACAGCCCCGAGTCCTCGCCAGAGTCGCCCCCTTCAACCATCCACCATTCCAGTGACTCCCGCAATTCTGCGCTCACTGACGCTGAGGCAGTGGCACAAGGCGTCAAAAAGTCCCTCCGGCCCCAGGACAAACCCAAGTCCTTCACCATCAAGTACAAGCGCCCACGGGGCTCTCGCGCCTGCACCGTTTGCCGCTCCAGAAAGGTCCGGTGTGACGCCGAGATCCACATCCCTTGCACCAACTGCATCACCTTTGGCTGTGACTGCGTGTTGCCAGAGGCCAAAAAAAGGGGCAACCTGGGCACCGACCCCAAGGCCAAGCGCAAGCAGCCGCTGGGCGTGCCCAAGAAGGAGGTGTTGGGCGGCGTGGACGACGGCGGCAACGGCCACGGCCATTCTGTGGACACTGCCGCCACCGGCCGCCACGACGACCCCAGCAACGAAACCATCCTCAACATCTCGCAGACGTCGCTCCCGCCGTCCTTGACGTCCAACTACAAGTCCCGGCCCTCGTTCCACAAGCGCGAGATGCTCAACTCCAAGACGCCCACCGCCGCCCTCACGTTCTTGGGGTCGTCGTCCATCGGGTCCATCGCCCAGAACGCCGACGAAAACCACGTCCAGCTCACGGCCGACGTGTTCGACATCGACGACGACGCGCTCGACCTGGTGGAGTTGGAGATCCTCAAGCTCCGCGGCGCCTTCCTCCTCCCGCCCAAGGACCTCATGGCCGACATCATCGACTCCTACTTCCTCCACGTCCATCCGTTGATGCCCGTGATCAACCGCTCCGAGTTCATGCGCAAGTTCAACGACCCCGACGACAACCCGTCGCTCATGCTCCTCCAGTCGGTGCTTCTCTGCGGCTCCAGGGTCCTGCGCAACCCGGCGCTCCTCGACGCCAACGGCCTGTCCAACTTGGCGCTGCTCACGTTCTTCCGCCGTGCCAAGGCCTTGTACGAGGCCAACTACGAAAGCGACCCTGTTTCGGTGATCCAGACGCTTCTTCTCATCGGGTCCTTCTGGGAAGGCCCCGAGGACGTCACCAAGAACTCATACTACTGGACCAAGGTGGCCATCGCGTTGGCCCAGGGCTTCGGGTTCCAGCGTGACATCTCCAACTCCAAGACGTTGACGGCCACGGAAAAGAAGATCTGGCGTCGTATCTGGTGGTGTCTCTTCGAAAAGGACCGCAATGTGGCCATTGCCTTTGGCCGGCCCACCATGATCGACCTCAACGACTGCGACGTGCCAATGTTGACCATGGAAGACTTCGACGAAAGCGACCCGGCACAGAACTTCGTGTCGCCGTACCCCGTCAACGAAACACAGGCCCTCTATTTCATCCACCTCGTCAAGCTCGCCGAAATCACCGGCATCATCATCAAGCACCAGTACTCCGTCAAGTCCGAGCAGTTGAAGCGCAAAAACAAGTTCTCCATCATCCAGCACTGCGACATGCTCATGGGCATCTGGTTCACCAACCTCCCTCCCGAGTTGGTGTTCTCCATCAACAACCCGTCCAACCAAAACTTCTACTGCTGTCTCTTGAACGCCCAGTACTATAATAGACTATATTTAATTCACCGCTCCAACTTGATCCGCATGGCCAAGTCCAGCTCCACCAACCCCAACAACTACCGCTACCCTTCGTGGGGTATTTCGTTCCAGGCGGCCCGCATGATCTCCATGGTGTCCAAGATCCTCTACGAACGTGACCAGTTGAAATACTGTCCCGTGATGTTCGTGTACATCTTGTTCTCGGCCTTGATGATGTTGATCTACCACGTGGACTCCTCCAACCTGGTGGTGGCCGTCACCGCGTCCGACTCGTTGTTTGTCACCAAGAACGTCTTGCGCGAGCTCGCCAAGTACTGGCCCATCGCCAAGGTCTTGAACAAGTTGTTCGACAAGTACGCCAACGACAAGATCAAGCGTGCCAAGGTCATCGAGAACGGAAGCAAGATCGCCGAGTACCAGGAACTCAACGCCAACATCAAGGCCATGAAGAGAGAAAACAGCATCAACGAGTACTACGAGGCCAAGGGCACCGGTGCCGACGACTCTGACATGAAGCCAGAGTACACCACCCGAGTCAGCTTCAATGGCAATGCTGGCCATGTTCTTGGACGGCACTCTCCGTCAAACTCGGTCACCTCTGGAATTTCTCCCCGTGGTGCCGTCTACGATTATTCCAAGCCGATGACACCAATCTCGACCAAGCGCAACCCCGTTCCCGAGGCTTCCAACCCCAACTTTGAAGAGTTGGTCCAAAAGTTCAAACAACCCAAAAGACTTCTCAATGACGATCTCAACGAAAAAGCAGACGTCGGCGGAGGCAAGGTCACCAACGACACCTCGCCAACCTCGTCGTCACACTCTTTCCCAGACATCTCGTTAGTCACCGAAACGATCCCCTCCAATTCTAACTTCTTTGAAAATTTCGAACCAACACAATTGTTCCCTGAAAATAGAACCAGTGTACCAACTACAAGGGCGCATTCTCCGGCGCCACGGGACATCAACGAGCCCCATGACGTTACAGGTGTCGACTACAGTGGCAATCATGAACTGTTTGTTGGTGCAGACGATGCCATTCCTCCTACCACCCCTGGAGGTACTATGACGACCAATTTCATCGACAGTTCGTTCATCAACATGAACTTACAGTCTGGTCTTGATACTAATTATTTGGGAGACGATGTCAACTTATTGTTCAGTTTCCCTCATTAACTTATTTATTCCCTATATGCAATTAACGAGTGTATTTCTATTTATGTTGAATTAATAACTCAATTCTTACCATAGTTTCTTGAACTAATAACTCAATTCTTACCATAGTTTCTTGAATTAATGACAATTCTTACCATAGTTTCTTGAATTAATGATTCAATTCTTACCATAGTTTCTTGAATTAATGACAATTCTTACCATAGTTTCTGAATTAATCATTCAATTCTGATCCATGTTCACTTGGATCGCTTGCCCTAGTGTTCAAGTTTTATAGAATCATCATAATTATTAACTCCCTTTTACCAGAGTAACTTCGATCGCTCCCCTTGTGTTTCTCCTTCTTCGGTTTCTAGAATCATGAATAATTACCATAGTCTTTTCGATCGTTTGCCCTTGTGTTCAAGTTTTATAGAATCATCATAATTATTAACTCCCTTTTACCAGAGTAACTTCGATCGCTCCCCTTGTGTTTCTCCTTCTTCGGTTTCTAGAATCATGAATAATTACCATAGTCTTTTCGATCGTTTGCCCTTGTGTTTCACCTTCTTCAAGTTTTCTAGAATCTCCTCTCTTCTCAACTTCTGACTGTATCCTATGAAGTTCTGGACCACCGATTCATAGATCTCAAAGTTCTTGTGCAACTCTCTGATGTTGCCATTCCACACACTGCTCAATTTGACAAGCTCGTCGTAATTCGATTGGAATTGCTTCAATTTCGAATTCAACGCATCTTCGTTGGTGGAGTCTTCCAAGTACTGTCGAGCCGAATTGTTCAAGTTATCGGTCTCTATTCTCGAAAGGGTATCATGTGTAGATTGCAAGAGGATTTGCTTTTCATCGTTGGATAGGCCCAACGTGTCAACATCGGGGAGATCGAAGCCGTCCCATTTGATCTCCTTTGCGGTGGCGGACTTGGTCCTGTGGTGTGTTTGCTTCGTCTCAAACTTGTGCTCTTTCTCCTTCGATATCTCGTCCAAATTGATGGGTATGCCCAATTTGATCAACAAATTGTGGCGAATGTTCGTCTTGATCCAGCTTTGGGGCTTCAAGTGCGGCAATGTGGACAATTGGATGAAGATTTCCTGTGATCTGGACGACAAGAGGCTGTCTGTGTGTGAAGGAGTGGCCGGTCCGTCGATCGGGCTGTTGAATATGGTATCAAGCACCTGGCCGAGCTTTTCGTCGAACAATTGACGGTCTTCGAAGACTTCTTTGCTGAATCCGTCTGCTTCGATGGTGGGAGACGTGAGATCGGCCTCGAAGGACGCATCATCAAACGACCCGAAATCGCTGTCTTCAGCATCATTGGCCTCGTTGAAATCGTCGAAATCATCATCTTCTTTCTCCTCCTCCTCTTCGGCATGCATATATTCTTGTAGTTCGTTCTGGATGTCGTCCAAGCTGGTGTTGTGATCTTGTGGAGGGACGTCTAGGGACGGTGTTTCATGGCCAGAAACGGGATTTTGGTCGGGATTTTGGTCATTTTCCACATCTGCGTGGTCCCCGGAACCAGTGACGTCGATATCGTTGTCTGTAGCCATTGGAAGCGTGGATTGGCGGTGGTTATTTGGAAAAAGGTGTTTGTTAGAATCAAGAAATATGTCAAAAGGTGAGGGTCGTGTCTTTAGGTCGGAATATACTGGTTGCAATCTGAGTCATCCAAGTCCGCCATAAAAGGCCCAAATTTCCCAGAATAGTTGCAGAAAAACATCAATCGTCATGGAAACGGTGGTGATCTTCTCCATAGGAAATCCTGGTCCAATCAACCGCCATTCAGCCGGCCATTTCATGCTCCAAAAGGTGATGGAACACTATGGAGCTCCACCTCTTACCAAGGCCTCTAAAGGCAAGTACAGCGTGTCCAGCATGGGCGAAGGCAGCATAATGTTCGTCAAATCCAACGCCTATATGAACGAATCGGGTCAGACACTCAAAGAGTTCACGGTGGCCGAAAGAATCGGGCCTCTTTCTACTGTTCTCATTCTCTTCGATGACTTCGAGAACAAGCTTGGAAAACTCCGGCTCATGGATTTCAAGAAGAACGAGTCCCATAATGGAATCAAGAGCATCCAGAAGTTTGTCAATGCCTCGAGATTCGAGAACGTGGTCAAGTTGGGCGTCGGAATCGGCCCCAAACCTGCAAATGCCTCTAGAGACCAGATGGCTTCATGGGTGCTCTCTGCATTCAAGCCGGACGAAAAAGAGGTGTTGGTCAGGGAAGTGACAGACTTCTTGGTGCTGTACATTCAGGAATTTTTGGAGTTGGAGGGCGTGGTGTCGGATTTTGGCAAGTTCAACTCAAGAATGACTAAAATGTATGGCAAGAGCTAGAAGAGAATTACAAAAAACGTTAGATTGGGATTGTTAGGACTGTTCGTGGAAGTTGAAGTTCCAGTAAAAGTGGGGAGTATGTCCAATTTACATTAAGTGCATTGAATTTGGATAATTTGCATCCAATTTGTGGGTAATTTACATCCAATTTAAACTGGCAAAATTGTTATGTATAGATTACATCCAGTTTATTTCGACAGTCACTGTGGATATTTCATTCTGTTTATGGACACTTACAAAAAGTGGATTTTCCATTAAGTTTACACTGCAGGAGTCACTATGAATCCATTTTAAACTAGAAGCAAAAGTGGATAGTTCTCATTATGTTTATTTGGACAGTCACTATGGACTCGTTTCATACCGTTTGCATATCCTGTCACTATGGATTGTTATTATCAAATTTAAACAGTGATAAGTCACAGTGGATACTTTTCATCCAATTTAAACCGTCATAAGTCACTATGGATAGTTATTATCCAATTTAAACAGTGACAAGTCACATTGGATACTTTTCATCCAATCTAACTGGAATCTCTGTGCATACTTGCATCTAGTTACACTAGCTCGGTAAATTTGGATACTTTAGGATCAGATTAATTTAGAATGCCATTTGGAGGCTCCAAAAGCGTGTTGCTGCAACTTCATTCAAACTCAGCTTTGAAATTGAGTACAAGCCCATCAACAGACTTCTACTAATTGAGCTTACTCCTTTTCATACTATGCATCACTAAAGTTGTATGAATATGGACCTTTTGTCATATCAGCTACCAAGACTAGGCCATATTATTGGTTGTTCTAGGGTCATCTAATTCATGCAACTATTTAATTATAAACGTAATTTCAAGTAATGGTATTTCTTCTATCTTTTTCCTCTCTTTCTTTGGCATTTTCATCTGTGCTTATTGACTGAGGCGATCCAAAGCCTTCGCTGTCCTCACTTGTAGATACATCGCCTCCAGAAGAAGGCGCATAATCTTCATCTTGTTCGTCCACATCATCTTCGCTTCCAACTGGGAAAGTACTCTTCACAAAAGGGTTTTCCAATTGGCCCTTGCGAATTGCGCCATCGGAATCGCTCAGATCGCTTCCTAAATCGTCATCGTCATCGTCGTATTCCACATTGTTAATCTGGAAATCATTGGTGGCTTCGGAGCCACCGTCTGAGAATATATTGCTCAATCTGTTGGAGAGTTTGGTCTCCTTTCTTCCTCTCTCGATAGCTCTCTCAATGCTCAATCTATGCTTGATAAACAAGATTCTAGGGAACATGGACTTTTCTCCCTTGAGGATCATGTCTTGCATTCTTTCTTCGCTTGGATCACTTAATATGTACCAAAAGTCTGCGAGCCTAATTCTTGGCCAAATGGTAATCGTTCCAGAAAAACGCTGTAACCAAATATTCAGCCAATCTTGCTCCATGAAATGTGGCAAAAGATCTAAACTCTTCACGATTTGTAACCATTTTCTAATCTCTAATTTGAAGAGTTGTTCGAGAGCAGTGGCAATAAAACCACCTCTCAAGTACGCAAATTTCTCTTTGTGGGTTTTCCGCTTTGGAATGGCCACAGGTCTACCCACGGTGCCCTTGGGTGCGAAGAAAAACAATGAAATGTGAGGATTGACCTGTGATACGATGGAAAAATTGACATTGTAATACATGTTGAGTGCTTCAATGGGAATGTCCGTTCTTAACGAACCATCTCTCCATTTACTTCCCAAAGAGAATGGAATGACCTGGTTGTTGTTTGGGTTTTTCATCATCAATACGACAGGATTGAGGATACCTGGGACGGCGGAAGATGCTAAAAGTGATGACCAAATAATGCAATGTGGGGAGGTGATGTTATTGCAAAGAATAACAGGAGAGTGAGGGTCACCCGGCACAGTGGAAATATTCAATTTCCTGCCGGTACGCTTGTAGGCTTCTTCAAATGTAGTCGATCCTCTGGTAAAATAGTTTGATTTTCTTGCCCACGTCACGGCGTCGAATCTGGCGCCGGTTCTGATGAATCTTGGTATCCAAACGTACCAAGGGTCCTCGCATGCTGTAATTTTGCGTGCAAGTTGTGGCACGAGCAATTTCTTCAACTCCTCATCTGTTCTAGTACATGTAAGAGCCGCCACAAGGCCACCACCGGATGTACCTGACACGATGGATGGAAGTAGATTGTTGTCTAGCAAAGCCTTGACTAAGCCGAAATGAGTGTAAGCAAAACAAGCCCCGCCGCTCAAGCAAAGGGCAGTTTTCGCATAGTTTTTCAGAACACTTCTGAAGAATTTCCTCTTTGCTTCGAAGGAAACATTTGGTGAATTGGTGATTTTATCGATACACTTGACCACTTCTTCGACGTACTCTTCGACCAAGTCTTTTGTTCCGTAATAGCGGTGAGAGTAGAGCTGTCTGTTTTCAATGCCTGCGAAATTCTTCTTGAGACACCCTTGGAGAATTACCATCAAGTCGGTGTCATCGTTGGCTTTGCGCAAACTGCGGAGACGGGCAATGGTCATGGAAACCGTCTTGTAATCGTAATATGAGAATTTGGAATTGGTGGACCACTTGTCCAAATTCAAGAATTTGTCCATCTCTATCGCATTCTTGACCCACTCCTCGTATGTGGTAGATTTCCGCAACCTGTCGCGGTACTCCTTCCTCTTGCCAACCCAGGTAAAGAAATATTCCAGGAGGGCCACGTAGAACCGAACGCAGATGTAAAGAAAGCAGAGAAACAACACCCACAATATAATGCAAATTAACACCGGCCACCGCAACAAGGAGTAGGTGGAGCTGGCACGGAACTCATTGACCACCTTTCTGGGACCCGAGCGGCCCGATTGGGAGCTCCGCTTGCGGTACGTGCGGCCGGAATTGGTCAACGGATACCAATCACTCTTGGAGCTAATCAAGTCGGGCCTTTTTAAAGAGGACATCCCTGGTCCTACTTCTGCGGTTTTGAAGGCCCGAGCATCGGTTTTGGACCGGTCGATCGTGGAAAACGAACTATTCTTGCTGATTTTGCCACCCAATGACTCGTCACCACGGTCAAAATGGGAATCCGATTGGTCTGGCGTCTCATCGTGCTCTTCCCAGATAAGTGCCTTTGCAAAGGCATCGATGTGTTCGTCTTCAATGTAGTCCAAATGTTCATCGAAAAGTGGTTCTCGGTATGGACTGCCGTTAGTCCTCGGATCCGATTCAGAATCCATCATCTAAGGGAAAATGCAAAGGGAAATTAACAAGAAAAAACCGGTCATGTAAAGATTGACAATCCGATAATCATTTTTTGAGTACTTTTTGCAATAATTGGGCACGTGACCTGTGGTTTGTGGGGTATATCGCGTGTTCAGTGCCACTTGCACAACAAACGGGTTACGTAGTGTAGTGGTTATCACTTTCGGTTCTGATCCGAACAACCCCGGTTCGAATCCGGGCGCGACCTCTTTTTTGAAGAATGTTCACTTTAGAACCAATTTTTGAGTGGATCTACTAGCATCTCTATGTCTTTCAGTCTGCAGATGGTCGGGTTGCTTATTCCTGCTATTTACCGGTGCTTTTGGTGTGTCAGAAACAATTAGTGTCCCCTCTTATTCTCTTATCCATCCAAATCCATATCCTGTTTCACGTGCAACAGATAGGTTACGTAGTGTAGTGGTTATCACTTTCGGTTCTGATCCGAACAACCCCGGTTCGAATCCGGGCGCGACCTTCTTTTTATTTTCTTCGTTGTACAAGGCATGTTTGTACTGGTGTGCATTTCTGCTCCTCCAGAACAACAAACAGGTTACGTAGTGTAGTGGTTATCACTTTCGGTTCTGATCCGAACAACCCCGGTTCGAATCCGGGCGCGACCTTTTTTGCTCTCGATTGTGTATAATCACGTGACGTATACCCTACCCATGTGGGCCCTTTTGCCTGTCTACTTGCTCCAATGCCCGTGGATACGCTTGTTCTAGACATCGAGGGCACTGTGTGCCCCATCACCTTCGTCAAGGACACGTTATTCCCCTACTTTTTGGCCCAGCTTCCTGCTTCTTTGGCCTCCATTTCCTTCCCTTTGGACACTTCCACAGAAGACCCCATAACCAAGATTCTCCTTGGACTTCCACAACAACACCAGAAGACTCGTGAAGACGCGTTACAATACCTCCAGGGCCTCGTCAAGGCCGATGTGAAGGATCCTGTGTTGAAATCGTTGCAAGGATACATCTGGAAAACCGGCTATGAACAGGGCCAATTGAAGGCCCCAATCTACCCAGATTCCATCAAGTTCATCAGGGAGTATCCTTCCAAAAACACCAGAATATATATCTACTCGTCGGGTAGTGTCAAGGCACAGGTTTTGTTGTTTGGATATGTGGACGACAACGGTGTTTCGGTGGACCTCAATCCGTTCTTGAGTGGATACTTTGACATCACCACCGCAGGATTCAAGTACGAAAAGGGCTCCTATGACACCATTTTGAAGGAAATAGGTCAGGAGTCGAATGCTTCGAATGTGTTGTTCCTCAGTGACAACGTTGCAGAGGTCGAGGCTGCCGTGGCAAGTGGTATGCAGAGTTTTATTGTCAGAAGACCAGGAAATGCACCTTTGACTGCAGAGCAGATCGAGAAGTATAAAGTCATTGACTCGCTTGAGGAGTTGGATATTTAGAGATGAGTTATAGAATGAGTAGTTGAAATATAAGTTAATTAAATTCAATGGAAGGCAGAAGGAAGTGTAGTAATTAGATCTATGAAAGGAAGACTAGTAATTGAATCTATGAAAGGAAGACTAGTAATTAAATCTATGAAAGGGAGACTCGTTAATTGAATCTATGAAATATCTGATGGAAGCTGTGAATACTAGTCCATTTATTCTCTGAAGCGTCAGGCGTAAGCTTTGAATACTAGTTAATTGAAAGCTATGAAAAGAAGAGTTAATTGAATCTATGAAACGTCAGATGTATGCTGTGAAGACTAGTCCATTCAATTCTATAAAAGGAAGACTAGTGAATTGAAATATATGCAATTCAAGTGGAATTGATATGACTAGTTAATTGAAATATATGCAATTCAGGTGGAATTGATATGACTAGTTAATTGATTCTATAAAAGTTCAGATAGAATCGATCAGACTGGTATATTGAAAAGGGAAGCTGTTAGTTGACTGTTCAACTCTCCAATGTCTCTAAAGTCGATCCAATTAATGAACTTAAGATCCTGCTAATTCCTCTCGTTCATATCCTTCTCATTATATCCATTTACTCCTCTAGATCATTCTCCCCTCATTTATATCCAATTTCCTCTCTTTATATCTTCTCTCATTTATATCCAATTTCCTCTCTTTATATCCTCTCACTTCATTCCTATGCAAAGCATTATTATTAAGCTAATGTACATACATTTACATATCCCTGAACAAGATATCAGCAGCAACCTCTTCGTTCTTGTCGCAGGCCAAGTAGACTTGGATCACGATGCCTCTCTCGAAACCCAACTCACAGAGTCTCTCTATGGCATTTTCCTCTTGTTCACTGAAGGAAATGCGGATCTCGGAGCCCTCGGCATCTTCTCCTTCAATGTCAAAGCCCAAATCATCGCCTCCAGCTCCCAAAAACGTTCTGACGAATCCTTGTGGGTCGTGTTGGATCATCTCGCTGAGCTGGGGGTTTTCTGTGGCGATTCTTTCCAAGTACTGCTGGAGCAACTCGGGGTCAGACTCCAATGCAGCTCTTAAACGGCTCAATTCGTCCTCGTTGGCCAAGCCGGCGTCGCCTGCTTGGTGAGCGTCTTCTCCCTGGGCCTGGGCTGCGGCAGCAGCCGCCTCAAACAAGTTCTCGCCGTGCTCTTCGTAGTCTTCGTGGGAGACGTCGGCATCCTGGGTGGATTCTGCCATGGGAACCGGCGCAGCTGGGGCAGAGGGCGCAGCTTGTAATGATTCTGGGATACCGGTTAACAAGTATTCCACGGCACGGTGGGGGTTGTTGAATGCAGCTCTCAACGCAGCCTCCACTTCCGCTCTGTCGTAGCCCATTTCCATTATGTTTTGGATGGTGGCTTCTCTTTCTGAGCCCACGGCAAAGGCAGAGCCTGGTTCTCCAGATGTGCTGGAACTGGCGGCATTTTCTGTGGAAGTAGTGGCAGCAGAAGCGGCAGGCTCCACGGCCGAAGGCACACTGGCAACAGGAGCACTGGGGGCCGCCTTGGGGGCCGCCTTCGCCTTGGAAATCATGAAGATGATCGAGTCACCTTCCTTGATCTTTGTGGATTCGAACGTCTGGTCGTCCTGCAACACCTTGCCAGAGTAGACGAATTTGAGCTGCGAGGCCTCGCAGCCCTTCTCGGCTCCTAACTTCTCCTTGATTGCTGCCACGGAGTCGGACAATTCGATGTCAATAGGTATCTTCTGCTTCTTGAAGTCTTTGAAAACAATCTGCATTTTCTCGAGATTTGGGGGAGAAAAGTCGGGGAAAAGGGGGTTGGGGGTGTGTGTGCGACGATTCTGGCTGTATTCGAGTGCTTTGGGGGGCAGAATGGGCCACTGGTGCTGCTTTACGCTGGGGGTTGTGCTGTAGGTGGATTTGGTGGAAAAAGGCCTAAGTGGCGAGGGTCGTGCGCGCACCGCATGAACATATTGCAGCACTTTGGTGATGGCAAAATCCATCCTCCATCTACTTCCCCTTTTTTGCCCACAACCAACTCCATGTCCAAAAACAGAAGGGTATCCGGAGTCCGTGGGCCCAACTCGGCCCTCACGGAATTCTTACGCAATGAAGGCATCACTGACGGCTTCAGGCGCAGAAGAGAAGCCCAGATCTCCGAAACGCCAGAACCAGCGGAAGACAGTGAAGAACAGGACCAAACGGCCAGTTTGGCGCCTTCTCCGGTTTCTTCCGGGACCAGACGTCGAAGACGCGTCCAAAACACCCCCGATGACGAAGAGGAAGCCATTCGGGCTGCAGGAAGAGCCAAACGGAGAAACGGCGACTCCGACCCCGATCCCGACTTTAGTGACGAAGAACTTGCCACCAACGGTTTCAAGAAGTTTGGAGAGGAAGACACGTGCGTGGACTGTGGAAACACCTTCAACCTCTCGGTATATTCGCGTTATGTCAAGGAGAAACGCGGTTATGTGTGTGAGTCCTGTAACGAGATCATCAAGGCCAAAGAACGCAACATGCGTAAAAACCAGGTCAATTCGCGTCGAAAGCGTAAGAAGATCGCCCTGGCCCTATTGGACAAGCAGGTGGTGCGGATCCCCAAGCTCCAGGACATCTGCATCAAGAAAATCACCCAAAACATCGACGATGTGGATGTGCTCGGAGACATTGGCCAAATGAACTTGAACAAGATCTCCCGAATTCTCTCCAAGAACAGATCGCTCAACGACTCCACCATCTCGCTTTTCTTGAACCCCAGTTTGCGGTCGTTGGAATTCTGGGACTGCTCCAACGTCGACTCCGATTCCTTGAACAAGATCGCGTCATTTTGCCCCAATCTCGAATCTTTGACCTTGTTCATGTGTGGACAATTACACAACGATAACCTCAACTACTACAAGTCCAACTTAAAGAAGTTGTCTGCGCTCAGCTTGAATGGGCCATTTCTCATTAACGATGCCACTTGGCAAGCATATTTCCAGGAATGCGGTAGCAACTTGACCAAATTTGAAGTCAGAAACACTCACAGATTCCTGAACGATTCTTTGATATGCCTCTTGGAAAACGCTGGTCGACACCTTGAATCATTGAAATTATCCAGACTAGACGGGTTGGATTCCTTGGAAGTGTACAATATGATTCCACATTATCTTGAAACCTCGAAATTGCAGGAGTTGGAGATATCCTATCCTAATAAAGAAGAATTGATATCGGACGATTTACTAATTAACATATTTGCGGTCACTGGAGAAACACTTACATCATTGAATCTAGATGGATGTTCTGGTCTCACTGATAAATTCATTTCCGAGGGTTTGGTTAGGTTCTGTCCTAATTTGACCAGGTTATCATTGAGGAACTTGGAGAATTTGACTGATGAAGGTTTTGCTGCAGCATTTGAGGAATACTCCATTGTCAACACTGGAGGATTAATCAGTGTTGATCTCACCAAGTGCACTGGCTTGGGAGATGAAGCTATCTATGCTCTTCTCAAACACTCTAGTCACACTTTGGTCGAGCTAAGCTTTAATTCCCTTGATAAAATCTCCAAAGAATTTCTTTTGCAGTTGTTCACTGACGATCTCCATCCATATAAGAAATCCATTAGAGAAAAACTAGTCAATGGTGAAGATGACGCTGAAGTTGTCTTTTACAGCCAATTAAACTTTCCGTTTTTGACAACTGCGGACTTTGGCTTTGTTAGATCAGTGGATGATGAAATTTTAGAATTGATTAGTGTGACTTGTCTGAAATTATCTATTCTAGAAGTCTACGGAAACAATAGGTGCACATTTAAAGCAAACTTTGGAACTGGTCTTATGGTTATTGGGCGCCAAGGTGACGAGATATAATACATAGTATTCTTACACAATTTTATATGTTGGGATAATTGATCCTCATGCTAGCCTTTTCGACGTTTCTGAAATAGGGAAATGGAGGAATTGATACATTATTCCCATTGAGATGTATGTGGTTGGCTCGGGCCATTAACAGATTGGTGATTTCTGGAGTTGCATCCACGAAAATTCCAGGATTCGAGATATGCCTTCTCATTATTTTCATCAACTCCTCTTCCTTGTTGATCGATGAATTCGACTTTGATCTCAGGTCTTCAATCAGTTTGACGATGTGATTGTTCTCTGCAGCTCTCTTTCTGGCAGAATGGTTTTCTGTCAAGAGATTTGAAGTATCGGAGTCTCTTGTAATTAACAACGACTCGAGATGAGTATTTGACGCAAAAACGCTGGGTAGATTTGCACAGACAATGTCATAAGTCAAATTAATCAATAAATCAATGGCAATTTTAGGTAATTGAGTGTGATGTCTTGCATGATCAAAAACAATAGACAAGTTGTCCATGTTCTTTTGCGTGATTCCTTCGTACTCAATAAAAAACTTCCAAAAAAATACCGAAGTCTTGAATGCATTTTCTTGAACGTACTTGTTGAAGAAATTTCTGATTTTGGAGGTGCTGTCGGAAAGACGTGTGGTGGTGTGCAAATAGTGCTTTGTTACAACACAAACACCTTCATCGTTGAGTTTTTCGAATAAGGAAGAAACAAATTTAGGGGAAATTTTCTCTTCCTTGGATTCAAGATCCTTATGCTGTTTTTTGGATTTCTGCTCTTTATCGCAGTACAATTGTATCAAGGATAAACACAATTCTTGGAAATTTTCTGGACTCGAGTTTGTTTCCCATACTTGAAGTATTTTTGAAATACTTTCAGTGTATGGCTGCTTCAAGTAGTTCAGAGTTGGCACAGAAAATCCACCAAAGAGTTCAACTAACTTAAGCAAGAACTCGTTAGCAAGTTCAATCTTGTTGTGCTTGATCAAGAATTTGGAATAGTTGTAACGAATGAAGTTCTCATTCACAGACACGAAGTTATCAATTGCTCTAAGATAAACTTGGTTCATTGCCTCAAACTTATCCTCCAAGTCTTCCACCTGGTTCAAATATGCCAAGTACTTTAACCATACCTTTGAATTTAAGCAGTTCGGTATCAAACACCTCTCAAAAAGCGTGGTGATGCCTCTGTGTGCATTTGGAGACTTTTGTAGTTTTGACTGTTTTATTTCGTGATCCAAGTAGGCAAACCAACTGGATAGTTCCTCGTTTGTCGAATTGGTGTCGATATTTTCGAAACTGTGCACCAAAATGGATGATTCAAACCCCCACTTAGTGTTCACTTCTTGTTGAGCCTTGAGAAAGACATTGTATGAATAGTCGTCAATAATCTGGTGCTTTTCAATAAGGGAGAATTCTTTGGTAGAGCCTTTGGCAAACTTCTTTAAATACGTATTGAGCTCTTCGTCGTCGAGAATATCGGTGATTTTGTAGTTCTTGTTGATCTCAGTAAATTGCTTGTAGTATTGAGCATATTGGTACAAGGGAATGTGAATTACCTGCTTGTATAGAGCAAGCAACTCGGTCGATGTCGGGTCGATCTTGGTCTCAAATTCAATTATCTTGTCCCAGATAGGATGGGAAGTGAATTGGTATCCATTAAGCTGAATTGCCTTGGAGTACAGACTTCGTATCTTTTCAAGTGTTTTGGTAGAAGTGGAGGTTTCTTTGGTATTAGTAGAAGTGGAGGTTTCATTGGTATTAGTAGAAGTGGAGGTTTCGTGGGCCTTGGTAGTTTCGGCTGTTTTGGCTGTTTCGGTGCTGTTTCCAGTGGTTTCGTATTGAGATATCAATGCTCCAAGGAAGTCTGTCCACAATTCTATCGAAAAAGGATGCTTTTCGACGGAGTTACTCAATACTTCAATAGAAGCATCTACTCCATTAATCTTGAACTCCATCACCAGCCAGAGTCTCCAATGCTCACACAAGTAAGGAAACCGAGTCAAGAGTGCCTGGAACGTCTCGGACACTGAGTTCTTGAAGTCCTGTGTTATCTTTTGGGGGTTTTGTGCATCGTAGTCCTGGTCTAGTTTGTCCTGGTGAGCTTTGATCAAGTTGTTCCAAAGGGTCAAGTTTGTCTCGGACCTGGCGATTTCTTCCTTCAAATTGGAAAAAGGACCTGTGGCTGTGATTGGGGCCTTCAAAAAGCTGGCTAGAACTAGGTCTGGCATCTGTGACGATGTAGAAATAATGGAATATTTGGCTGAAATAATTTAAAGATTGAAAATTGAGAACAAAGAGTGAGAATATCAAAACTCACATCAACTATAGAAAATAGACCGACACGCTCTTCTTGAACGATCTATATACATTACTTTCGTGTCCTAGATTCAATCTATCCTTTCCACTGACAAGTTACAGCCACAAAGGCTACAAATTACATCTACATAGGGCAATACATCTTCACATCTACTCATCTCATTACACACATCATCACATCTTCTCATCTCATTACACACATCTTCACAATGAACGTCACCAATGTCGCTCCATATGACATTCCAGAAACGTCTCTGAAGTTCATTTCCGCTTTGAAGCCAATTCCCAACATACTGGACCCAGCAGCCTTGTATGTAGACATCAAACGGTCCATTCCTGTCTTCAATAGTATCGATGTCACCCAACTCGTGGAAGGCAACACCCAGAAGCTTTTGACCAAGAAATCGTTGGAAGCAAAGATTGCAACTTCAGAGGATGAAATCAGCGAAGAGGTGGGTCAGGAAGCTGAACAAGCCGAGAGATACGTCGAAATCCAGACTTTGGAGCCAAACAACAAGAAGGACCAACTCAGTGTTGTGATAGTGCTGAACTTCCCCAACATGAAGAAAGTCGGAATCGAAAAGATTCTCAATCTTGTTATTCCGCTGAAATATACCTGGTCACAGGTAAACTACGATTTTATCGATAACAAATTAGTATTTATCAAATTTGACCATTTGAAGGCATTGAAAAAATTCTACTTATTCAAAGATTCGCTAGCTCAGGTTCTCAACAACGAAGATATTAAGCTTCATATAGATCCACACTTTAATGAAGCTGTGGCCACAAAGAAAGATGAAGAACCCGAGGTCATTCCTAAGGCTATTGCTGTTAAAATCAATCAAATTCTCAAGAGTAATCTAGGCAAGCCATTGAGTGCTGATCATGATGATATGGACGCCGTTCTCAACTACTACAGCAAGTACAAAGTGGACAATGAAGAGTTGGTTGATGTACCCAATAACATGAAAGACACGATAGTCAAAGATATCATTAAGTTCAGATCCAAGGTATTGATCATAGAAAGAGAAAATAGAAAGAAGGAAATAGAAAAGGAGCGAATCAAGACGAAAGAAAGGCTAAAGAAAATCTTCGAAGGAGTTCACGATGACGATTCCATGGCAGTTGATTCTGGAGACGTCGTAGACTCGGCCATTCCTGAAGAAGAAAATGATGAAAGGACCGAACAAGAATATGCAGAACATGTCAAGGAGAAAGAAAGCATAAGATTGGAGAAATTGTATCAAGAGAAGCTCCATCACATGAAGAAATTACAGAGTGAACGAGAGGCTTTAGAAAATAAACTCGAGAAGTTCACAAAATACGAAAGCTCCTTAATTGACAATAAATTTAACTACATCGAGGACATGATTTCACTCTCACAACACATGCATAAGAGTTCTAAATCTGTCGGCGATAACAACCTTGCGTCTATCATAAATCTATACCACTCTGATCATTCCCAATACTTGAAAATAAGAACCCAAAAACGATCTCTTGAAGAAGCGCAGGATGCAAAGGATAAAAGTGAAGAAGAAAAGGAATCTCAAACTACTAAGGAAGCTGAAGCTTTCATGGCGAAGTTCAAGAAACCAAAGGTGGAGATTCAACTTGCTGAAACGAGAAAGGCACCTAAAATTAGTATTGTCATTTCAGAGTTATCTAAAGGGAATTATGATGTCATGCAGACTAAAATCGTGGAATTGGTTGAGGAATATTTGGGAATTGAAGACAAGTTGTTGATTGATGTGATTAATGAAAACATAAAAACGCATAATTTAGATGGAAAAAAACAATTGATAGATGATCTTACAGAGGTTTTGGATGATGATGCCGAAAACTTGGTCAATGATTTATGGAATTTCATAAGCAATTTAAGTTGATACAATATGTTAGCTAAAAGCATCTTACATTAAATCAAGACTAATATATATAAAGGAAATAAATGTGAAAACCTAGTATGGCTATTTCGAAGTGTATCGTTACCAACAATTATCAGAACGAATTTCGGACAGATTCAATGAACATAATTGCAACCAAAACTTCACACAAAGTAGCATTGGATCTTTTCTAGCAATTGGACATTACTTCCCTCAAAGTTCTTAGTTAATGTCAGTGAAAAAGATCACTTAAACTGTGACATAAAATCATTATAAATTCCAACCTAACGAATTAGATGCTTGTACTGGTTCGGAAATTTGAACTGTCCTAGTCGGAGAATTTGCCTCCGCAGAATCATAATTGGTCAATCTGTTGAAAATTGAAATACCAGAGATCTGCATAGTCGAATTGTTGGATTCGACACCGATGTTAGATTCGGAATCAGAGGGTGGTAATTCAATCACGCTGGAGTTCTTCTTGTATCTCTTGAACAACAAGAACATTAATGTCATGTATACACCACATCCAGCGGCTGCACCAATAGTGATACCAGAAATTCTTC
Organism: Suhomyces bokatorum; assembly: GCA_030568615.1. Lineage (NCBI taxonomy): Eukaryota > Fungi > Ascomycota > Pichiomycetes > Serinales > Debaryomycetaceae > Suhomyces > Suhomyces bokatorum. Next base: position 28,949 of record JAJMGI010000015.1, read on the forward strand.
CCCTATCCACAGTACCATTGGTACCATTGCTGCTCTTGTAATCAATGGAACCGTTGTTTAAAGAGCCATTGCCTCTAGAAGAACTAGTTCCATCAGTACTTGAGCTGGTATCCAAACCAGTTAATGGAATTCTGTTGTCAATAAGTTGGGCGAAAGCATTCAAGGTAGCTTGTGGGTTTCTGTACAAAAGAGAGTCGGTGTTTTGGACCAACTCTGCCAATGCCTTGATGGAGTCAGTTGGGAAATAAACTTCGGCAACCGAAATAGTGTAAGGAATACCAGCAGCAGTGAAAGGAATCAATCTCTTCACAGTAACCTGTTTGTAGGCATCGGTATTACTGAATGGGTAGACCAAAACCTGTGGCAAGTATTGGAAAATTTGGGCAGATGAAAGTGAGTGGGAAACAATCCATGGATAGTTCAATTCAGACTTAAATCCAATGTAGACCACTTGGTAATCACTACCAGGGGTTGCAGTCGTAGCAGGTGTAATGGCCTTTGGCAAACCAGAAGTCTCCGCCGCAGTAGCGGTGGCTCTTGCAATACTTTCCGTGGCACTAGCAGCAGTCGATGGCACTTCAATGACCAATGTACTTGGTAACCAATCATCGTTTGTATTTGCAGACAGAGCAGAAGTGGCTGGTGCTGGAGTTGGTGCTGGAGAAGAAGTTGAAGATGCCTTGCTTGGAGCTGGAGAAGCTGGAGATTGAACTTCAGGTGGTACAGAGGAAACCAGGGAAATGCTAGATGGAGAAGCAGCAGCGGAAGTTGGTGCAATCTCACTCTCGCTAGAAGAAGGAATCTCAGTTTCACTTGCTGAAGTAAGTGACGAAGGAATCTCACTGGTGATAGGAGTAGCCGACGAAACTTCCGCAGACGAAGTGACTTCAGAAGAAAGTGCAGGAGTAGCCTCGGAGGTAGAAACAGAACTTGGCAACTCCGAAGTGAATGGCGCTGACTCCGTGGAAGAAGTCAATGGCAAGTCACTGGTAGAAGGAATAGCTGTTGAAATCGAAGCTGGCTCACTGGAAGTAGGGGGAACAGAGAATTCGCTGCTAGTTTCAGAAGGAAGCACAGATGGTTCTGTCGAGGATTCAACCACTGGGATCGAAGAAGTCGATGGAAGTGCAGATGTGATCGAAGTTGGCAACTGAGGAACTGAACTCGAAGTCTCAGGTGGGATGGAGGTTTCTTCAGAGCTGGATGCAAAAGAAGAGGTTGGGACAGGAGCAGAACTTGTTGGAACAACAGCGGAACTAGTTGGGAGTTCACTTGAAGTAGGAATCACAATGGAGGTAGATGGAGACTCGGAACTTGGAACTGCAGAGCTAGGAGCGGTTGAAGGCGTAGCAGAAGATGGAACCACAGGAGTCTCCGAAGATACCAACGAACTAGTTGGCTCCACAGTAGCTGGAGAGCTACTGGAGACCAAAGAGGATGGTTGGGCAGAAGTAGACGAGGTGGTTGCAGCTGGGGCAACAGTGGATTCGGTCGAACTTTGGGAAGATGATTGTGGTGGAACTGAAGAATCAGAAGGAGTCACCAAGGAAGTGCTTGATTGACTCGAGGATTCAGGAGTAGTGGTATCAGTTGGTTGAGACTTGGTCGTTGCCTGTTCTTGGCTGGAGCTAGAAGAAGGTTGCACGATCAGGTCCTCGGAGGTTGGGGGGAAGACAGCGGAGGACTTGGTGACACTGGAAGAAGTAAGTGGAGAAGCAGTGGAGGGAGTAACCTGACTCTGGGTGGTAGCTTGCTCAGAAGATGCTTGAGTGAAGGTAGATGGTTCCTCGAAAGTGCTCTCACTTGAAGGCTTTCTGGTGTCGGTTTCCGAAGTGCTGGTTTGCTGCTGGGCAGGCTTCTCAGTAGTGGGCTGCTGGGCAGATGACTGTTGGGAAGTTGGAGCCTGGGCAGACGACTGTTGCGAGGTTGGTGGTTGAGGAGTCGACTGTTCCGAGCTGGGTGGTTGTTGAGTGGTGCCATCAGTGCTGGGGTTCACCGAAGAAATGTCACTAGTGGTTGGTTGCACAAGCGAGGTGGAATCGGGAGTCACAGGAGAACTGGTCGACTGGACGGAGTCCTTCTGGGTGGGGGTTTGGGAGTTGGTGGTGGAAGCTGATGAGGTGTCCTGGTCCGAAGAAGGAGGGAACAATTCACTGAAGATTCCGCTGTCGAAGATCGATCTTCTGGATGAAGACGAGGTTCCCACGGTGGTGGACGTCTTGGTGTCGTCAGTGACCTGGTTGGAGGTCTTCTGGTCGACGGTGGTATCATCTTGGGTGGAGGTTGTAGTCTCCTGGGGAGAGGGGGTGGTGACGTCGTTCTTGGTAGTGGTGGTCTGTTGGGATGTAGTTGGAGTCTTCGAGGAGGAAGTCTCCTCCTTAGGTGGGGGCAAGAAGGAGGTGGGCACTCCCTGAGGGATCAGGAAGATACTAGAGCCTGGGGGGGTGGAGTCCTTGGGAAGCTGGAAGGAGCTAGGGCCCGATGAGGTAGTGGTGTCCTTGGCGGGCTGGAGGGATCTAGGTTCCGAGGAGGTGGACTGCTTCTGCGAGGTCTCCTCCTGCTGACGGGACTGCAACGAGGAGGAGTCGGGGCCAAAGGGGCCGGGGACGGAGTTCCTGGTGGAGGTCTCAGCAGTGGAGGGGGGGGAGGTCGCAGGCTGGGTATTGGTGTTGGTGTTGGAGTTGGAGTTGCCTCTGGTCTGGGAGTTCGTGGTGGAGTCGTCTCTGGAGTCGGTGTTGACGGAAGTGGGGGCCGTGGAGGCGTCTGAGCTGGCGAGAGCCTGCTGGGAGGACGCCTGTTGGAAGGGGCCGGGGATCTGGCCGGTGGACGCCTGTTGGAAGGGGCCGGGGAGCAGGTCCTTGGAGGGGGTGTGGGAGGGGGTCTGGGCATTGTTCTGGATGTCACTCTGGACGTTGTTCTGGATGTCACTCTGGACGTTGTTCTGGATGTCGCTCTGGACGTTGTTCTGGACGTCGGAGAGGAGCGCAGCAGGACTGTTGAAGTTGTTGTTGTTGTTGTTGTTGGAGGCGGAGGAGGCGGCGGCCGCGGCGGAGGCCCATGCCAACACCACGACGGAGGAGGCCCAGGTCATCTTGAGGGGCGCCAACATGATGCACGGGTATCGGGATGGTTGTTGGGGGAGAACGAAGTGAAGGAGTAAAGAGGGACTGTAGTTGGAACAAAGGCAAACGGGCGGCTAGACAGTGGGGAGCACGGTGACGACGGCGGCAACGAACGGTATGGAGGGTCCAGACGAGGGAACGCCGGGGTTCATATACGGGGGAGCTAACGAAGGAGGCTGGCCGGCCGGGACTGCAACGAACGAGGGTAGGGGGTGGGAGGGAGGAGGGATACTGGCGGCAGGGGTGGGCGGCAGTGGCAGCAAAAAGGCGGGAGAAAAAGGACAGACAGGCGGGAGGAGTGGTGGTGATAGAGGTGATAGTGGTGGGGGTGTAGGCGACGGAGTGGGTGGGGTGGTGGAGCGTCACAGGGAGTAGGGGTAGGGCAGTGTTGTGGTACTGGAGAACCCTGGTTGTAGGATTTGCCTGAGGTGGAAGAAGCCGGTGTTGTGTAATATATACAGAGGAGATTTTCTGAGGAGGGCAGGGAGTGGGGGTCGTGCGCGCACCGGCGCAAAAGCAATACGTAAGCGGCGTGCAGTCGGGCTATTGTTGGCACATTTCGGTCTAAAACGCACAACACCGCTTGGCTGGGCTCGTCTACAGACACCGAGGAGGGACGGTGCATGGAAGCCAGAGTCGAGAGACGAGGACGGCACAACACGTCGAGAGGGACCAGTGTAGCAGGAAGCCGAACAATCAGGACCCGACACAACAATGGTTTCAGCACACCCGGCTGAGTGTTCCAGTGCGACAACGCAGTTCCAGGAGATCACGATCATTGATCGGTGTGTCAGAGTGATCAGTCGGGTTCTGATTCGCGGTTGGCCCATGGCAAACAGAGTTAGAGTAGCACGGGGTGCATGGGCACACATAGGAGCAAGAACATGACTGACGTGTCGATCGTGTTTCTGGTGTCAATCCATAGTAGTGATATTGCTGCAATACAAAATAAATACAGAATAGGAATAGAGAATAGAGAATAGAGAATACTGAATACAGAATACTGAATACAGAATAGAGAATACAGTACCACCGCAGTGTATTCACAGTATCACTGTACCTTCACTGTAGCACCACTTCTACACCTCATTGGGCCAGGCCCCGACGATGGACGCACACAAGAAAATATTTCAGGCACCACTGCAGTCTTCGTCTACCTCCATCGCCTGTCCCGTCATATCTGCCCCATATTGGGCCGGTGTCCCCAGGCTTTGTGCGCGTTGGCCCGTCCCTCCTGCAGCCGCCACGATGCCTAAGGATGCGCCCAATGCGCCGGAAACGCCATGAGCTTGCCTTTTTGGGGCGGATCTAGACCGGTTTGAGCGCCCCTGCATTTTCTCCACCGCGTCATGACTCCTAGGGCGTGGTGGTCCCAGCCACTGCGATTAGTCTGCATTGGTCTGATGAAATGGCACGGTGAAATGCATTAGCTGCTTTGGTCTAATAGCATGGACTGGGTCAAGGCGCCGATGTCGGTTGTTGTTGTCGGTTGTTGTTGTCGGTTGTCGGTTGTCTGTTGTCGGTTGTCTGTTGTCGGTTGTCGGTTGTTACCTTGTCTTGTTGCTTTCTTCTCTATTGATCTCGCATATCCGTCCATTCTTCACCGCCAACAATGCCGGCTCCCCTCCCTACAATCCCCACTGGGCACCCCGTGCAGCACCGTGCGTCCCCGAAGACGCACATGTCGCGAGACGTCAATTTCAGTGTCAGTCCATGTGCTACAAGGCGATTTCACCTGGACGGGTTCTTGGGCGCGATGGCGCCGTTGTGCTCGACCGACGTCTTCCCGGCGTATCTGCGTGTGGGGATGGAAGGCTGAAACCAAAGAGGCGCCCAGCTCAAGCGGGCCCTGGATCAATGGACGTTGTGGTGACGTGGGTCCGACGCGTCGATTGCAAGCTCCAGTTCCAGGCCCAGACAGATCCGAACGGAAGGGGGACAGGCACATGGAACTGGGATTTGTGCAATGCGTGCAAAGTGGACTGGATGTGGGTGTGAGGAAAGCGTGGGTGTGAGTTATGCAAGTGTCAAGCTGCAGTGTGAGAGCACTGGGAAGCGCGAAGCGCAATACAGTAAAGTTAGTCTAAGTAGCTGGAGTTTAAGTCCAGTGTGAAGGCTAATGCAGTAGTCTAATTGTGGGTAACTAGTAGTCCAGTGTGAAGGCTAATACAGTAGTCTAATTGTGAATAACTAGTAGTCCAGTGTGAAGGCTAATACAGTAGTCTAATTGTGGGTAACTAGTAGTCCAGTGTGATGGCTAATACAGTAGTCTAATTGTGAATAACTAGTAGTCCAGTGTGATGGCTAATACAGTAGTCTAATTGTGGGTAACTAGTAGTCCAGTGTGATGGCTAATACAGTAGTCTAATTGTGAATAACTAGTAGTTCAGTGTGATGGCTAATACAGTAGTCTAATTGTGGGTAACTAGTAGTCCAGTGTGAAGGCTAATACAGTAGTCCAGTGTGATGGCTAATACAGTAGTCTAATTGTGAATAACTAGTAGTCCAGTGTGATGGCTAATACAGTAGTCTAATTGTGAATAACTAGTAGTCCAGTGTGATGGCTAATACAGTAGTCTAATTGTGGGTAACTAGTAGTCCAGTGTGAAGGCTTATACAGTAGTCTAATTGTGAATAACTAGTAGTTCAGTGTGATGGCTAATACAGTAGTCTAATTGTGAATAACTAGTAGTTCAGTGTGAAGGCTTATACAGTAGTCTAATTGTGGGTAAGTAGTAGTCCAGTGTGATGGCTAATACAGTAGTCTAATTGTGGGTAACTAGTAGTCCAGTGTGAAGGCTAATACAGTAGTCCAGTGTGAAGGCTAATACAGTAGTCCAGTGTGAAGGCTAATACAGTAGTCCAGTGTGAAGGCTAATACAGTAGTCTAATTGTGAATTACTAGTAGTCCAGTGTGAAGGCTTATACAGTAGTCTAATTGTGGGTAAGTAGTAGTCCTGTGTGATGGCTAATACAGTAGTCTAATTGTGAGATAGCTAGTAGTCCAATGTGAAGTCTAAGTGTGCAAGTGTGATGGGTAATGCATGAAAGTGTGAAGTCTAAGTCCACGTGTGAAAGGCAATACCGTAGTCTAAGTGAATTCTAAGTGTCAAAATGCTAAGTGTGACGGGCAATACAGTAGACCAAATGTGAAAATGTTAGCGTAACTAGTCTAAGTGTGAAGGGTAATACACCAGGCTAAATGTGAGTGTAACTACTCTCTATGTTATTTTCCACGTGTGATGGGTAATACAGTAGTCCAAGTGTCTAATTGTCTAAGTGTGAAGTCGACGTCAAGCGTAAGTGCAATGTGGGCAAAGTGCCCGGCAATGTGGGCAAAATGTGCCTGCAATGGGTTAGTCCATGCAAACTGCGTGGAAGCTTGGGACCAATGGCGCACTACGAAGCGGTGTTCATGTAAGGCGGTCTAAAAGTAGGGCGGGATAGCGACGACAGGGAGAATAGACAGCAATTACGGTGGACAGAGAAGGAGGTTGACATGGAAGCATGTTGAAGTGGAAGGCATCGGTTTTTGGTCGCCAAATTCGAATGGATACCTGGTGGTAGTTAGCTGGGTTTCCGCCCTCCCGCAGCTATTATCATCTGATATCGATATCTCCTGTGCCATAATAGTTCCATAATAGTGCCATAATAGCTTGTTAATAGGTTTATGCTATGTTTTGCCGTGAAAAATACTCCACCCCGAAGAAAATAGCCTTGTCATTGGTTATATTTTGCCCTGGCTGCTCGAAATATAACCGATAAACTTCAGATATTCCAGAAAAACCAGGAAAACGGCTCTCCAAGCATATTTCCTACTGGATTGCCCTGAAAATTTCGTCTTGAATCGACTGCAGTGCCACAATTATGTCTAATCCCAGCTATCGGTGGCGCTCTATGACTCGCTATCTGATTCTGGTCGTCTGCGTTCTACAACAGGTGGTCTCGCTGATTTCCTCCAAAAAATTTGTCACCTTATTTTCCACAAATTCCAACTGGAATCCTAAAAGCATGACAACCGGACACTTATCCGAAACCTTCCACCATGGCCAGCATCCAAAGCGTATGCTGGCCATCACACTATGGTCTTCTCTTGTCCAGGAGCTACCGATGGTCCTAGTGTACCCTCACATTCCTGCAAAGTGAAAAGTCTCCTTGACAACTCCACCTCGCAATTGCAAAATTTCAAGTTTAGGAGGGAAACTGGATACTCAAAATAGCCTTGTCTGGAAAGTGAACCGCATTGATAAACTTCCAAAGCATAAAAGTGCAATTGGGTCCAATAACACATCGAATCTCAGATTTTAGGGCATAATGACACCTCACAACTCATAACCTTGGGCCCACTCGAAATTCACAGGAGAAGGAGTGGATCCTCGATGTCTGATCCCCATCTGCGATGCGTTTTCGTCCTATCTTCCTTCAAATCTCCACTATCTTGTGTACCAGATACATTCTCGGTGTAGACAATAGCGAATGTATCAGATGTGCAGCTCGCACACATGATCTACAGCTAAACCACAATAGTCATTCCTCAAGCCGACAATAGAGAAGGACTGAATCGGGAATATTTTTGATGCCCTAGCCAAGTGGACTAGTTAGGAAGTACTGACATGGACCCCGATCCATATGCCGTACAGCTCAGTAAAATTTGCAGGCCACGAGCCCTGGCCGTCTCTGTTTAATAATAGACTGGTCGTGCGTTCCATAATCTGTCCACTTTCTGAGTAGGCCATTTGGAGATGTTTGCATTACTGAGATTACTTAAAGGAGTAGCACTATCTACTCACCTGGACCTGAATCCAAGAAATGTGCGGTGCGATCGCAATGTTTGACTTGGCTTGTTTACCTCTCCCCATCCAATCACAATGTCGTATTTGTTGGAGAACATTGGTGGGTCGATCAAGAGCCATTTGACTACTGGTGGTTTGCTCAGGAAAATAGAAGGGCCCATCACGCAGTGTGCAGAGCGTTGTTCCTACGTAGAAATCGGTTTAGGCAGACGGTGGAAATGTGGTCTGAGATTGGGGCAAGCCATAGTTCACTGGCTAGTTCTACTACATCCAAATCCGTTCCGTCCTTGCTAATCAAAACTGACAGTCCCCCCATCTGAAGTACACCAAGCGCAAAAGCCCAAAACTGGATGTTAGGCCATATCTCTCTTAGTCGGGAATTACCGCCACGCAATACTTTATATTGTATTTTCACTTCAGCCTCTTTGTTCTCTTATCAGATTCTGCTCCTATTTCGAGCTTTTAGGCCTAGTTCAAAGGAAGAGACAGCCACAGCCACTGATTTTCCCGGGAGTACATGGCAACCGTGGCACTAGTACCTTCAAACACTGCTAAAGTAATAATATTATCCTTCCAAGTGCAGTTTAGATAAGTGAATGTTCCGATAATTTACAGATGGCCTAAATTGCCCAGCCTCCTCCCAACAAGTAACCCAACCCCTTGATCCTGGTAATGAGAGGTTTTCCTCTCTTGGTGTGGCTTCCTAGTCTAGATCAGGAACGCTCTAGTCTCTACCCCATATTCTGTTCGAATTGAAAATGTCGTGCGATGTCGCCGCATGTCGTAGATCAATCCCAATAGTATTTTGACTCTACTTTGACACTTCATGTCTAGACTCCGCAAGTTTGACAAGAAAGTAATCGACTCTTCCAATGAATTGCTCGACATAGATGAGAAGCTCTTGTGGATCGATACACTTGACGAAAAAAACGCCAAAGCTTACCAATCTGCCAAGAGGATATTGACTGGTTCCCTACTTGTCCAGCTTCCCATCATAATATACCTCGAACAGAAGAACAACTCCAAAACCCACTTGAAGTTCCTTATACTTCTTCTCTCGAATGTTCTAACTTTCGTCAATTTGCGTGAACTTGCCCACGGAATACCATCTCCTGTTCCGGTTCCGCTTCCCACTATCATCAACATCGTCAATGGACTTCTCTGTCTCCAGCTGGTGGCGATGTTCCTTCGGACAGGGTTGCTGCTTGTCAGTCTATACTACTTGCTCCCAATTATAAACATATCCAGCGTTACTATCGTCAAGTGGATCATTTCTACCATTTTAACGGATATAGATGAGATGCATAAGTTGAGGTCCAACTTTGAATCGGCATAGAAAAGGATTCAATGCGATGAATGAAAGCATAATGCTCTTGAACTAATGAAATCCTGGCTTCAAATCGGCATGAAAACAATGTTCGAATGCAAGGTGCTCATTAAAAAATTCGTAAATTGAAGTACAAGTTTAAATCGGTGGCATGACTATGAATCAAAGCGATGATTTAAAGCAAGGCCCTCATGAAAATGCATAATGAAAGCTTGATTTTGAATCAGCATAAAGAAATGGACCAAATCAAAGAAATCATGAAAATGAATAATTGGAGTCTAACTTTGCATCAGATAAGAGCAATTATTCAAAGAAGAGAGCTCATGTAAGAGCATAACCTGTTCCTTGATCTTGAATCAGCTGAAGACATTTCTGAATGCGAAGAGGTCATGAAAATCATCAATTGAAGTCCTGGTTTGAATCGGCATAAAGCAATGATTCAGCCCGATGATCCAAAGCATAGAACTCATGAAAATCATAAATTGATGCCAGCTGTGAATGACAATGCACGAATATGCCACGTCAAGTTGAAAAATTGATCTAATAGAGGCTATTTCAGAAAGTGGCGGAGACGACAGGAATACGGAAAAATGTGGAAAAGTCTTTCCAGAACCTTCAACCACCAGATTGCACAACTGAAACTGGAACGGCTGTAAGGTACACTTATTTATTTGGCACATAGAACCCACCGGAACAGGCAGGCAAAATGCAGGATGGCTAAAATAATACCACTGGACTGTAAGAGAAATTTTGGTAGGAGCATTAGAAGCGGGTTTTGGGTAGGGCTTTGAAACCGTACAAGTAGTGGGAATATTGGGTCACCAGCATTCAGGTTCAATGCTGGCCTATCACGAATGAACGTTCTTGTTGTATGCAGCGACCCCTGCAACTACTAGCAGCAAAATCTGAATGGAACATCAAGCAATCCAAATTCAAGAAATTGGTTTGGATTAAGCCGAAGATCCCATCGGCATAGTATTTTTTAACTATCTGGCAAATTTAGACCATCCAATGGACTGTGGTGTGACGCAGTGGTGTTTCTGGGCAGTAACACTCCGGCAACTTGTCACACATGGATGTGTAGAGTAAGCAATTATTACCAGGTACTTCGGGACTACCCTGGACCACGGATTTGTCATGGAACTAGCACCAATCCACACCCACGGTATATGTCGAAAAAGGACCGTTAGTAAGAATTGCATAAGGGTTCTTAACATGACACACCAAGCCCCGTCGTTCTATCTAATATTTCACAGCACAAAGTTCTTCCTACTTCACGAACATATTTGGCATGCATGGAAGTGGTTCCTTCTTCTCTGCCGTTGCCTGATGGTGGGAAATATCCGACAGACGATTGTCGGAAGTGAATAATTATGAGAGACTTTGTCATGCTGACGGTAAGAAGTGGCCCAAAACGCATGGCGGACGGTGGTTTTACAAGCTGTTCTACGCGACCAGTTTCGCTATGACATGCTACGACTTGGGAACGAAGTTGAATCAAATGCAAGGTCGCATCGATACTCTCAAGATGCATTCGAGTATTTTGGCCCCAAAACAATACCTGTAGGGTTGTCAAGAACCATTTCGATGCAGGGGTTCTAACCAAGCCTCGACTTTATATCTGACTTTGGTGAAGTTAGAGCCTGGCCACACAGGTACCACTGTATGCATGGCTAATTTCAGTGCAAAATATTCTCAGGAGTGGCATCTGTTCCTGTTTCAAATCCGAGGTGAGCGACATGATCTGGATGAAGAGCAGGCCGAGTAATAGTGAAAGAATGAGAGCAAATACAGAAAGCTTGTGACTGACGTCAGTAATGTCAGTTGCGTGTAGTACAGTAGAGCAAGTTTGCAATGCCTGTTTATGCATCTACTAAGTGTGAATGCGTATTGCTGCACTTTGGTGTGCCTTCACACTTCATGCAATGCCTTCACACTGCAATGCCTCACACTGCAATGCCTTCACACTCATGCAATTGCACTCCTTCCGATCCCCTCCATCCACCACGTTCCATGCCGACCCTGCTGCACCGACGGACGACTCGGTGCATCCACTGCATACATCGAAGTTCTTCCGTGAATTAGGGTGAAATAGCCAACCGCGAAAAATTTTCAGAAATTCCTCAAACGGGAGGTGGGTTGCTGGGTCTGTCTAGACCGCGTCGTTGGGGCCACACGAACAGGGCCAGTTTGCAGCTCTGTTGTAGGTGCAGGGCCTGGTCCCGTGATCCGGCTAGCTGGCGCCTGCAATGAGTCAGAAGCAGGAGAGATCAGGGTATGGAGATTGTAGCCAGAGAATGGGGGAATGCCACGGGCGGTAACAGTGTACATTTCCTAAAGCGGCAGGATCTGCAAGTGAACAAACGAAAAAAATATCCAGGATCTCAGGGTCCGAAAATGGTTCAGGAAAGCGGCATCCGCGTGCATTGAAACCGTTTCAGGATCCTAGAACAAGCTCATTTGAGGTGCTTGGAACCGTTGCCACAAAAGGCAATGCCAACAGAGCAGTGGGTGGTGTTCTGTGGCAGCACCCGAAGCGCCCTGGACCTGTGCTTTCCGGCGGCAGCGAGGCTCGTGCTGCACTCGTTGTCCCAAGCGAGAATGACGCATGCACTGATGGCAAACTGTGGGGTTCCACAATAGGCCCGGACCCCCGGTATCGGGACTCTACTACTACCACCACCACCACAACCACACCCACCGCTTGATGCATCCACAGTCGAAGTCACCGGTCGCGGTCAACGGACTTGGCTTCCCCACCGTGACGTGGATCATCCTCTTCGTCAGGACGAACGGATCAAAGTGGAGACCGTCCAAAAGGCCCAAAAATCGCCGGTTCCGGGAGGGGAGAGGAGAGAGGATCTGGCCAACAACGTGCGAGCACAATAGTGCCGAACAAAAGAGCCAATGGAAGAAGGGCCACGGGAACGAGGCATGAATAGGAGGAGTGAATAGGAGGAGGAGGAGGAGGAGGAGGGGTTACGGGTCTCGAGGAAGAGTGGAGTGGTGCTATTTTCTGTGTGACGAGGAACACGAGAGCCGGATAACTGTGCAAGGCAATCTGTGAAAAAAGGCTCGGTATCGCTAGGGCGGTGCGGTGGTGGTGCAGCGTGACATGCTAGGGCGGTGCGGTGGTGCGGCCCCACGTCCAGGGACGTGGGGAGGAGACTACCACCAGGTGTCTAGGCGGTGGTCCACCTTGTGGTGTGGTGGAGCTACATCAGTGGCATAGTCAACTTCGTATAGTGAACGTGATGGAGGCAGTGGCTGTCGGTCCATACTGACCACACCTGTCTCACAAGCACCCTGAGCACCCTCTTCTCCGCTTTCTGGCCCAGACCTCTGGCACCGGTGCTCACCTTCCTTCCTCCAGTTGTTCCCAACCACCCCCAGGCCAGACTGGGGCCTGGCCTCCTGGCGGTAGTGCCGGAGACCACCCGCACCGTAGGGCCGCGCCGTAGCAGCTTCCTTTCCTCACATGAGCGCAAGCAACACAGCAAGCCGGCACGTCTGGAACCACGCGGTACGAGAGAGTTGGAGTGGTGGCCCTCCGGAAGCGGCAGGTCTGGAGTGACACACACACAACTAGGCGGAACAACAGCAACTACCACAACCGAACCGTTGTTTCCGAAAGCGTCGTGGTATGCAAGCAACTGGGGTGTAGGACCCAGGATTTCCGATTCCGAGACACAGCAAGCAAACCCCCCACCCACCACCTCGGTGGCTGCCTGCGCTGGGCCGAAGAAAAGTTTTTCGCTTGCGTCGTGGCACTGGAGCGATGGCTCCCACTACGAGGACAACGGTGCTGGAACAACCATTGCTCCTACGACTGGGGCGTCCCCTCGCCTCGCCTCGCCAGACTAGACGGTTACCATGGGATGGAATTGAAGAGACTGTCGATAGACAGTCTCGTCAGATGGGCTGTCCGTCTAGCACGCTTGTCCCCCACGTTTGGACCCGCCTTCCCCATCTCCCACCGATCACCGATCTCACCTTTCAACGTTCTCACCACACTTCCCTCACGGTTCTCACCACTTCCCTCACTGTTCTCACTGTTCTCACCACTTCCCACCCCCCATCGCCTACCGTCCCGCAGAAAAAAGATCTCTCCACCACCACGCACCACCACGCTAGGACGCACCTCGCCGCTCCCACACAATGCGCCCACGCTGCACCCACACTCCACGCTAAAGTGTGGCAATTTCACCCCAACACCGTAACCCCAAGGCCACGACTGGACCTCGCCAGACGCCTCCACCTCGGCTCGCATCTGATCCACTACATCCACCAACATCCACCCACGCGATCCACACCTGCATCCACAACTGGCCACGTTGCCAGCACCGTGGCACCGTGGCACCGTGGCACCGTGGCGGCACCGTGGGAGGCCCACCAGCCACACGTGTGGTGGTGAAGCCTCGTGGTGGGGGCGGGGGGCGCCAACAAAGAGTGCAGGTTATGCGAATTACACCGCGATCTCATAACCGAATCATCCCCCCATGCATGGCATGCACAGAGCACATGTAAGTGACGTTAAATGAAAAAATAGCGTAACTAGCGCTCGCAGTGGCGTCTGAAACCCCCGCGCTACCGGGAAAGGGCCAAAGAAATTTTCCTTGTTGCTCCCCTGCACACGGCAATGCACAACCTCTTGCTGCAACCAGTATATAAACCTTGCTAGCCGCCGTTTTCTGGCCCTGTCTTCACCGACTCCTTCCTCATACCTCGATCACTCCTTGATCACTCCTCCATCTTTCCTCACATCTCCATGTCCGACTTGGCCTTCAACAACTACTGCATAGCCTGTGACCAGTTGTGCTCTCACAGCTCCATCTACTGCTCCGAGTCATGCCGCTCCATGGATGAACACCACTCGGCCCGTATAATACAGGGCCACGACGACTCGTCTTCGTCCGACTCCTCCAAGCATTTGGTCTCGCCTTTGATGACCCCCAACGTGTACCAGCACTACCCCGCGTTGGCGGCAGGCCATGCCCACGACGTGGCCAACCTGCCCTTGTTGCTTTCTTCGCACGACGAGCCCCAAGGCTCCTTGGACTACTTCGACTTGAACTACTCGGTGCAGTCCAACACCAACTACACGTTACTGACGACAGCGGGCCTGGAGTTGTTGAACACCATTCCCTCGACCAGCCACAACTACAGAAAGTGGTTGACTGCGTGTTTGTGAGAGGGAGTTGGTGAATTGAAGTTTGCACTTCTTGTCAGTGCTGACAATCAGTTCTGTTCAGTCAGGTCTGTTCAATCAGTTCCTGATAAGTTCTTCAATCAGTTCACTGATAAGTTCGTTCGATCAGTTCCTCATCAGTTCCTCATCAGTTCTGTTCACTATGTGATGTTTTACGATTATAATTGGGTTTAGTTTCGGGTTTGGCTAGTATACGCTGTTTATAGAGGTGTTCTTTCATTATACATTACCATTCGGGGACGTAGCTGTAGCCAAGTGCCTTGAGCCTTTGGGCTATTGTGGTTGCGGTGCCATGGCGAGGAACAAAACCGGGATCAATGCCACGACGCAGAATCGGACCCTCGTGTCAATAGCACCGAAAGAAAGAGGGGATGGTTGCTGGACAATGTTGCGGGGGATAAGTGACAATCTACTAGTCACAATTGGAGCCACGGTCAACAAGAATAGTAAGAGAAGGTTACAATTAGGAAATAGAGACTCAGTACAATTGAACTGATAGAAGGAGCACAATTGAATTGATAGGAGGAGTACTATTGAAATGATAGAAGGAGTACTATTGAAATGATAGAAGAGTACTATTGAATTGATAGAAGGAGTGCTATTGAAAAAAGGAGAAGTTCGATACAATTGGTGAAAGGACAGCGCAGACAATTGCATTGAGTAGTGGATCACAATTGTGTTTGCATTGACAAGTGGATCACAATTGTGTTTGCATTGCCTGTTTTCTGCCATGGTTTTCTTAATTAAACTTTCACAACTGATTGTGATTTACACTTTCCCGAATTGTCAATTACACTTTCTCCTAAAGCATTTACACTTTAATCCGTCTCTGTCCACATTTCTCCTAATTGCCTCTCTTACTTATTCTCTCCTGTTTGTCAAATACCTTAATCCTCGTATCGTACAGTCACTATAATTGTATCTACTGTAATTTATCGTACAGTCGCTGTAATTGTATCTACTGTGTTGTATCGTACAGTCACTGTAATTGTATCTACTGTAATTGTATCAGACTATTCACTCTACGCAATATCCTTCACTCTAATCATCTTAATCTATTGATACCTTAATTCTATATATTCTCTTTCGTCAATACCCTCTAATCATATTCTTTGCCAATACCTCCTAATCATATTCTTTGTCAATGCTCCTCTCTTCCGATGGTCCTATCTCTCATCTTCTACGTCACCCATTGGGGCTTGGATTGTTTCACCTGACGTGCCATAGCCTCCGACCTACGTTTCTAGGCGCATTCTCCCAAAGGAGTCGGCCACAATGAGTGATTTAGTGCCATCGATCTATGTCTAGTGTGCATAGAGCAGGAATTTGACTCATCTTGCTATTGTGTAGTTGTTGAACGGATTGCTCAATGGATCAATAGGCACAACAATCCCGACTCCGGCCTCCTGGATACCATTGGATGCCCTGTTTGTACCGCGGGCCATATCGGCTGATTCCCTCCTTCTGACTTCTGAACAGCTGGTGCCAGCTGCTATTTTCTTATCAGAACAGAGTGCAACATTATGCGAGTAGTCCATTTGCAGATCCTGCCTACGAATATAGTAGTAGTACAAGTAGCACAAGTAGCACAAGCAGCACAAGCAGTGAAGGCGGAGTTGCATGATTGTCTGCCGAAGCAGACCGATCCCTGGCATTTTACCCCAGACATTCATTATTCGGCCTGTATTTTTACCACGAAGGGAGAATGCTCCTGATCCAATGCCTCGAACAATAGCCAACAAGCAACTCCTTCACGTATATTCTGCACTACCGTACGGCCCTCGGGTTCGGTCTAGTGACCGATCCTATTGACCGATTGCCATGGTTGAATTGAATTGACTGAATGCCATTTGAATTGAATTGACCGATTGCCATGGTCTTAATTGACCGATTGCCATTTGAATTGACTGATTGCCATGGTTGGAATTTGCCATGATTGAAATTGCCATGGCTCGACTTGACCCGAGGTATCCTATGGTGTCACCATGGCTTGACCCTGGTTTGATGCTATGGTGCCCTGTCTAACCCAATGTCACCCTACCCAATTATTCCCTATGGTTTGGATCCATTTGGCCCTCTGCTTTGGTCCATCAGCCTCTGCTTAACCAACCCTGTAATTAAACTATATGCCCCACCTACATTTGTCCACTCTTCAGACTACTCCAATAGTGTCCCTGTTGCTCCCCTCTCCTGGTTCCGTGATTCTGGTGCCCTGACATCTATTTTTGCTTCGAATCTCCCGATTTCTGGTCTCCTATCGCCAAATCCTTCCTGTGGCTTTGTTGGGTCTGCCCACTGCCGGCGTATATCCGGGAATCTACAATTGCGTCCGCTAAAACACCTGAGTCTCCTCATCCTATTGTTGGTTCTCGTCTACTTTCTCGACGTGCCATGTGCAGAGATCCCTGTGGTATCGGGAGACGTCCGTTGCTGGGTAACTCCTGCCTGCCCTGTTACTCAGGCCCCTTTCGTCAGGGCCAAAAAGACTAAAGCCAAAAGACAAAAAGAAAAAGACAAGAAGACAAAAAGAATCTCTCGGGGGTGAGTCGAACACCCGATCTCAAGATTACCTGAGTAATATTACAGTCTCGCGCCTTAGCCAGCTTGGCCACCGAGAGAAATCGATGTGTACTACAACCAACTGAGCTGTGACTTGTTGGTGCTAGTAATTCTGGCTTAAATAGTGTCAAAAAAGAATCTCTCGGGGGTGAGTCGAACACCCGATCTCAAGATTACCTGAGTAGTAATTACAGTCTCGCGCCTTAGCCAGCTTGGCCACCGAGAGGTTTCTTGTGTGACGAGGCCCCAAGAAGGAACTAGTGATGAATGGGGAAAGATAGGAAGTACGGAATGGATACTAGACATACACTTGTTTTAGAGCATGGTACAAGTACTTTTTGGCAGAGGTTGACATTGAGGACTTGAAATGCGATCTTAACAGACTGCGAAAGATGGGAAGTGAGCAGTACCAGTTGAAGCGAGAATCATAAGTACTGGTTGAAGCGTGAATCATAAGTACCAGTTGAAGCGAGCATCATAAATAGGTTTTGCTAATGGAATAGAGCCAAAAATGGGATTTCTATCAATATATGTCTCTTTCCCTCTATCATCCAGTCGATGTGTACTCTTTTTCAAAACTGTAAGTTAGGATTATTCTCACCATTTAACAGTTTTCTTCACTGCCCATTGGTGAATTTCTAAAATTTTTGCCAAAATGCAAGAACTACATAAATACGCATTTGCCTAGAACTGAACTACAATCCCTATTTCCTTGCACATTTCATCATATATAGCCATTTTTCTCCAATTTCAACAAAGTGCTCTCATTCAATTAGTTCTAGGGCATATCTGTAAATTCTTGAACTTGACAAAATTATCAAACAAGAAAGCAAGATGGGAATTTATTAGCCAATATTTGAACCATTCTTGACAGTTCACACAGTCTATCCATGTACTGACCCAATCATACCAATACTAGTACGTCTTGGTACTGTCTTCTGCCAGAGCCATACCAAAATCGGTAAGCGCACGCAAAACTTTTCACTTACAAATTTTCACTCTATTGAGATTCAACACCACCACCATGTTCGGAGCATTCAAGACTACCCAGGCCTTGAGTGGCGGTTATTTGTGGAAGTTTGCTCCCAGATTATCTCCTCCTCAAAAGTACAGATTGAGACAGAGAATGAAGACCGTGGATGCCAACATCGAAGTGTTGTACAAGTCATTAATACAGACCCAAGGAAAGGCAGAAGGAGATAAGACTGGCTTCGCCAAGATCGACTACTTGAAGTTTGACATGCCGAAGGAGGCCGAGATGTCCCCAAGAGACAAATACACCACTTTCAGCAGAAACGAAAAGCATTACAGAAAGGATCTTCACAGAGTTCCAAAATGGACCAAGAAATCGTTCAGAGAGAACCCCAAGTACTTTTAAGGGTTACAATACATGGAAGTGTTGTTCAAAGAGGCATTTAGGCTTCTGGGTGGCGCTTTCGCCAGCCAGCTGGCTTGTACATAGACAATAGATATAATTAGGACCAGTGTAGGACTATGTAAGGACTGGTTAGTTATGACACGTGAGGAGTCAGACTTGCATCTCTTTTGAGTCCAAATGGTGGGGATATACTTGTGCTGTGTGACTTTGGATGCAGAGAGCTGTGGAAATGGTCAATCTGACTCCATTGGGCCCATCCGGAAGAGCTGAAACGAATTGTTCTCAACTCAGAATTGATGTGAGAATACCTGCCTATTTGCACCAGTTCCATCGAAGCTTGGAAACCAGACAACTGAATCTGAATCAAGGTCTGTTCGCATTTTTCAAATCTATTGACATCGTTGCAGTTGCCCGAATTAATGCAATGAGCCAAACGTTGAGGAATAATCAAGAAAGTCAACCGATTAATCGCTGATCCTTTCCCATATGTAGTTCGAAATGAAAAAGTCACTATATTTGTCGTCTGCTTTGAGCACACTCGACAAGTTGGTTTCCTTATTGAAGATCACTATTCGATCCTGGACCTCCTCATCAAAATTCTCTATTCTGACCCCGAGATTTCTGTATAAGTTGATCTTGAGGATATGTGCATCTTGGTCGAGAAGCTCGTCATTGGGTGCTTGGTTTTCAAAGGAATTATTGAACAATTTTGCAACACTCTCCTTTACTACTTCCAATTCGGCAGTCAAGCTGCTTTTCGAGAGCTTGAGGGACCCGAGCGAGCTTTCGAGATCATTCAACGTTTTGGCAATGCTGACTTTGAGGTTGTCTAGTTCGATGGACTTCTTGTTTAGCACCCTGAATATATTCTCATCCTTGTTGATTTCGCTGACATTGAAGTCCTTGAACGTACTTAATGCATGGATGATCTCGTAGTTGTAGTCGCTGATGTGATTTAATAGGTTTATTTCATTGGTGTAGTTGCTGACGAGCTGTTTTAGCTGGTTGTTCTTTGCAGTCAAGGTCTCGATCTTGTTTTCCCGGAGATTTTGGGTGGATTTGATGGTGTCTTCGATTCTTTCCAAGGTAAGGAGCTCGGGCTCGATCTCAATGCTGTCTATGGACTGCTGGATGATGTCTTCGGGCGTTCCTTGGAACATTGTGGAGGAGGAAGAGTGGTTTGTTTTGATTGTAGTGTTTGATCACATGATATATGACATATGACAACAATCATGTGACTATAGTCACATGACACAATCAATATTTTCACGTGACCACAATCACCTGACACAACTACTCTACACCTCAAATTCATCTACCAATATTAGACCACACCATGAGTTACGGGGGAGGCAACAAGAACAAAAAGACGTTTGAGGATGTGGAACTTCCCACGAATCCCAACCTTCCTGTTTGGGTCATTACGCCCAAAGAAGAAAAATTGATTTTCGAACGTTGGAGAAAGAAGGCGTTTGCCCGTTGCGATGACTTGATCAAGGCCTACGTTGAGTGCTCCAACAGCTACAAGAACCCGCTTGAAGCCATGCAGAAGTGCGACAAAGCCAACAAGGTGTCTTTGGAATGCGTGGCGCAGTACCAGAAGCAGAAATATCTCGATGTGGAGCGGGAGATCTTGATTGACGAGAAGATTGAAAAGAAGAAGAAATACAAAGAGTACTTGAAAAGTTTGGAGTCTGAGAAGCAGGCTTGATTGTAAATAGCATTGTATATATATGAGGATATGAAGGGTGTAGACATAAAGGAGATCCAGATGAGATATCAGTACGGGGGTACTCTGAAACATGCAGTAACAAGAAACAACAGGTTACTAGATGTATTGGAATGGAGCCAAGTGTACTAATTTTGAGACTAGAGTCCTCCAGCCATGTGTTTTTGAGACACAGAGTCCTCTAGCCATGTGTTTTTGAGACACCAGTGCCCACCAGTACAGTACTGTAGGTAAAGATACCAGTGTCCATTAATCCTAGGTCACTGAAAAGCACACGAATTGGCTGCTTTCCCACCGGTCATCCTGTTTCCCTACCTTGAAACATATTGGGAAAGAATCTGGCACATATGTGAGGTGCAAATTGTGAAGCATGGACTCTATTGACAGTTGTCACAGATATGACACTTGACACACTCTCCATTTGAAAGTGTGTCCATTTGAAATTGCCAGGTCATTGGTTACACTGGAAACCTCATTATGGCTCTTCGCCACTGAAATTATCATTCTCAAATACCGTGTGACTGGCCATGAACATGGCTGCATGAAGCTTGCCCAAGTTCTCGATGGATTGGTACTGGGTGCAAGTGGTGTGAATCAACTCGTTGAAATCGGAGAGGTTGGCGTGGAGTTGGGCCATTTGCGAGTTGAGATGGCTCAACTGGCGCTGCCTGATGGAGGAGGCGACCAGGGCGGAGGGTGTACTCATAGGGGTGTGTAGCGTTGTTGTTGTTGTTGTTGTTGTGAAGTTAGGTGGTTATAGAAAGTCACGTGACAGTGTCACGTGACACAATACCACCGGGGTCTCTTCACCAGACGTCTAGCGTCTCTCTATCGACAGACCTCCTCTTCCCTCCTCCATTCCGCCCTTCTCCACCCATTCCGCCACTTCCAGCCCCCTTTCCTCTTCCAAATCACCCAATCACGCCTTTCTTCCATTTCTACCCACTTTATCCACTCTCTTCCAACACCTGCTCCGGACAGGCCCAGAAAGCTCCAAATCACACCAAACTTGGCAGGCCCCTTTGTGTAGCATCCACTATCCACATCCGACTCTCTCTGCCGTCGTAGCTACCCTAGGGCCCCCAAAATCGGCCCCCCCTAGGTCTCCCCCAAACTCACGCACCTTCCGATGTTTTCCATGTTTCCGAGCCTTGAAAAGTTTTAGAACGGAACAAAACGGAACCAGACTTCACTACACTTATCCCCAGCTATCTCGGCCATCTGACGCTTGCACCCCACAAAACCCCCCTCATTCTGGAGCTCCACTCGAGGTCCACACGCTGCCCCACTTCTGGCCTGACTCCCGGGCCTTTCTCCTCCGCTACACCCGTCTGTCATGACTTCACCTGTGGTCCACCAGTCCAGTGAAGGGGCCCGAATTCACGACGAAACCGGCGACAATCTGCGAATAAGATCCGCCTCCATGGCCTACGGAGCCAGTTCGTCCATTTCCACTCCATCGCGGGCTCCTGGCGCCCCAGGACCGTCACATCCACCTCCATCTTATGTTTCCAAGACCTCCAGACCGGTTCCTTCGTCCAACCCCAAATATGCCAAGATCCAGCCGGCCATTGCGCCCAAACCCATGTCCTCGATGCCCAAGCCCAGCACGTTCTCACCAATCGCCATTTTGAAGAACGGAAAGCCGGCTCTGGGCACCCCGGCTTCCGAGGTCAACTTGAACATCAACACCTCCAAACGGTGGGTTCTTCCGCCACGGCCCCGGCCCGGCAGAAAGCCCACGTCGTTGGCAGACGACGACGCCAAACGCCCACAGATCAAGGTCGTTGCAGACCCCAAAATCAGCCCCAAGAAACGGGCCAAAGTGTGCAAGAAAGACGACGTTACTGGCCTGAATTTCACCACCCCAATGGCCGAGTCGATTTCCTCGGATATCGACGACAAAAACGGGCCGATTCCAACGGTGTCCACGCCTTTAAAGAGACAGAACAGCACAGAAGTAGCACCACCTCCACCTGTGCTCAGCACCGACCCCAAGACCGAAATCAACGAGCTAAAGGTGTCGTACTTGAACAAGTTGAAGGAGCAGGAGTTGATCTGCAACTACATCGACGTGATTTCCAACCAGATCAAGGAATTGAGCTTTGTCCAGAACGGAGTCATCACCTTTGATGCGTTGAAGACCAACATGAGAAAGCCCACCGAGTCGCCAGCTGCAGCTTCTGCTGCGCCTAAAACGACCAGAAACACCAACTACGACCAATTGGAGGCCATCAACAACATCAACGACTTGAACAAGTTCCTCGGATACTTGACCAAGTCGTCCAGTATCATCCACAGTGCCACCAAGCAGTCCAAGCCGTCGGAAGACTCGGAGTCCATGATCAACCAGCAGATCCACCACTATTTGAACGTCAGGGCCAAGTTCAAGTCGGTCAAGAACGCAGAAACGAAGAAATTGAATTCTTTGAAGGAACAAACGCAGAAGAACCACGGAGCCTTTGAACCCATCAGAATGGAGAGCAAACCATCGTCAATATTGGTCAACAACTCCTTATCGTTCGGGACAGATCTCCTAAAGAACACAAAGGCGGCCACGTTGTTTGACGGAACAGACAACGATTTGCTAATTGATTTGGTAAATGACGATTTCACGAGAGAGAATCACGATATAATGTTGAACGAATTTTTGCAGAACGGAAAGGTTGATCTGGATCAGAGCGGGCTTGAGATCGAGGAACAACAGTTGGGCAATGTCAAGATTTATGATAAAAACGAACCTGCGCCAAAGATGGTGAAGAAGAAGCTGAAGTTGAACTGTGGATTTTGCACCAATGACACTCCATGCTTGTGTCTCGATTCGGAGATAGACTTGGGATTTTTGAAGTAGAACTTGTATATAAAGGTATTATTAGAGAAGTGTAGCAATGGTGAGTGAAGTGAATTAAGTGAGTCTACATTAAATGAGTTCATGAAGTGTCTCCATTAAATGGAGACTACATTAAGTCAATTAAAATTAGTGCTCCATGAGTGAGTCTCCATTAAAGTAAGTGCTACATAAAGTAAGTGCTACATAAAGTAAGTGCTCCATAAAGTAAGTGCTCCAAAAAGTGACTTCTCTTTATGTACGTACTCCATTAATTGCCCCATTAAGTGAATTGCCATAAAGTGAGACAGCTAATAAGGGCACTATGCCGATATAGGACATTTTCATTGGAGTTCTCTATGAATTTTGGTGAAAACTTATTATTTTTACTCTTGCAGCTAATAAGGCACTATGGCGATATAGGACATTTTCGTTGAAGTTCTCTTTGAATTTAATCCTATTAATTCTAAATTACATTCCACTTGATCGATGTTACTGGAATTTATTCATTCAAAGGTTAATAAATAGGTTAATGCATTTAGTAGAAGATGAGGAGGGAACCAAGGGCTGCAGTGGCACCCAAGACCAAGTATCCGGTTCTGTAGACACCCTTCATGGTCAATTCCTTACCGTTATCCCAGACCAAGTGTCTGACACCGTTAGCAGCGTGGAAGATGAATGGGTAGGACATGAGCGCCTTGGAGAAGAATTGAATACCGACTGGCAAGGCAGTGAAGGCAGAAACCAAGGCAGCAGAGTCCAAGCCCAAACCCAAGATGGAAGAGGCAGCGTAACTGCAGGTCAAACCGTAGAAACCGGCAGCCATGAAGATACCGGTGATTCTGTGGAAACCCGACATGACCCAGGTCAATTGTGGCTTGTAGATGGCAAGATCGGGGGAGATGGGTCTGTTCTTACGTTGGGCAATCAAGATCTCTTGCTCTTGCTCGTGGGAAGCCTTGACAGAGGAGATGCCACGGACAGCCATGACGGAAGATCTGGTGGGCATGAGTCCGAGACGGACGGTGGCTGGAGTTAGTATTGATAAAGGACGGAAACGGACTAGGAGAGCATGTAGCATGAACAAGATCGATAACATGACTGACATGAATAACATGAACAAGATCGATAACATGACTGACATGAATAACATGAACAAAATAGATAACATGAACAAAACAGATAACATATAGATAACATGAATAACATGATTAGCATGAATAAGATGGACAAGAAGAATGCATAACGACCATCGAAAGAAGTTCTTGGAAATGAATGCTAGCACGATATCTGACCTTCTCGCCAAAACAAACGAACTCCGTCAGACTGTCTAGTTCGGGTCCTCCTTCAAAACCATCTGACTTCACTTGGTCTGAGGGCACGAAAGACACACGACATAGCTATGGACACTCTGCAATAAGATAGACAATATCCAAGTAACTATGCCATAATATGCCATGACATACCATAACATGTCATAACATGCCATAAAATGCCACAACATACCATATACCCAGTCTATATCATAGGAGGCAAGGAGTCGTTCTCTGGCATGAATGAAGTCCCGATACTGACACTTTGCCAACTCTCGATACTTCACAACAACACAGTACCTTTTCATCTTCCTCCTTGATTCTATGGCCCTTATTCTTTCTTATCATGTTCTTCTTGTTCTTCTTGTCGTCTTTTTCTTCTTGTCGTCTTTTTCTTCTTGTCGTCTTTTTCTTCTTGTCGTCTTTTTCTTCTTGTCGTCTTTTCTTTGCTCATGCAGTTGATGGTCGATTTGTCCCGTTTTTGGCTTGTTCTGCTGGAAATGACGGCGCGGACACCGTGGTCACAACGTCTCTCCCTCTAAACCTCTACTTACGTCTTAATAATCCTAATCCTGAACGCAACATGGTGGTGAAGAAGACAAAAAACGAGGGTGTAAAGTTCAATCCCGGGGAATCCTGGACACAGCCAATGGGGGCGCGGCAATATAACACGCACGTGACCGCGCGACAATGTCGCTGGTCACGTGATACACCATGCCTCCACACTACCCCGTACCGCCTATTATCATCTATTACGCCAGCTCCAGAAACAACCCCATCTGTTTCTCCTTTGACCTTTTCCCTTTTCCCTTTTTCCCGTTGATGAGTAGCGCCACCGCCACCAGCACGTCCCCGCCCTCCAGAAAGCTCCCCACCACCTTCACCATCGCCACCGATGGAGACGGCGCTTCGCCCGAAGACGGACAATACAGCACTGAGAACCACCGAGATGCCCATCGCCACGGCCACAGCGAAGCTGCGGCTTCGCTGACCGCACCACACGAATACCACGGCCAGCATTATCACAACAAGCCAAGTTCGGGCCCGAAATTCGCCCAGGAACCCGAGGAACCTCAAGGGCACGCCGCACAACCATCACAGTACCTGGAGCACGGCAACGGCCGCCAGGACCACGGGTCGGGCGACGACGAGTCCAAGGAGGAGGAGGCCGTGGCGCCCGAGTCCGCCAGCGACCTCACGTTCAAGAAGAAGGACGTCAACCGCTCCCGAACGCAGTCGTTTCAGTCGGTGCTATCGACCGCGTCGCTAAAATCCCTCAAGCAGCAGGCCAACAGCTCGGGCCCCGTGGCCACGTCGTCCAACCGCACCAACAGCATCATCAGCACGCAGCCCAACACGGCCAAGAACTTCCAGTCGTTCATCCAGGCGCCGGTGTTGTCCAGCGTGTCCAACCTCAAGAGCGAGGACGACGTGGAAATCGGCCAGCAGTTGCCGTTCCACGACAACAAGACGCCCACGTCCCGCTCGGGGTCGGAAAACTCCGGCCTGAACTTGGCCGACGACTCCATCGCCAGCCCCATCTCGCGCTCCGGCTCCTTCGACGACCACGACACCATCATCCAGCAGCAGAAGTTGACGTTGAACGCGTTGAAGAAGTTGAGCTTGTCGCCCATCCTCGTGTCCAACACCGACCAGAGCATTCCCCACAAGATAGCACGTCGCTTATCGCAGAAACGCTCCGAACCAAAGGCTAGAACCCCGGAACCCTACCAACCGGCGGAAGTGGATCTTTCGTCATTCGCCAGTCTTACCAGACAGCCCAAGATGGTTCTTCCGCAGGAAACCAAACAGGAGCAGCCCCTGAGCCAGGCCCCGGTCCCGGCGCCGGCCCAGTCGCCCACCGACACGCCCAAGAAGTCCTTGCCCAAGCTCGACGAGAACCTTCTGTCCGATGACACCAGCCGTGCCCAGTTGGACTACCACCGGGAATTGCGGGCCCAGCATCTCAACACCATGAAGCAGCAGCAGCAATTGCATGTCCAGACCAAGGTCCCTGCCGCTGTTATCCCTCCCCAAAGCATGAATACCAGAAGACAGACCACCAATCTCCCGGGAATAAATTCGAGCCAACTGTCGTATGTTCTGAATTTTCAATTGAACGGACAGTCCCCAGTCACTGCCCAGCAGCCCCATTCCCATCCATACACACAGCCCCAGGTACAGAACGTAAGCAACACCGCACACCAAATGAATCAGCATCAGCCTGCCGTGTCAGCAGCCTCCGCTTCGTTGAAGGGAGTCCAATATGCCCAGGGTCAACCAGCTCCTCAGGGCAACTTTTCCACCAAGATGAACAAACAATTGCAGCAGATTAAAGGTCTCAGAAGTCCCATGTACGTTCCGGCCGTGTTGAGAATGACCATGAACGGATCTCCCAGCAACGCCAACCATCCTGGTGTTGCCAGCTCAAATAATAGTTCCCCAGGAGAGGCCGAGAACTCCAGCACTTCTCCAAGAAACGATCTCGCCCAATATCATCAGGCCAACGACTTAGAGCCGGCTTCTTCCAAAGCATCCATAAGGTCGTTTGATTCCGGTGTTTCTGTCGAATCAACCACCTCCAGCAAGTTACCCAGCAAGAATTCCTATATGAACTCTTCCAAGCATTACTATGAGGATATATTGAAGGCCCCACCAACCCGAAAGCACTGGGTCAAGGACGAGGTGGTTTTCAAGTGCAGTATTCCAGCATGCCCCAAGGTGTTCAACTTTTTCGAGAGAAGACACCATTGTCGCAAATGTGGCGGCATCTACTGCAAGGAGCACACGTCCCATTTCCTCTACATCAATCACATGGCTCAGTTTACCACCGGAGGCAGAGGCACGCTCTCTCGAGTGTGTGACCTCTGTATCTCCGAGTACAACGAATTTATTCAGCACGAATTTGGTCTAGGTAATACCAGCCAAAAACCCACCCCACAGCCCGAAGAGGTCGAGGCAGAGCCTCAGCCTCAGATTCCGGTGCCCGTATTTAAGAAAGAGCACAGGACCGCACCGGTCGAGCAACCTAATATTCAATTTGACAAAAGAGACCGGAGCGAGCCCGTGGTTGGCAGTGTTCCCGCGAACTGGAGTTGGAGCTCGTTCTGAGATAATGGCAATTCTGCAAAAGCGGTGATATGGCACGAGCAGGTCAATCATGGACCTAGCGGTGCACTATCCCTAGTAAGGGTAGTATGCGTTTCAATGATTTTAGCAGGTTATTTCTTCCCCTATCATCTTGGCCCTAGCATCATTTCATGGCCCTTGCAGGTGCTAACATCGTGGTCCTAGCACGATTTCATGTCTATGTTGGTAATTTTCCCGACAAGGATTACTCCTATTATCAATTGCATGTTGTTTTGGAGAATTGACCCGCTAGTGGCAGTCCCTTTGGTCCTTTTGCGCATAGGCCCACCGCCTACCCGCTGGAGCAGCCAGTGCTCCAGATAACGGAATATTGCGACTTGAAGTCGCACTGGGGATTTCACACCTGGAATTGCGTCAGACAACGGCGGAAGCTCAAAAATCACGTTTCTCTTACACCACGTCTGATTGGAGCGTCCAGTCCAATTCCACAAGTTCCCTATCCATTTCCATAGCCATTCTCCATAGCCTTCTATGTCCTAGCCTTTCTCATACTCTCATTCTCATTAATAGCCTTAATTATATACATGACGGTCCCCATGCAGGACACGACACAATAATCAAGACACGGTGGATTTTGATTTTTCACCCCAATCGACCTCCTCGTTCTCCACGGCCATTGACCTCGATTCCAGGCTATTTTCCCAATGTCGTCAACAGCCGCCCCTCTCCGCATCGCCGGAGTCAAGGTCGACACCATTCGGTTACTTTTGCGAGCCATTATCTTCATTTCCATTGCCGGAGCTGCCATACTGAGTCGGTTGTTTTCCGTAATCCGGTTCGAGAGTATTATCCACGAATTCGACCCCTGGTTCAATTACCGGGCCACCAAGTACTTGGTCAGCCACTCGTATTACGAGTTCTTGAACTGGTTTGATGACAGAACCTGGTACCCCTTGGGTAGAGTCACCGGAGGCACGTTGTACCCTGGTTTGATGGTGACGTCGGGAGCCATCTGGCACGTCTTGCGTGAGTGGTTGGCATTGCCCGTCGACATCAGAAACATCTGTGTCCTCTTGGCCCCCGCGTTCTCCGGATTGACCGCCATCTGCACCTATTTGTTCACCAAGGAGATGAAGGACTCCAACGCCGGCTTGTTGGCCGCCATTTTCATGGGCATTGCCCCCGGATACATCTCCAGATCCGTGGCTGGCTCGTACGATAACGAAGCCATTGCCATCACCCTCTTGATGGCCACGTTCTACTTGTGGATCAAGGCCATGAAGATGGGCTCGGTCTTTTACGGAACCTTGACTGCCTTGTTGTACTTTTACATGGTTTCCGCCTGGGGTGGATACGTCTTCATCACCAACTTGATCCCCTTGCACGTGTTCGTGTTGATCTTGATGGGCCGGTACAACCACCGCTTGTACACGGCGTACACCACCTGGTACGCTTTGGGCACCTTGGCCTCCATGCAGATCCCTTTCGTCGGCTTCTTGCCCATCCGTTCCAACGACCACATGGCCGCCTTGGGCGTCTTCGGCTTGATCCAATTGGTGGCCTTTGGCGACTACGTCAAGTCCAAGGTCCCCTCCAAGCAGTTCAAGACCTTCTTGTTCATCTCGTTGGCCTTGGTCACCTTGTTGGGCATTTCCGGCTTGTTTGCCTTGACTGCCTTGGGCTGGATTGCCCCATGGACCGGCCGTTTCTACTCCTTGTGGGACACCAACTATGCCAAGATCCACATTCCCATCATTGCCTCGGTTTCGGAGCACCAGCCCACCGCCTGGCCCGCGTTCTTCTTCGACACCAACTTGTTGATCTGGCTTTTCCCAGCTGGTCTTTACTTGTGTTTCCAGGAATTGAAGGATGAACAGGTCTTCGTGATCATCTACGGAGTATTGTGCTCCTACTTCGCCGGTGTCATGGTTAGATTGATGTTGACTTTGACTCCCATCATCTGTGTTTCTGCCGCCATTGCCTTGTCCAAGTTGTTTGATGTGTACTTGAACGTGGTGGAGCTTTTCCAGGAGGAAGCCGATGACGACTCCAAGGCTTCCAAGTCTTCCAAGTCCTACAAGTCCAAGTCCTCCAAGTCCTTCCCAGTGTTCCAATTATTGTCCAAATTAATTGTTCTCTTGACCTTCGGTGTCTACCTCTTCTACTTCGTGTTGCACTGTACCTGGGTCACCTCCAATGCCTACTCCTCTCCCTCTGTCGTGTTGGCCTCCACCAATGCCGACGGATCTCAGAACATCATTGATGACTATAGAGAGGCTTACTATTGGTTGAGAATGAACACCCCAGAAGACGCCAAGGTCATGGCCTGGTGGGATTACGGCTACCAAATCGGTGGAATGGCCGACCGTACCACCTTGGTGGATAACAACACCTGGAACAACACACACATTGCCACGGTCGGTAAGGCCATGTGCTCCAACGAAGACGTGGCCTACAAGATCTTGAGACAGCACGACGTCGACTATGTTCTCGTGGTGTTCGGGGGCTTGTTGGGATACTCCGGTGATGACATCAACAAGTTCTTGTGGATGGTGAGAATCTCCGAGGGTATATGGCCAGATGAGGTCAGCGAAAGATCTTTCTTCACCGAAAGAGGTGAGTACAAGATGGACCACGAAGCCACCAAAACCATGCAAGACTCCTTGATGTACAAGATGTCGTATTATAGATTCACCGAATTGTTCAATGGCAGAGACGGTGTTGACAGAGTCAGAGGACAAACCATTCCTATGGCTCAAAGCCCCAAGTTGAACGTCATTGAAGAGGCCTTCACTTCGCAAAACTGGTTGATCAGAATTTACAAGGTGAAGGACTTGGACAATGTCGGCAGAGACTTGAAGCAAGCCACTGCTTTCGAGACCGAGTCCACCGAATCTTCTGGCAAGAGAAGAAGATCGATCAAGAAGCCCTCCTTGGAATTAAGATTATAAAACCTCTCAACCTCAATATATATCGCACTTAGCTGCTTGTACTCGGGGATCAACCTTTGATCTCGGTAAATGAACCCTTCTGTCTCGGTACAGATTTATCAACACCGAAAAAGATTTGCACTCCTTTGGTAGTCGTAAACATCTTCTTGTGTGCATAAGACAATAGGTAGACTCACATGTCGATCCCGAATTGGCACAGTAGCGATTGCCGAAATCCTTCCCGTGGCTGACCCTTGGTTAATAGCACCTATGTAGGCCCTCCTTCCTAATAGCAGGAACATTCGCATCTATCGGGATATGCGGGGAAAATTCTCCGGGTATTAATTCGAGCCACGAGCCTCAAGCAACAAAACTTAACTATCCTCTTCATCATGACACACTTCTTGGATTTAGTGGGACACTTGGGCTTCTATAAGTCTTATCATATGAACAAGACCAATGTGGCTATCCACACAATTGGTATCCCATCGATCTTGTTCTCGGCAATTTCCCTTCTCAGCACTCATCAGATTGGCTCCAACCCTTACTTCAACTTCGGAACCCTTTTCACGGTCTCTTATGGTATATACTATGCTTTGCTCGATTTTTCCGTGGGTGTTCCAACCATGGGTGGATTGGTCTATTACAATTATCTCATGAGCAAATACCTCGCCTCTGTTGATGACGTTGGCCGTTCTCAATATGTGAAGGTGGCTTACATGGTCCACGCTGCAGCATGGCTTGCTCAATTTTATGGTCACAAGGTCCACGAAAAGAGAGCTCCCGCTCTCTTGGACAACCTCTTGCAAGCTGTGGTCTTGGCTCCTTACTTTGTTGTCTATGAGTTGTTATTCGCTCTTGGTTTCAAAAGGGACTTGGAGAAGAAGATGCTCAATAAGGCAGGAGTTTTGAGAAGAGACTTCGAGTTTGAAAAGAAGCATCATTGAGTTTCTGAATTATGTTTAGCAAGTATTTCATGTTCGTGAATAAAGGTTGAGTTCAATTGATTTCCAACCGTAATCCATCCTGGACGTGTATTGTGCGTACGTCCAAATATCTCCAATTTTCGAGAGTGTAGGCCAACTAAGCGATCGACAAAGTCGTATATTTCGTCTGGCTTCCTCAGAGTTTCTCTTGTGCCACTGACAATTACACTTGAGTCCAATTCTCGATTCAACCATTGGGGATTTCCCTTAACTCCCACCAACAAATGCTCCTTAGAATGATTTAGCCAATGACCCGTTCTACCTGTGACAATTGTTCGCTTGAGTTGATTGAGCTTAACCCAAATAAGCTCGTCACAGTTCAAATAGCCCCATTTCTTCAACGCTTTCCTGCCAATTTCAATTGATCTCCCAGTTACCCAAAGAAAAATGACACCCTCATCCTGAAGGCTGCATATGTCCAAGGATAATAGTTCTGTGTCCTTGCAGGTGCCATAAGGCAAAGCCATGTGAATATCCCAGGCAGGGTCAGCAATTATTGCTGCAAACTTACCCAACACAGAGAAGGGAAGGGTTCTAATATCGCAATTGATCCATTGTGGAGGAAGAACTTTCCGGAAACGTTCAGAAAAGCAGTCACCAATAGTGTATTCATGTTCTGAAGGCTCAGGCGTTGGTTTCGAGACAGCTGGATTAAGAGTGTAGTAATGAAGATATCTGCACGATTTCATTTTATGGCAAGTATCCAAGTATGAGCAGTCACCTAAATTTGGATCGGTGTGCTTATTGATAACTTTCAAATAGTGAACAGATACTTGGAAGCAATTGAAGATGTCTTGCAGAAGGCCATTTCGCCTCTTCCTTATGAGCTTTTGCACCTCGCTGGAACTGGGATAGTCGTTCCTGTCAATTCCCGAGTCTCTATTTCCAAAAACCATCTTAGTGAGAAGTTCACAGTGACTGACCTTATCGCAGATGGGATGAAATGGCTTGACCTTAATTCTGGCCTTCATCTTTTGCTTTGCCAACATGGAGCAAGCAGTTGGACATCTGAGCAAGCTATCAAGGGCACCGTAACTATCTTGCAAGTACCACTTTGTTTCTGTAACTGGATGCAAGGGTTCATTCAATGTATCTAGCAAATTCAACTTGGGTGTGGCAAGGGGCGGTGTTGATTTCATGGTTTGGGTATTCTTATTTGTTCTTCTATCTTGAACAAGCACCAACCTGGCGTAGTTGACATAGATCAATTTCTCTCCCTGAAACTCCAAAGACCCACAAATTTCGTTGTATTCATTAACAAGAATCTTGAAGTCATCGAAAGATAGTTCTGATTTATTTTCACTTGTAAATAGGTGATAAATAACCTCAAGGTTGCCTCTGACTGGGATATCAGTTAACATGAAGTTATTCTTGAGAATAAACTCATTGAAATCGAAATACTTTTCCATTTCAATTCAATAAATAAAAGAATCAAAATATAAATGCACAAGGAAAGAAACAAGAATAAAGAAGTAGATCTTTGAATTAAAAAAGGGGGTTGAATTGGGTCTTTTTATATAACTCAATTGCTGCAAAAGTGTTACAAGAACGGTGCACACACGACCCCAACTTAGTAGGTCACATATACAATGAAGAGAAGTGAAAAGGACACATGATGGTTAGAAAGGATTCAAAGACCCAGAAACTGGTCAATTTGACACTTAGAAGACGGAATCTGCTTAATTTTTTTTTTTTTTTATTTTGGATAATAGATCTTCGAAAGAAATTAATTTACATAATTTCTGAATGAAAAGAATATGGAAGTAAATCCAAAATGTATGAATAATTCAACTACCGTTAGGCTATCTGAATTTTAGGGAATATCCTGGATTTTTCATATGGAGTCATCATATTTAATAATATGATTAGATATTTTGGATTTATAACCCAATTCATTTCATTTGAAGAGAACACCAAGAATTGGCTTAATAATGACCCAACTATTTCATTTACACGGATTGAAAATCCATGAGACATTCTCTATAATTCTTTCTTCGTCCCCTCTTTCTTCTACATCTCTAAACGAAAGAAATACTTTACTAAAAACAAATCTCTAGACTTTTTCAACACTTCAAAAACACGTCTATAGCAACATATTAGAATCCAAATGGATTATCTGGGGTGGCCGCCAGAAGATTGGCTCTTCTGCCTGTAGGTTGGGATTGTAAAGCTGAAGGAGCATTGCCAAATCCAGCACCAGTAGGTTGAGATTGCAATGGTTGGAAAGAGTCTTGGCCAAAGCTTGTACCTGGGAGGGAGCCTTGGGGCTGGTAGGAGGGCTGGCTAATGCTGGTGTTTTGGAACATATTGTTCAATTGGTTCATGTTTGGCTGGTTAGGTTGTTGGCCAAATTGGTTGAGCTGTTGCCCGAATGGTTGTTGGCCAAAAGTTTGCTGTGGTTGGCCGAAAGTCTGTTGAGGCTGACCAAAAGATTGCTGAGGTTGTCCAAAGTTCTGAGGTTGACCAAAGGTCTGTTGAGGTTGGCCAAAGGTCTGTTGAGGTTGGCCAAAGGACTGTTGAGGTTGACCAAAAGTGCTAGTAGGCTGCTGACCAAATGACTGTTGAGATTGGCCAAACGAACTAGTAGGTTGCTGACCAAAAGATTGTTGTGGTTGAACAAACGAACTAGTAGGTTGCTGACCAAAGCCATTGGGTTGCTGACCAAACGAATTTTGGGGTAATCCACCAGTAACTTGTTGTCCGAAAGAAGTCTGAGGAAATCCTCCGGTTGGCTGTTGTGTGAACGAGGTTTGAGGAAATCCTCCTGTAGGTTGCTGATTGAAGCTAGTAGGTTGTTGTCCAATAAATCCTCCTGTGATTTGTTGGCCAAAACTCGACTGAGGAACAAACCCTCCGGTTCTTTGAGCAGGGACCAAGGGTCCGGTTTGTTGCAACGACAATGGCTGTCCATTCAAAGCTGTTGGGCCAGTCTTTTGAAGTGGAACAGCGATAATTTGACCAAAGGAGGTTTGTGGCATAGTAACTGTACCAGTTTGCAATGTAGGTTGCATTGGAATTTGACCAAAGCTTGTAGTTGGCATGGCTCCTCCAGTTTGCTGACCTCCAGTCTTTTGAGCAACGAATGTCGTTGCACCTGGCTGTAATGGAACAATATTCACGGTGAATTGAGGCTGGAGACCAGTGGCTTGGATCGGAATAAAACCGGTTGGTTGAGCAGTTATTGGAATGAATCCAGTTGGTTGAATTGGAATCAAGCCGGTTTGCTGGACTGGAATCAAGCCTCCGGTATTGGCTGCAGTCAAACCTGTCTTTTGAAGAGGGATTAAATTGCCAGTCCTTTGAACATCGACCTTCTGGCCAGTTGGAACCAAAGGTCCAGTTTTAACTGGAGTCAAAACTGGAGCAGATGGTTGCTGGTTAGGCAAGGAAGGCATTGGCTTGTTCAAGTTAGAAGCAGGCGTAGGTGCAGTATTTGAAGATTCCAAGGGCTTGATGTTGACCAAGTCTTGCAAAGCACCGGTGTATTGAGGAGTTTGAGGCTTGGAAAGGTCCTCATTCGATCTAGCCGCAGGCTTGACTGCCCAAGCATCATCTTCAAAGTTGTTGGCAGGGGAAGAAGTAGAAGAAGGCACAGGAGCTGGCGACAGTCTTTGTGGAGTCGACGATGGTAAGGCATCGGCATGAACCTTCAAGACTTCACTGGAAGTGTTGTTCTTCAAGGCACCAGTGGCCTCAGTGAATAAACCTCCAGTAGGAAGGGCTTCATCGGTAGTTGGCTTCTTTCTGTTGAACTTGGCATCCAAGAACTTCATAACTCTCAAAATGTCACCCTCTCTTAAGCCCAAAGTACGCAACAAAGAGGGTGTGATGTCTTCCAAGATGTTTTCGTCCATTTGTTCTCTACCAAAGTTCAAGGAGTATCTCTGGCAATTACCAATGTCAATTCCACACTGGAGGAAGAACTCAAACCAGTCGTAGTCGGGCTCATTCACAGACAATTGGGTTGTAGCCTTGGGTCTAGAAGGTTGAGGAGGAGGAATATCATTGATAGCAGCAGTAGCAGACTTGCTCTTAGAAACACCACTGCTCTTAGATTTAGTTCTTTTGTAGTTCTGTTCAGCCACCTCTTTCTTGAAAGATTCCAAAGAAGTTCCGGTGACCTTTTCAACGTAGTCCAAATCTTCAATGCAAAGCTTGGAGGCCGCAACAGCGATCTTGACTCCGTTGGTTTTGTGCAAGTGGATCTTGCCTTCGACGCAGCCCAAGAATTCGGCCTCGACCTTGAACGAACCAGAACTGTCGATCCATGTTCTGACTCTGTGGAAATTGGGCATGGACTTGTCCTGTCCGTCGTGCTTGGATGCGTGCTTTTCTCTTTGCGCCTTATCCTTCTCTCTTATTCTCTCACGTTCATCCCGATCACGGCTACGGGTGTACCTGTCACTCTTGCTTCCGTCGGAAGACTTCTTTTTGGAGGACCGAGACTTGCTTCTGTTGGGAGCGTCGGTGAGTTTATCGAGGTTGGACGAGCCCACAATTTCAATATAGGACGAGGGAATCACACCCTGTTTTCCGGTGACGATATTTTCACACATCCACCATTC
This sequence comes from Suhomyces bokatorum, assembly GCA_030568615.1. Taxonomy (NCBI): domain Eukaryota; kingdom Fungi; phylum Ascomycota; class Pichiomycetes; order Serinales; family Debaryomycetaceae; genus Suhomyces; species Suhomyces bokatorum. The sequence goes on from JAJMGI010000015.1 coordinate 64,777, forward strand.
CCTGGACTTGGTTTCGTTGATGATGTAGACTTCATCGCCCTCCTTGCAGCCCAATTCGTCGTCGCCCTGGGAAACGAAGTCGTACATGAGCTTTCCGATCTTCTTGTTGCCGTGGGTGGAGGCCACGGACGCCCGGGCCACCTCTTTCAAGCCGCGAGAAGACTCGGCGCCCTTCAACTCGCCAAGAATGGACATGATGGCTTCGGCGACGTCCTTGGAGCCGGTGTGCAACTCGATGGACGCGTTGGGGTTGCGGAGCTCCATGAATAAATGCTTCTTTTCGTTGTTGAAGTTGAGCAAGTCCTTGACTCGCCATTGGTTGTCCAACGAGGACGCCGATTTGAGCTTCAATTTCTTGGGGTTGGTGGTGTTGGGCTTCAAGATGATGAGGCCCTGGCCGATGGAGAGGATCACCGCTCTCTTCTTGCGGCCATCCACCTCGTCAATGTACCAGGTGAAGAACTCGCCGTCAAAAGTGTGCTGCTTGGAAGAGCTTCCGTTGAAAATGCTCTCACCGCCTGGCGAGCTGAAGGAACGGGCTCTGCTGTCGGAGGACTTCCGTGGCGAGGGCTCGGCAGAGGGCCGACTGGGCATGGGCGGAGGAGCGTCTTCTTCCTCGCTTTCTACGGCGACCTCGCGTTCGGGCGCCGCCTGGTGGTGGGTGTTGGAGCTGGACGTCGGAGTGCTCGGGCCGTTGTTGGCGAGACTGGGATGCATGGGGGGAGGCGCCATGGACCGGAAGTCCTGGGGTGGAGGAGCCACGAAGTTGTTCTGGGGTGGGGGCGCCGCGTGTTGGTCAACGTGGGAGTCGACCTGGAGATAGTTGGCAGGAATGAACCCGAATTGGGTGCCGGTGTGGGCGTCGCCCACCAAGAGCCAATCGGGATCGTTTAGGTCGTAGATGTTGAACACATCGCCTTCCTTGAACGACAATTCCTCCTCTGTTTGCTTGGTGTAGTCGTACAAGGCGGTGGCCTTCTTGACAACTGGGGCCTGGCGGTTAGTACTGGATCAACAAACACATTAAGCACATCAATCTGCATCAATCTGCATCTTTCTGGGGCCAAGGCGCCGCTCAACATACCTTCTCGATGTAGTTGGAAGGAACAAGCCCGGTAGGCTCGTCCACCTCCTCGTCTCCCACCGGTAACACTCTCTTCTTGACCTTCCACCAATCATCAATGTCTGATTTCTCGAGTAGGTACAACACATCGTCCGGATTCAAGGATAGCTCTTCGTCGGCCTGTGCCGCATATTCATATATGGCCTTGTAGACACCAATATAAATAGACAGCATGGTGTAGACGGCGTTGGATGTATTGGATCTGGTGTTGTCTTCACTATGGACAATTGAAAGGAGTGAGGAGCAATTTGGTATGTGCACTCAGATTGCGGAGTAGAGGAATGGAGGAATGGATAGAGGACGAAAGGGGGAGGATATGAAGGAAGATATAGAGGTGACGTATCTGGAATAGGCGGCAAGTGGCTGGGTGGAAAATTGCTTATTTCTACGTAATTTTCAAGCTAGTTTTTAAGTAATTTTCATTCTAGTTTTAAGTTATTTTCATTCTAGTTTTAAGTAATTTTCAATCTAGTTATAAGTAATTTTCCAGTCTTTGATTCTTCACTAGGGTTCTGCCGGAGTATGTCATTGTGCATTGTGACACTTCCAGAAAGAATTCCACACGAGGACGGATTTCAGAGAGTTAGTACAGTTTGATAACGTTGGTTTCGGTGGTTATAAACACTTCCAGTTCCATTTTTCACCTATAATGTGGGTTTTTACCTTAATGTGGAAAGTGCGGTTATGTAGGGCTGGATGAAAGATTGGCGCCATAATGTCGTCATTCACTTCAATTCTACCAGGCAGTGCCAATATCTTATGAATTAAATCTGTCTGGGTGTTTCCATTGTAGAATCTACGATGTCTACTGCACAATCAATAGATTCACTGTAATGGTGATGCAGTGATTATTCTGTAATATTGATGAACATTATTATGTTCATCATTTCGACAGAAGATGCGTTGAACGTATAGAGAGAGAACCAGTAGCATAACTAGTACTTTACAACCTAGCTAATAGATATACTGTCTGTGTTAATTCCACTCTTTTTTGTCTAGTCATGGTGTAATGTGCATCGACTGTATTTAATGTTTCGCTTAGTTACCGAATTAAAGAGCATTATTGTTACTATTATTGTACTTTATTGCGATGCATAGAAACATTCGCTGCTGACCTTAAATCAATTAAGCCATCATTACAGGTGAAATGTAGTAGTAAATGAATGGAGGCTCTGGATAGAGGCTCTGTCTATAGAATTCTTAATTTTGTTCAATTCGTTCCCCTCCAGACAATTTTTGCTCACCTTCTACGTCTTGTACTATAATTTCAACTAATTCCATTTGTGCCAAATCAACCCTATTTAATTGAACGAACCCTCTACATGCAATCATGTACTTGTCAAATTCAATTCCAAATTGTTGCTAGAACAAACCACAACGTGTTCATCGAACGTCCTTCGTGACCCATCATATGACAGTCTACATTTCTTCCCTTGCATTGAGCCCTGTGGGAGAAGGCTCAACTCATAAACTTTAACTACATCACGCTCTTGACCAGAACATGTCTCAAACACTTCGTCTCTCTACTCTCGTAGATCTACTCCGTGTATTGCAGTATGAAGTTTATGTTTCTCGTAATAATAGCCAAACTTTTGGGCAAGATTTTTCTAGCTTCAGGGTAAGACCAATTCTTGCAGAATGCTAATACCGAGTTAAGCTGCTGATCCACGGTCTGATAATTTAAAGCTAATATGGCGGAGTTGAAGTGCATGCTTAAATATTAATTACAGCATGGATGGGCCCAATAGCTACGCTGAATTTTTCCAAATTCCTGACCCTCAAGGAATATATTCACAGCTTTTTAGCAATCTCGAGTTCCTGGTCTTTACTGTATGATCAATTTACATTGAAATTTGATTTATTCCTTCCTTTGAGTTCATTCAACCTCTCAATTGGTAAATTCTTGACTGTTGTTCATATTGACATCTGGTGTAGAAAGTGGCTGCGAAAACAGAATCTGGGACATCATAAATAGAGCTAAGTGGAAGAAGTGAGAGGAAGAGGTGTAAGAAAGCAACGGGTATGATGAAGGAACTTAATTCAATGGTAATACAGTATTTGATTTGATTGTGAATATTTATTGTCGTGGTACCCATAGAATAAACCCATAGAATAGACCCTTGTAAATAGGTTACTACTTTCTTTAATCCATTTCAATGAGTGGGTTCTTCAGTATCCATAGGCTTAGACCATGGGTGTATGTAAACGGAACATCGGCCCTGGACACATTATGAACAGAATATCCATTTCACAGAGCTCTTTCTGTGGCTTATTCTGGGCTTGAAAGGTAAAGCCACTTTTACGTTTATGCCTGTCCGAAGAAGAGGCCGTTGGGTCGGTAGTAAGTTGCACTATTGTATCAAAGCCTCCACTAATGTGCTACCTGGGTAAATGTATCACTCATCGGGATCTTGATCTATCTGCCAAGATAAAACTTTATACCATGATTTGTATTTAGGTAAATATCATGAAATATGTTACTGACTCTTCTGAATTCATGAACTTGTACAGTATGGAATTTTCTTCATACTAATTTCTTCTCATTTAAGAACTTGCAACCTCAGGTCGCTAAAAGTGTGTAATTGAAGTTTAGAAAGAAGTAAAGTCAAGATAAACAATTTTTGTCCTAAGTGGATACGACGTTTGCATAAGATACCCTTTTGTTCTGTACGTTCCGAATTATTTTTCAATCTCTTGCTTGTTCACTCTAATTGAATGAAATGTATTAGTTAAATACAAAAGAAGAAGTAGTCAGTATAAAAGAAGTAGTCAATTGAAAGAGTCTGTTAGTACAATTACATCGTCAACTACAATACCCACTCTCATAATCACCAACTGAGTGACAGTCACCTTCATTACAATCACAAGAATTTTCTCTGCTCTCTACATCTTTCCATTATCTTGACTTTATTGCAGTATTTAGATTGGTGGTCTAGCAAGCCGCTTAGTGGTGGGCCATGTCTGGTTCTCCCAAGTACTTGGCAGTAAAGGAAGTACCACATTGCCAGCATCTAGCCAACTTACCATCCTCGACCTTCATCCAGTAAGGCTTGTGGTCGTGCTCACCCTCACCCTTGCAACCGACGTAACGGTAGCCAATGTAGGTGGGAACCAAGAATGGGTCTTGTGGGGTTCCAGAACCTTCGGTGATGGGGTTTTCCAAGTCGAACACATCGACACCTTCTCTCTTACCCAAGATTTCGAATCTTTCCAAACCGGTGGCTTGGTCCATGTCAGAGGGTATGGTACCGGGGGTAGCACCAGGACCGATCAAGGAGCCGTCGGGACCAGAGACCTCGGACAACTTGGTGGCAGTCTTGACGTTGGCTGGAGCAGCCTTGTGGGCCAAGATTCTGGAGCTAGACAAGAGTCTGCTGGATTGTCTGGCAACACGGAATGTACGGGAAAGCATGACTAGAGGTTAGTAGGCGAACGGGGTGGGGAGCGATGGACACTGGATGAAACACGCACTAGCACAATAACACGTTGGGGATGAAGTAGAATGGCCAGTATGTATGAAATGGGTGAAATCTGGGTGAAAAATGAACGCATGCGACGTGACTGGATAAACTGGCGTGGTGCGGATATGTCTCGATGTGGGCCCACTCCAGAGACTCGAGGTATTGGTGGACTTGAAACTCGATGGAGGAGGTCCCAAACCTGGGGGTTTCCATACCGTGGAGGCGCCATTTGGACGAACTGAAGGGCCAGTTGTCACTATGGACTCGGCTTGAATGCTACTGTGAAGTTTGGGGGATTTCTGTCTGGATAATGGGGGCCAGTGGTGGGATGATGGAAGTACGAGGAAAGAACGGGAAATTGCTGTGCGGTAGAAGGACGATAGTGGCTGTTTGTGCTGTGCGTGTTGACGTGTGGGGCTCTCTGTGTCGACTGAACATACTGAATATGACGATATGAATATATGCGATAAGATATTAAATCTGTATCTATTTATTCACCTGCTATGAATGTGTTTTTCATAAAATCAGCTAACAAATTTTAGGCTCACTTAACTTCGATATCATTGGCTGTTGTGGGTGAATGCGGCACGTGCCGGAGGCGCGCGAAACACGTGATATGTATCACATGTTATATTTGCACGTGATCAAACCCCGGCTCGCCGTTAGGGCTGGTGCCCTCGTTAGTCACGTGCATCCTGCCACATCGGTAGCAGCACGCCCGCCCCTGTGCCTGCACACACACCCGCACTAACTATGCGCTTTCTCCTAACAAAATCCTCACAGTGCAGTTTCTTAAAAGATTAAAAAAGTTTTTCATCTTTTCGATCAGACTTCTTTTACAGAACATCTTTAGGTATGTGACCACCAACCCCAACAAACACCTCCAAGACACACGTTATACCATGGTCCTGTCAGCTTCCATGCAGCCCTGATATCTCCGTCTGGAGGAATTGGCCCCCGAGCCCTACTAACTCGCAGTCAACATGCCAAAAAAGAGAGCTTCCAACGGTAGAAACAAGAAGGGTAGAGGTCACGTCAAGCCAGTCAGATGTTTGAACTGTGCTAGAATGGTCCCCAAGGACAAGGCCATCAAGAGAGTCACCATCAGAAACATGGTTGAAGCCGCTGCCGTCAGAGACTTGTCTGAAGCTTCCGTCTACTCTGAGTACGCTTTGCCAAAGTTATACAACAAGTTGCACTACTGTGTCTCCTGTGCTATTCACGCCAGAATCGTCAGAGTCAGATCCAGAACCGACAGAAGAGTCAGAGCCCCACCTCAAAGAAAGAGATTCTCTGCTGAGAGAAAGGTTTCTCCTCAAGATGCTGCCAAGAAGGCCAACTAAGCTTATTATTCACAGGTGATAAGTTTATAGCAATATACTGTATTTTAAAGTAACGCCTGTAGATGAGATAATCCCATACTTGACTTTTCAGTGAAACTTTTCACCGATTCGAAAATGGGTTCAACTTTTTACTAATTCGAATTGAGGGTTCAACTTTTCACTCTGATTCGAATTGAGGGTTCAACTTTTCACTGCTGATTACGCAGCAATGTTAGATATGCAATGACATCCGAGTCAACGACTTGTACATTCGACGCATAGTTACATTCTCTGATATGTGCTCACCGATGTGTGCTCATAGTTTCATTTGTGAATCAAGTGGTCAAATATCTATGTATTCAACTCATATCTCGATTTTCTAAGCGATTGAAGAGAGGAAGATCTTCATTGGCAATGGCTGAAATAAGACCTAATTGACAAGATGCTTCAGTGACATGCAGCAGCGTCTTGTAAGTAGCAATGACATCTTTGTAGTTTGCCAAGTAATTTATAGATCAGATTCAATGATAGTGGCTGGCCACAAACTACAAATCGTCCACCTTGAATAGTCTATTCTGAATAATTCAATTCAAACATTGACTTTATTCTAATAGTCCGTTCTCATCACTTAATCTTTACAGAATTGACTCCATTAAATGCTACACCTTTGGTATTATTTATAGGTCTATTCTCGCTGAAGAATTACCTATATCTACAATTAATATTACTGCTATGATTGACCTCTCAAAATTCTCACTATTCTCACTATTCTCGCTCTATTTTGACTCTCACTAATATACTTCCTCTAATTCTCACTATTCTCACTCTCAATGGACCTCTAATTCTCACTATTCTCACTCTCACTGATATACTTCCTCTAATTCTCACCAATGGACTTCTCTGATTCTCACAATTCTCACTCTCACTAATGGACCTCTAATTCTCACTATTCTCATTCTCACTATTCTCACTCTATCTAATTGCTCGCTGCATTTCTATTATCCTCTCTATCTCCATTATCCACTCAAATCTCACCTATTCACTCCGTTCCCCATACTCGCCCAAATGTAAATCTACGTACATCTCCAATTAGATCACTTCTCTTTTCATACCTTTCTATTATCCCATATTTCCATCACTTCCTCTTCCATCACTTCTCCTTCATTACCTCCCCATCTACTTCTCCTTCATTACCTCCCCATCTACTTCTCCTTCCCTTCTTCCTTCCTTCTTTCCACTGGTCTCTTGCCTCGACCGTGCCCCTTTTCCTCTCTCTATTTCTCTCTATCGTCTAGGTCGTCCCGTGGTAATTTTTTTCCTGACACAGATTCCCACTCAGCAACACCAATCTACCCTTCAGATCCACCGAATCCTAGAGCCCCCTATCTTCGGATTGCTCGATTGACCACGTCCTCCACTTCCTGTCCACGTTTCCCTGCAATTAGATCGTTAGATTGATTTGCTTGCCCCTGTTGAAGCGCCGTATCGTGTCCTTCGTCGACCCACTCCCCGTCCAGCCCTAGGCGCCCACCCCGGTCCTTTCCAGTGATTCTCTCGCTGCTTCACCGCCCCAGTGCCCCTTTAGACCCCCCGTTGGTTTTAGACTCCAATTGCCGGCTTTTCGCTGCGTTTGCCCACCATGACCATGGAAGAAAACTGGAAGTTCTCCCAGTGCTTCGGCGACAAGGGCGATATCGAGAACATCACCGAGGCGGACATCATCTCCACCGTCGAGTTCGACCACACCGGAGACTTCTTGGCCACCGGTGACAAGGGCGGCAGAGTCGTCTTGTTCGAACGCAACCAGTCCAAGAAGAAGCAGAGCTGCGAGTACAAGTTCTTCACCGAGTTCCAGAGTCACGACGCCGAGTTCGACTACTTGAAGTCCTTGGAGATCGAAGAGAAAATCAACAAAATAAAGTGGTTGAGAAGCTCCAACAACTCGTTGTTCTTGTTGTCCACCAACGACAAGACCATCAAATTGTGGAAGATCATGGAGAGACAAATCAAGTTGGTCAGCGAGAACAACTTATCCTCCATACCCACTGCCGCCGCCGCCGCCGCCGCCTCCTCCTCCAACTTATCGTTATCGTCATTAAAACTCCCCAAACTCCAACTCCACGACAAATTGATATCGGCCCAGCCCAAGAAAATCTACTCCAATGCCCATGCATACCACATCAACTCGATCTCCGTGAACTCGGACCAAGAAACCTACTTATCCTCCGACGACTTGAGAATCAACTTGTGGAACTTGGGAATCTCCGACCAGTCCTTCAACATTGTCGACATAAAGCCAGTTAATATGGAAGAGTTAACTGAAGTCATCACATCAGCAGAATTCCATCCCAATCATTGTAATTTATTCATGTATTCATCTTCCAAAGGTACTATAAAGTTGAGTGATATGAGATCCAATTCATTGTGTGACTCCCACTCCAAAATATTCGAGGAGTATTTGGACCCGGCCTCCCACAATTTCTTCACCGAAATCACTTCGTCCATATCTGACGTCAAGTTCAGTCAGGATGGAAGATACATTGTCTCGAGAGACTACATGACCGTCAAAATATGGGACATGGCCATGGAATCCAAGCCTATCAAGACGATCAATGTTCACGAGCATTTAAGAGAGAGATTATGTGACACCTACGAAAACGATGCGATTTTTGATAAATTTGAAGTCCAATTCAGCGGTGACAACAAATCTATTATGACTGGATCTTACAACAACAATTTCATGATTTATCCCAACGCGGTTGGCAGCGAGGCTACAACCCCAACAAAGTTACCAAGTTTCAACACCACGTCTTTCAAGAAGAAGTCTGTCGATGATTCGGATGATGAAGAGGACAATGAATCGCCTCCTTCTAATGACTATCCGCAATCTCCTTCCAACATTGATGACGACGACCAAGAAGAAATTATTTTGCAAGCCGACAAGTCGGCCTTCAAGTCGAAGAAATCGGCCAATAATGGCACCACGAGACGTAGAATGATGAGTGGAGTGGGTACAGCTGGTAACAGCAGGGATTTTGATGACATTGACTTCAAAAAGAGCATTTTGCACTTGTCATGGCACCCAAGAGAAAACTCCGTGGCTATTGCAGCTACCAACAATCTCTATATTTTCTCCGCGTTATAGATACGTTGATTCTTTTGTTTTCACCTCATTCATGATGATGATCTAATATATATAATTATTCGCTGTTGTAGAATTTGGTTAGAATGGTGACTGTCCTGCTAGAATAGAATTATTTAAGGTGTATTATTAAGGAACCTACTATCAGTAAATTTCATAACCGTCATAGATAAATTGCACAACATGTTATATTACGTGCCCAAAATTCTCTAAAGGAAGAATCTTCAAGGAAGAAGAGTCTCTGGTCCTAGAAGTTACATTGCAATAAAGGGACCCATGCACAGTGAAAATGCTAAAATGAAATATACTTCACATTATGACTTCCTAACTATCAAGTATTTCTATTGGCACAGGCAGGTGTGGGCAGACTTGTCGAACACACCAACTCTCCTTTCCCCTTTATTTCCACTTTCATTCACATCCTTCGCTCTTTTCTTCTCTCCTCTCTCTACATTCTACTCTTCTTTTCAAATCGTGCATTATGCATTCTACTCTAGAAAACTAGGGCTGCCAAGTGCTTACTCAATGTTTCTGTTGATGTCGGTGTTCCAGAACAAAGTCTTGTCACCGTCACCCCAGAAGAACTTCTTCTGTCTCAAGTTCATGTAGTCGTATTGGACAGGCCATTCCTCGTCAGAGAGGTGGGCCATGTGCTCTCTGTGCTTGGCGTGCTTCAACTCAATGTTGACAACTGGGATGGCGGTCAAGATGATGGCAGGCAAAGCAACAAGGTAGGTGAGCTTCTTCCAGGTGTTGGTGATACCCTCGGAGTGGTGGACCTTCTTCTCGTAGGCAGACTTGAAGGCTTCACCGGCCTCCTTGTTGACCTTGATGCCGCTGTAGGCCTGTTCGTTGAGGTGCTTGGAGACACCGTAGCCGTGGTGGTTGAATCTTCTGAAGGTGAATTGCTGGGCTCTTCTGAACATGATGGAGGTGATGCTGCTGAAGTGAGTGATGAAAATGGTTGATAAAAAGTGTTTTTATTGGTTGTCGTGAGGTGTGGGTCACGTGATGCAGAAATGGCACCACTTACTGGGGGTGACCTGTGGGGCCAGAAGTGGAAGAGTGGTGTTGTATTGGCTCCAGAGTCGTATTGTATTGGCTGCTAAAGATATGGGGTTATTCGTCAATATACGACAGTACGGGATTTGACTGAACTTAACATTTTAGAGATCCATACTTTTTACATTACTAATTATTTCTCTTGAACAAATCGAACCTCTTACAAGACTCCATTTGTTCCACTTCTCTAAATGATTACATAGTACACCCCATACCCATACTTCAATACGTTGTGGTCTCACATTACTTCAGTTTGTCTTTGCTTTAGTCTTATTAAGTCTCAATTTGATTTTGCTCTTATTAAGTCTCACTTATTATACTCTCACTTTACACTCACTCATGTTGCACTCACTCACTCTCACTTTATTTCACTATGCTCTACTCCTCACTTTGTCTCACCTACTGTAACTTACTCTCACATCACTCCTCTTATTATTCTCACTTCTCACTTTACTCTCACATCACTCCTCTCTTTACTCTTATTGTTCTCACTTCCCACATTACTCTCACTTCACTCCTTTCTTTAGTCTCACTTCTCACTTTACTCACTTCTCACTTTACTCTCACATCACTCCTTACTTCAATACTCTCTTCACTCACTTTACTCTCTTCACTCACTATACTCCCTTGACTCACACTCTCTTTCACACTCTTCTCATTAATTCTCCCTCTCCACTTATACTTCTCTCTCTACTCCCTCCTTCTACTTTTCATTCCTCCACTACTTCTCTCTTTCAGCTTTTCATTCCTCCACTCTCTCTTCTACTTCTCCCTCTCCATACTTCTCCATACTTCTCTCTACTTCTCCTCTCCATACTTTCTCTACTTCTCCTCTCCATACTTTCTCTACTTCTCTTACTTCATATCGTCATGAATGCTAGTCTATGTACACGTCAATGACTCAAGGGTCATTGCTGATCACCGGCAACCGGGCCGCCTGGGCCGCCTTTCTGTGTCTGGCGTTGGCCACAAACTTGGCGGTCTTTTCCACCTTGACACTGAAGTCGTAATGGTCCCGGTGGGCACTGTAGGTGAACAAGTCGTGGCGGAGAGGCGTGGAGTTGAAATTCACGTTTCCTTGCGAGTCCATCAACACCTTGGAGGCATCGCCGTTCTTGACAAGCTGCATGATCTCTCTTTCGTGGAACTCCGTCACGTTGGTGCTCAATAAATACTCCACTATGTGGTTTCCTTGCTCGAACAAGAGCTGGATATAATTGTCGTCGTTGAGCTCGATGGGAAGCATCTTTCCCTCGGCGTCCTTGGGGATGGGAATGTGTTTTTCCTTGATGTAGTCGTTGATGTCTCGCACCTTCATCCACTGGCGCAAGTGGGCCACATACTCGTAGCCCTTGTAGGTGTATGTGGACAAGCCCTTTTCTTGGTACTCGTTGACGAGCATCTGCTCGAATCCCGAAGGAATGTAGGCGATCTGGCCCTCGGTCACCGTCATCTTGAGAGGGGTGATTTCCGACAAGAGCGAGAAGTGGTTGTTCCGGCAGTTGTACACCTTCAAGTATTCACTTCTCACCTCTTCGGGCACGCTTCCAGAGCGGTCAAGATGCTTGGGCAAAAAGCTGTTGTATCGGTCGGGCGACCGGGTGTTGGTCAACGCGAGCCCGGTGATGTCGATGTAGAGCCCGGTGTCCATGTCGATGAACCGGGCATCGATGTTGTTGTTTCCATTGCGGCTGGTTCTCTGGCTGATGTACGTGCCAATGTCCAAGTAGTACCTGCCGTAGCGGATCTCCTGGACGCTGGAATCGTCGCCAAAGTCCACGATGATGGAGTTGTTGAAGTTTCGTGCCATGCGGTGCAACTCTTCCACCGGCATTTGCACGTCAATGTCGTTGTCCCACGGGAACGCCATGCCGTTCCAGTACCACGAGAGGAGCGATCCGTGGGCGATCCACGTGGAGAAGCCGTTGGCGTTGGTGAAACTGAGCCACGTCCGAATCAAGCCAAAAAGTGCCGGAGGCTGGGCATCGGTATAGTTGATGATTCCACTGAAAAATCGCCAGTCGTAATGGCCTCCCAAGTCGGAGTTGGCTTCCAGCTGCATGATCTTGGCTTCCAGAAAGTACTTGGGGGGCAAGTTCACCGTCAACGACTGCTTGAGGGCTCTCATGTAGCTCAATTCCGCATTGGAGAGCCCTTCTCCAGATTTCAACACTGCTTCCATCTGGTCCAAGTACTGGGCCGAACGGTCCACGAATTGCGAATGGTCCAAGTGCTTCAAGTAGGTCATGTTGGCACGGGGCGTCAAGAACTCCGGCCTGACTTCGAGAAGCAGGCCTAGAGTGTCCAATGTCTCTCTCATGTTCACCACGATATCGGACGAAATCAGCAACTCCGAAGAGTGGGCATTGCGATAATCCTCGAGAAAGGCGGCCAAGTAGTAGTGGTCCTTGATGCGGCGTTTGGAGGCGGTGATGTCCTGTTCGACCGGCACATGGAGGAACTGGTTGTGGGGAAGCAAGAAGTTGACCGACAACGGGTTGGGCATGAAGTCTTTGAGAAAAGACTTGGCCAAAAGCACACGGTTGACCTTGGTGGAACGGCCGGGACTGGCAAACACATGGAATCCGGTCGACTCGGGATCGTGTTTGATACGTTCAAGATTGTACTTGAAATGGAGCAAGGACTCCGACTGGGGGTCTGCCGCAAGGGCCTGGTCGATCTCATGGATTTTGGCATCGATGTTGGCATCATCAATGCAGTAGTTTTCAGCCGGGAACAACTCGAGCCGGCTGTTTCTCACGGGACTGGTGCCGGAGACGTCCACCAGGGCACACGAGAGCTTCTCCTGGGCCAACAGGTGCTCGTCCAAGGCGGAGATGTCGACGAAGTCTGCCCAGTGGAAAAAGGGCAAGCGCAAGACGTGGTGGGGTTGGCCGGACTCGAGGTGGGAGATGATATGGGAAAGGATCATGGCGAAGGAGAAGCGTGGGTCGAAGTGGAGGAGCTCGGGGGCTGCCTTTTCGGGGTCTGCAAGCAGCGAAGGAAGCACGAACAGGTTGAACTTCTCGTCGTTGGACATGTCCAAGAGGTACAACTTCAGGCGCTTGATGGGGTCGGAGATCTCTTCTTCTGGGACCGACCGGAAGACCTTGTTGAACTTGGCGTAGACCAAGGCATTGAAGCGGGAGAAGTCGGGCATGTCTTCTATGGGAGGAGGGAAGGCGGAGATGGAGGAGACGAACAGGGGAAGCGAGGGGCCGGACTGGAGGAGCCAGAGCAGGAGGACCACGACGTGGAGGAGGGCGGTGGCGGCCACCAACGCCACGGCCCGGGACCTCCTGATGATGGAGGTCATTGTGAAGGGTGACAGATGAGTAGAAGCTGAAGGCTAGATCACTAGAAACTCACTAGAGGCTAGATCACTGAAAGAAAACACAATTCAATCACTAGAAAGGCTAGATCAAGTAGAAACAATTCGATCACTAGAAAGGCTAGGTCGCTAGAAACAATTCAATCACTTGAAACAATTCAATCACTAGAAACAATTCAATCACTAGAAACAATTCAATCACTAGAAACAATTCAATCACTAGAAGACACTAGATCACAGACTCAACGGACACTACCACTATAAGCTTCACTATAAGCTTCAAATAAGCTTCACTATAAGCTTCACTATAAGCTTCAAATAAGCTTCACTGTAAGCTCACTATAAGATTTCACTATAAGCTTCACTATAAGCTTCACAAGACGGCAGAATGCCGGCGGCAATCCGGGCCCTTTTATCACCGGCGGAGAATCACTCAGCTAGGCACAAAATCCTCTGCAGCCATCCACAAAATCTCTCCCCATGCACATTTCACTGGCACAAATTCCCTCTAAGATCACTAAGCACAATTTCTCTTTCCAGTAAGCACAAAATCCATCGGCGGTTGGGAGCCTGAATTTAAACAGGCACACGATAAGCAGGAAAAGAAGCACAAGAACAATCCCCGAGCAGCGTGGCGCAAGAGGCCACAGCCCGGGCCCAGCATGCCGGCTCTTTACAAGTACCGGTGCAGTGGGAGCAAGCGTGGGCCCTGAGATGTGGGGCCCTGATGTCGACGACAACAGGTCGCAGGACTAGCGCTCCAGAGCTCGTTTCTAGGGACGGGCTCGCGGTGGCAAGTGCGGGACGTTGCTGCAGCCGAAACGAGATCGCTAGGGCGCATGGAAGTGGTGTCTCGGGCGAGCGAACGAGCCGTATGACATTGACATTATAATCAGATTACCAATTTTACAGATAAGAAGAGAGGGCGAATGGGCCTGTTGGAGGTGATCGCTGTGGCGGGTGGAGGGCTGTGTCTACGGGCTGTGTCTACGGGCTGTGTCCTAGGGACTGTATCCCCACAATAATGGGAGTACCGTCTGGGGATGACCAACTAGGGTTGGGCTTGTGGAAATAACAATCCGGGGGGCTTACCAATATTGCCAGATCCAGGAGATCCAGGAGATCCATATTGCCTCAAGCGTGGATGCAATAATTCCACTGCCCCACTCTTGCGTCTGCGGTCTCCACTCTGCCTCACGCTAACTGGCTGGATTTGCTCTAGCGAATACCACACCCAAACCGGCCGTTTCCAAACAATATGAACAATGCGGGTAATTAGGACGGGGGTCCGGCGCCCAGTTCCGAAAACGATCTTTTACGAAGATTTAGCTGCCAGTGATGGGGCAGAGTGGGGGGAGGCGCCTGCGGCGCGTGCCCACGGGAATTAGCATATGCACGGGCCGGGCAGCGAGGGGTGGGTCCGGGGGCCCGCCTCAGGGGCACGTGAGGCGGGGCACATGGGGTCTGCCAGCCAGCGCTTGGGCGCTGCTTCCTATTGGTGCAAATCTGGGGACTCTGGTGTCCGGGGAACCATGCCGCCGGCATCTGCAGCCTTCAGTTGCAGCCAATGTGTCAAAGGTGCATCGCTGGCGGTGTTTGGCCAGTGCCAAGACCGCGAAGTCTTGGCAGCGGGGCTCGTTCAGGGTGCGGTGCGCGCACGACCGCACCCCAGGCCATCGCTGCTGCATGCAAACCACGTCTCTACACCTCTTCTCTTATCGGCTCCTCAATGAAGATCAACGTCGCCTGTCTCCAACTCAACCCCGCCCTCCGCAACGTGGAGGCAAACATCGCGCGTGCGCGTGCCATTCTCGCCAAAGTCACCCACGCCATCGACATCCTCGTGCTTCCTGAACTTGCCGTCACTGGCTACAACTTCGGGTCCCGTCTGGCCATCGAGCCGTTTCTCGAGCAGGGCCACAGCGGCGCCTCGGTGCAGTTTGCCCGCCAGATCTCCATGGAGCGTCGCTGTTTCACCGTCATCGGCTTTCCTGAGCTCGACCGTTCCACCATCTACAACTCTGCCGTGGTGGTGGGGCCCCACGGCAAGGTGGTGCACCACTACCGCAAGACGTTTCTTTATGAGGCAGATGTGAAGTGGGGCTGCAGCGAGAACCCGAGCCGCGACTTTGCTGCCTTCGACATGGTGTTGGACAAGGCGTACTATGGGGTTGGTGCTGGAGAAAGTGTCGAAAAATTATCACCTGATACCGAGAGGGAAAATAGTGCTAATGGAGAGAGGGAAAATAGTGCTAATGGAGAGAGGGAAAATAGTGCTAATGGAGAGAGTGAAACTAGTGCTACTAGAAAGAGTGAAAATAGTACTACTAGAAAGAGTGATAATGGAAGGAGGGACACTTCCACGGGATCCACTTCCACGGGATCCAGCAGCACCAATGCTGCCAACCCGTCACAGTCCCGCACCTATGCCTCTGTCCGCGTCAACTTGGGCATCTGCATGGACCTCAACCCCTACCAGTTCACCGCTCCGTTCAATGCGTTCGAGTTCTCCTTGAGCTGCTTCCGCCAACGCGCCCGCCTCGTGCTCTGCCCCATGGCGTGGCTCTCGCCCCACTCGCCTTCCACCAACACCGTCCAGGGCTGGACCCCGGCCCAGAAACTCCAACAGGCCCAGGCCATGGCCAGAAGGTACTTCTCCGATGCTGGCTCCAAAGAACAGATCGATGTCGATACCACGAGCGCCGGCCAGCGGCCGCTCCAGGGCACGTCAGCTGCATTCTCGCCCTCGGTGCCCTGTCCCTCCACCGTCAACTACTGGATCCTTCGGTTCTTTCCCTTTCTAGCCCACCCATTGCTGCTTCCCAAGAACTTCCTGCGGGTCACCGTGGCCACGTGCAACCGCACGGGCGTCGAAGGCGACGTGGTCTACGGAGGCTCCTCGTCCATCTTCACCTTCGATGGCTCGGTGCCTGCATCGGACGCCACCGATGCCTCCAACCCCAGTGTTGCTGTGCACGGATCCTTGGGCCAGGGCACCCAAGGGGTGTTGCTTCGCACCGTCGATTTGGAGGTGGACTATGTGCAAGGTTAGACCCGCAACAATGCCTCCATAATGGCCGCTAGAGACCCGTCGGTTGCCCGGGCTGTTGTGTGGCCATTGTGGGGCCGCTTGGTTCGTGCTACCGAGAGGCATTGGCGGTGCCTGGAACTGCACCGCGGATATGTCTGGCTCTGCCGTGCCAAGTGGCCCCATCTGAGTGTTTCAGTCGTTTCAACTGAAAGGCACAGGCCAAGCACCTTCAGGCACCATGCCCAAGAGTAGCTGCACAAATGCATGTAATTAAGTGCAATTACATATATGCATCCACACTCCCTTGTACATACACCCATACACCCATACACCCATACACCCATACACCCATACACTCCATACCCATACACTCCATAAACTCCAACCATATCCAATACACTCATACCCTCCATACACTCCATACACTCCCTCTCCGTCATATCCTCTCCATACACTCTATCTCTCCATACACTCCATCTCTCCATACACTCCATCTCTCCATACACTCCTCCATCTTTCACTTCTCACATTCTCTTCCTGGCTAGTTCACATGACGAGCAACCTTCATAACCTATGAGGTAACTACTCGCAAGAGAACTGCCTGCCAAGATCTATTCATGCAATGCAACGCACACTATGTCTTGCTTGGTGTGCAGGGCTGCCGTTCGATCCCAGAGTCTCTAGTACCTACTTCATGTAGTGCCTGAGTCCTGATGCATGTGGCGAAGTGCATCAAGCACCAGCTTCCTCAAAGAGTCCTATTCATTCAGTGCACCCATAGACCCCTCTCTCTCTCCATCTCTCGCCCTCTCTAGCTCTATTCCTTCCCCAGCTTCATCGCAACGTGTCCGCCTCGTATCGCTGCCTATTGTTCATTGATACTGCTTGGCCTTAAGCCTCCTACTTATCATCGCTACATATCCCGGTTGGGTATTCTGGTTGGAGGCCCCGGGGCTTCTGGGATTTGGAACATAATAGTTACACTGGTGCCTTTCGGTCGGCAGTAGTTCTGTCTAGGCATTGGGTGTCTGCGTTGCCTTCCTGGTTATATATTGGGCGAGGCCGCATGTGTAGCGTCCAGACCATCCTTGCCATTTGTCTGGAATCCTTAGTACTTTCTGTGGAGGTTGTTTAACAGTTCCTGGGTGATTAGAATCGACTTTGATCTGTGAGAAGAGATATCACCATCTGATCTGATTGTGACGGAGACATATCCGCATCTGATAGAGACATTACTTTGAACTCATAGACTGTGATCTTATAGACTTTGAACTGTGTCTCTCGAGTGGGTCCAGCCAATTCTGCCCATCCGAGTCTTCCAGTCCTGTTGTTCCTGCTCATCGCTATTAGACTCTTGGCTCTGGAAGTTTGCCCTCTGCAAAGCCTCGTGCCAAGCCTAGTTCAAGCCTTTGGTGTAGATCTACTCGTGATAAGCTGACTCCCGGAACGATCGAAATACGTTAGGTAGAAGTATTAGGTCCAGCATCTCAACTCATATCACGGAAGTCCTGGAGATTTTCAGCATATAGCATCACTTCAATAATCCCATCATTGCAATAACCCATCATTGCAATAACCCCATCAACTCCATACTGCAATACATTGCAATAACCCCATAATTGCAATAACCCTATCATCGCAATATCCCCATCATTGCAATAATCCCATACTTCCATATTCCATTCTCATTACCTAGCATTCTAATTAATTCCCACTAGCTTCCCGCTACCATCCCATACATATCCTCATCATGATAGTACCTGGACATCTTCCTCGTCGCTTCTACAGCAAGGCAACCATGCTAGCCCTCATGATTATCACCATCTTCATCCTCCTCTCCACCCACCAAAATGACTTTCCCCAGCATATTCATCGCGCTCTCAAGGCCAAGTTCGAAGCGTTATATCGACAGCACATCATGGTTTCCGCCATCGAAACCGACAATAACCCCCGTTTCGTATCCCGTTTGAACAGCATCTACAAGGATAAGATCGCCAACGATTGGGCCAACAGCATGTGGGATATCCGCAACAATGTCAACCTTCCTCTCAACATAAAAGTGCCCAGATACTATGTGGAAAATTCCCAGCCCAAGCCTCCAGTGCAGCCATTTGACCCCCGATTCACCATCGCGGCATATCTCAAGTATCTTGGCCACGATCCCAAGGAATTACCATTCCACTGGTCCGACTGGGTGGATCTTTCCAAGTTGAACAAGTACATTCTCAATCCTCAAAAAAAGGCCAGTGAGTGCAAGAAATTGTTTGACATCTCCCACATGAAATCACTCGTGGAGGGATCGACCTTGAAGGATGTCGACCATTATTGCAAAAACGACGTCGAGCTGCCTCTTGGCTACATAATCCACCTGTTTTCGGGTCCCCAAACCTCCAATAACCACCAGATACTAGGCAAGGCATACTTGTACTCTCAGGCTCCTTCACCCATGAAATTGGTCTTTATGACCCATGACCGAGGTTCCTACGAGGTTCCAGTGAAAGACTTCAAGACCCTGTCCTTGGACCATGCATTGCTCAACAATGGTATCATTGAGCAAATTTATCGCAGCTTGTCGTTTTCGCAGCCACTCAATGCGATGATCGCATATCAAGAACTCACTGAAGAGCACCCTCTTCCAATCAACCATCATATGATGGATTCAAGCATCGACATCCCTGAGACGGCCTTTGATCTGAATCCAAAGGAGTGGATCAACCTGCTCCAAGATCAAGCAAACCTCTCTCCACAGCATGAGGCTTTCCTTCAGTCCGTGAATAATTCAGTCCACGAGAACAACCCGCCAAAGTTCTTTAGCGAAGCCAAGTTCCTCGATCAGGTGAAGGACAATTGGCATGGGGAACACTACGACTGGCGCTTCTTCGATGGCGTGGACATCGGAGACGAGCAGCACTTGAACACTTTGCATAGACTTCTCAAGAACTACCTTCATTTTTGTCGGTCCCATAACCTCCGGACATGGATAGCCCACGGCTCGCTCTTGTCGTGGTACTGGAATGGAGTGGCGTTCCCTTGGGACACCGATATTGACACACAAATGCCTATTGAAGACTTGTACAAATTGGGCAAGGACTACAACCAGACCCTCATCATCGAGAGCCCGGTCAATAACAATAATAAATTCGACGGCTTTGGGCGTTATTTCGTGGACGTTGGATCTTCAATTACCCATCGTGTCAAAGGAAACGGAAACAATAACATCGATGCCCGCTTTATTGATGTGGACACTGGGCTTTACATTGACATTACTGGTCTAGCTCTTACGGGCTCACAATTGCCCGAACGGTTAGAACATCTCAAAAATAACACCTCCGATACCTCTTCGGAGCTCAACAAAGCCTACAACTGTCGTAACATGCACTTCAACACCCATGACGAACTTTCGCCGTTGATTTTAACGGTAGTGGAGAATCAACTTGGATACGTGCCTAGCAACTTCATCGTGGCACTCAACGCCGAGTATACGCCGGAATCATTAACCAAGTTGGACTATCGGGACCATTATTTCAACAAGCATCTCCGCATGTGGATGCATAGTCAGACCTTGATGGAGTATATGGCCGAGCCAGAGGTATGGTTGGAGATGCGGAACTCAAGCAAGCTCAATCCTTATAATTCCCAAAGTATTGAGGCAATGGGAGAAATCCATCCCAGACGGGAGTTGGGGGAGTATGACAAGTTCAAACTTCTGCGTCTTGACGTAGACGACCAACTCAATTTGCTCGAAGATGAAGGGTTCTTCAAGGAGTACGTCAAGACCAGAAAGTTTACCCAGTTTCACCAGAAGGAAATGTCATACATGCTCAATCCGAATGGACCTGGCGCAGAACATGGCAAATTGGTTCGAGACTACAATTGGGGAACGGGGTTGCGTCCAGATGTCTTTATGGACGCAGCCATGAAGGACTTGGAAACGCTGGATTATGAGTACCAGGTGGACCGGCTTCTTGAATTGGCCAAATTGTACCGGGGCAATTAAACGGTGTTGGTGTATTGATTGGATTTGAGTACATTCATCAATCAGCTATAGACTTCGCTGCAGGCTTGTCGAAATAAACTATAAGCTGTGACGAGAAATCCAAAAAGAATAGAATAGAACAGAAGGATTGGGCAAGTGGCCAGTTGAAGCCACGGCAAAGAAATTCGCCTTGGGCCCAAATGAATTGAATCTAGCTCAATCGGCACAGCTTCCCTCTTGATGGAATCCATTTTAGCATTGACCCCCTGTTTCAATCGACCCTATTAACCCAATGGGTTGGTTTCTAGCGACCCACGTCCCACGCATTCGGGCCTAAATAAGCCATGGCCTATTCCCCTAGCACGACCGCTATTCCAAGTGTCGGTTGAAACTTGAAACCTTAATAGAGACTAGCACATGCACAGAACATTGGTTCACGGTGCAACAACGCATACACGAAAGGAGCTGTAGAACAATAGTGAAAGAACGGGAGAAAGGAGGCACTTTGGTGAAACGTCGTTACCTTCGAGAAAGTAGAAGTTAAAACAGGCAGAGTAGATATTGAAATGGGAAAGTAGAGATGTTCATACAGGAAACGTGGTGTGATAGGGAGACTGGAGATGTTGAAACAGAATGACTAAGTTGAAATAGCAAGAGAGAGGTCAGATAAAATAGCAAGAAAGAGGTGAGTTGCAAGAGGTCAGTTGACATAGCAAGAGGTCCGTTGACAAGAGGTCAGTTGACATATAGCAAGTAAGTATCATAAGTCAGTTGAAATAGCAAAAAAGTAGAGATTGAGAAAGGTTAGTTGAAATTGAAGTAGATTAGTTGAAATTGAAGTAGATTAGTTGAAATTGAAGTAGATTAGTTGAAATCGAAGTAGATTAATAGAAATTGTAGTAGATTAGTGATGTTGAAATTGAAGAGATGAGTCGAAATGGTTAGTCGAAACTTGGGCATTCCTCGACTGGATCGCAATAATAGTGGGGAGATAAGGATGAAATCAGTACGTATTGTACCAAGAATAGAACGGCTCGTGCCATGCATCACAAATGATCTGGTGGATCTGTATGTAACACTCTTCTCGTCCACGTTCCTAGCCGCAAATCCTTGGTGCAACCTCAGGAACCAGCAACACCAATTGGGCCAGCAATGTCGAACAAAGAGCAAGGATGGCCCAATAGGTGCAAAGTGCACCTAAAAGCAAGCGGGCCTGTACATGGGCTGCAGGAGCAATGGTTCCATCCTCTTCGGCTCTATTCAATGCAATGCCTCATGGTTTCCCCATCTGCGATGAGCGTAGTACACTACCATTTCTTCTCTACTGCTTCTTGTACTTTTTGTTCTTCTTTCAGTTCCACTGGTGTTTCCTGGAGGAACATCTGCGACACCAAAGTGGAATTTTCACCGGACCGGCCGCAACGCAACCATCAGGTCACATCCAGCAATGCACCACGCATAGAATGACGTAGAGGCTGGACCAAATCTACCGTGTCCATTGCGAGCTCCAAGTGTAGAATCCACACAATCTCCATCCACTCTATCCCCATGCTGTAGAGGCTCGGTAATCACTCGGCTATCGTACGCCTCTGGTTCAGAGAAGACGGAGTACGACTCCGCCTGACGGCTTATCCGAGTTCCGAGTGCTCCGAAGATTACAGGCAGGGCCAGCCGGAAAATCCTCCATCATCTCACTAGCGCACTAACTACTAGCGAGAGCAGACCAATTGACAAAATACCACTAGCCATATCCAATGTACCACTAACATAACCCGATATGCCATTGCGTCTGTATCAGCTGTGGCACAGCTTTTCTTCCTTGTGACCTCATGTCCATCTCCGCCCTCTCGTATCCCCAACATGCCCAAGATGCCTGGGCCCAGGACCTCCACAATGCGTCCCCTGCGCCTTGCCGACATTCATTGCCTTCACTGGTGCTCGGAATGGTACGGAGACGGTGGCACGACACAAAGACAGGCACCTAACCAACCTGTATGTCATTCTGCCTCCACAATAGCACAAGCCATGGACCCCACGCCCTATGACACCATGAGCCTTAACACTATGCACCATGAGCCATTAGCACTATGACACCACGACCATGAAACTATGACGCCCAATAATGCACCCTATGACCCCCACCAAAGCTCACAGTGCTGTTGGTGGTACCTCACAGCGATGCTGCCGTTCGGCTGCCGACCATAGGCGATGTACCCATGACGCCCGCCCATGGCCGGCCCGATAGACGAGAACGCCTAATATCCCACCACAAAAGGGCGAGATTGACAGGAACCGAGACGACATCGGACTTTGTAGACGACCCACGCGGCGCGTGTAGCCAGCGCCGTGGACGTGTGGCCGTACAGCAGCGATAGGTGTCGCCGTAGAGGAAGTCTCAATGGAGGTGTCTCAATGAGGTGTCTCAATAAGGTGTCGCAGTATGGGTTTATGTCGTCTTTCTACAGCGACACCTCGTCAATTCAATGGTATAGGCGGAGGCACCGTATCAGAAACGATGCCACACTCACTGTAGCTACCGTCACGACCGAGTTCATCTTCTTCCTCGCCGTCTATTCTTCCGTGTGCGCCACGGGTCGCCACCACCACCAGCATTGTCAGGATGGAGACTAGGCAAAAACGATGCTCACCACACATTAAACCAACAATACTATTGCCTCAATCATTACTCCAATAACTCCAATCATTACTATTGCTCCAATCATTACTATTGCACCAATCATTCCATTGATGCTTTCATTACCCCATTAATCCTTTCATTGCTCCCCTATCCAGTCATTCTACTCTTCTACTTGTAGTATCTTTCCCACTTCCCCCATCCTCTCTCTTCCATCTATCTATCCGCCCCGCCCGCCCCGCGCACTACCCCGATAACACCCCCCGTGTCGCATGGTCTGCCGGCCAGGGACCCCTCCTCCACACACCCCGTCCCCCAAAGCGCCCCGCGCCCCCAACCCTCGTGGGCACGCTTCCTCCAGTTCCTCCGGTTCCACGGTTCCATGGTTCCAGGTGGCCGCAGCGTGTATGAGGCTTTGGCCCCCCAAACCCCCCAGCAAACAGCGGCCTTGGGACACAAGTCGCCGGGTTGCCCGTCCCTGCAAGCAAAAGAAATTTGGCCGCATTGGGAGCATTCCAGGTGCAGGCGGGCTCGTTTCTTTTGGGGCAATCATAACATTTTCTCAAACGGGAAGTGGCAGAAAAATTTTCACCCTGACGCCTTGGGCCGCGGGCCCGTATATATATACCAGGGCCGACCCCCAGTGCTTTCTTCCTTATCCACCCAAGTTCACCATGCAATTCAGACAAGTCGCCATTGCCTTGACCGCCGCCACCGCCGTCTCCGCTGCTAACGCTTCCAACAAGTCCAACGGCTCCAACCACTCCAACGGTTCCAAGTCTCCTAACGCCGCTGGTGTCGCCAACGTCAACATTGTTGGTGCTGCTGCCGCCGCTGCTGCTGGTGTCGCCATGTTGTTCTAAGTCTGAGGACGGGATACCCCGTGGAAGGTCAACCGAGCCAGTCTCCGTGCCGGCCCCAACCCTTATAGAATGACCCAGCTAATTGTTTAATTAATAATACGTTGATTAACTCTGCGTGTAGGGTGGCCCCTTGGTCCACCAAACCAGTCAAACAAAGTGCAAAACTATCACAAGTAACGAGACTAGCCATGAATGACTCGATAGTCACGAATGACCCGAGTATGTTAAACCCATGCTTCCTCGGTCATCTCCACCTCCCTATCGCTTCGATCTCGCCCTCTTCTCGGTACGCTCGGGCCCTATCGCAATGCAACCTCCACCTCACACAATCACCTGCTTCGGCTACCCTTGCCACACCACACCCACACCTACCTCCGCGTGCGTATCTGTAGAACAGCCTCGACACCCTCAAGCGCCTTGTTGTTCTACTTTGCACCTTGTGCCTCGTCTCTCTGTTGTTTGTCTGTTTGTTTGTTTGTTTGTATCGTCTCTATCATTAGCTCTGGCCCCTGCTCTAGGGGTTGTCCTGGTGTTGCTCAATCTTGGGCTTCTTTCAGTCCGTGCATGAGCTGCAACCACGTGCCGGGTTTATTTTCTCTGCGTGTCTCGTCTACCCCTGAACACGCTTTGGTCTATTGTTTAGATGTGCATGCCAAGGAAATACCAAGCGAATGGGGTGGGGTGGGCTCGGACAATCGAAATAGACAAAGAATGAGTATGAGGTGGCTGGCTGGATGGAACTAGCAGAGATAGAGGAACAGAGACCGAGACTATAGAGATAGGGAACATCGACATTATCAGACATAGAGGAACAGAGACCGAGACTATAGAGATAGGGAACATCGACATTATCAGAGATAGGGAACATTGACTGAGTACTAACAGAATAGGGAACTGGTGTAATCATAAACTCTGGACTATTCACTGTGTAGATGAATTATGGGTGGATAGAATGGGTGTGGATTACTAACTGTGTGCACTATTAACTGCGTGCACTATTAACTGTGGACTATTAACTGCGTGCAATATTAACTGTGGACTATTAACTGTGTGGATGAATTATGGGTGTGATTGAATGGTGGAAAAGGCATACTACTCTTTCAATCACTTCTCTTATTTGCATTATTTCCAATTCTTGCAAGAATTCAATAATTTTCCACTTCTCAACTCTTCAACAGTCTCTTAAACCTGCCTGCACTCCAGAATTGTGGGGAAGCACACTTCAACACTATAGTCTCTCCTCTATAAAGCTCCGGCTTCTACTTTCACCATAGTGTTAGTCCCCCACTTCTGTCCAGGTCAAGCTTCTGGTGTATCGGGACCAATTACACTGGCAATTGGCGCGCATTCCCCTTTGGGCCTCTGCTATCATTTCAATTTTCACTTATAATTCAAGTGGGGATCATAGTCCGTGTGCTTGTTCCCTAAACACCAGACCACACGGCACTCCTCCAATTTCGCTGTATTGTTCTTCTCCACTATTCATGTTTCCGTTTCTGCTCCTAGGGCCCAGCCGAACCCGCTTCTTTCTGCCAATTAGACCAATTAATACTCGCTTGTCTCTGCCCATCAGCCAAATATGTGCAATTAGCACCCGTTTCCTGCTCCTTCTGCTTTTGGCCAAGCACGAACAGGACGCAATGTGCCAAGAACGGAACAGGAGGCAATGAGCCACATCTCTGTCTTGGTCTGGAAGGTCCAGCACCCCTATATTCCACTGCGTTATGCTCTACTCTTCAAATCATCTGATATCAGTAGGATTGTGCTCTTCAATATTATTGAGAACAATCCCCTCTTCAATTGCACCACATTGCCCCTCATTTTCTCACGGCCGCCTTCTTCGGTCTCCTTTTCCTTTCATTCTATCACCCCTTTTCTTCTTCGTTTTTTGCAGTCGCCCCACATCACTCCACATTCTCTGCTTGCCGACAAAATATGGCCCAATCGGACCGAAAATGCACCGAAAAAGTCCAGAAGCTCGAATTGTAAATATCTACGTGAGGCGGTCATTAACAATCGGTAAGACCACACCTTAGGGTTGGTCTCAAGAAGTCTGGAGCTTTCGGGGGTGGTGAAAATTGGTTTTAGCACAACCAGAATTGGTATTAACACAACCAATTGCTAGCAATCAGTGATAATTGGTACAAACACATCCCACCAGGTAGAGTAGGCCCAACGGAACGGACACGACCTTAGATCACGTGCACAGAACCTATTTCACATTCACCTTCCCCACAACTACCAGACATCTGGACCCACCATGAACGACGACGACAAGAAGAAGAAACCACCAAAGACGTCGGGCTTGACCGAAGAACAGAAAAAAGTACGTGCTTACCGGCTTTTTCCGAGTTAGACTAACACAGTAGGCCCATCACATTGCCTCCGAGCAAAAGAGAAGAGAGAACATAAGGTCAGAATTCGATAAGATAGTATCGTTGACCCCAACGCTATCGGAGCTGGAAAACCGATCTGAGTTGAACATTTTGACCAAGAGTGCCGACTTCATCGACCATTTACGAGACGAGAACCAGAAACTCATCGACTTATGCAGGGCCAACAATATCGAAATCCCTCCCCACTTGAGGTACACGGGTCCCGAAAGCGATGGCAGTGATGTTACCAAGTGAGTGATGCGTGACGATATTTATGTACTATATGTGATTTAATTAGATATTCGATTTTTATATATGAATTCATTAGATATTCGATGTGCTACATGTGATTTAAGTAGATATTCGATTTGCTATATGTGATTTAAGTAGATAATTCGATATCCTCCTATATGTGATTCATAAGATAATTCGATGTCCTACATGTGATTTATTAGATAATTCGTTTATCCTGTCACTATATGATTTTAATCAGATAATTCGATTTCCCCTCACTATATGTGATTTAATTTAATAATTCGATGTCCTATATGTAATTTATTAGATATTCGATTTGCTATATGTGATTTATTTGATTTTTTCGATTTGCTATATGTGATTTATTAGATAATTCGATATCCTCCTATATGTGATTTATTAGATAATTCGATGTCCTACATGTGATTTAATAGATAATTCGTTTATCCTGTCACTATATGATTTTAATTAGATGTTTCGATTATCCCGAGTACTATGTGATTTAATTAGATAATTCGATTCCCGTCACTATATGATTTTAATTAGATGTTTCGATCTGCCCGATCATGGCATAATCGTAGGCCTTTCCATCGCTATTGAAACAGCGTGTCACAGGAAGAAACTCCACAGCACCAGGAAGCTTTGTTTCGATCTCTGTGAACAATGCACCTGTGGTGAAAAGTTGCATGTGGTGGACACCTCGGGTCTTGGACAACACTTCGACAATTTTGTCGAAGGAATTGGTGAACATAGTCACCACCTTGAGGGCACCCTTGCCCACCTGAACGATTCCGTAGTCTTCAAATGAATTGACTACTTGGTCAAGCTCCGTTTTGGTTTCTTCAGACTCGTCGTCACTATCGTCATACATGCCAACCACGTCCTTGTAGCTATTTCCACTCCATTCGATATCAGCGGACCTGGGCATTTCAACAACTTGTGCAATCACCAACAGCTTTCCACATGCCTCAGGGTAGTTTTTCCATGTGTTGCTGGCAACGTGCACACTGTGGGTGCTTTTTATGTAGCAAACGGCCGATGCTAGCTGAGTTATGCCAATTAATTGTTTGACACGATGCAAATGTTGAAGCGAGAAAACGGCATTAAATCCCGTTTCCTTGGACGAAAGCTCCATAGAAGCAGGAATTAATGGTATTTGTCCAGACAATGTAACCAAATGATATTCAGGCCGTCTTTCCACTATGCATTGAGAGTAGGGCCCAATATTTTGAGGTGCCCAGTAGGATCTGGATCTGATGTGAAGGCCCAATTTTTCCAGTGGCTTCTGGTTCTTCAAAACAGTACATGACAATTGTAATGCTGTGGCCATGTTCGTTTGAATGCAAACTCTTGAAGGAGGAAGGTATAATTCTTCAAAGCTTTTGGAATAGATCTTGTTAATCTCGGCAAAATCCTTCATATCTGCCAACAAGAGAGTCGTTTGTTGAATATCGTTAAAAGTAAGATTGTTTTGTTCTAAGATTGTTGTCAATTGTTGAAAGACTTCCTGCGCCTGTTCCTTCAACGATTCTGTCGAACTAGTCAAATTGCAGATGTATAGCTTCGTCGGAGTGGAAAAAAGAGCTTTAGATGGTCGAACCAGAGTTTCTTTCACTTCTTTCAAGGATAATGATTGCATTGGTGGTTCTTCAGTTAACTCATCATATAACTCCTTGAATTGTTCTTCGAGTAAGTCAGGAGCAGTCAAGTCCACCTTAGATATTTCCTTGTCTGCAATTTTCACCTTGATTCTCAAGTAGTAGACGTCGTCGTTAGAGTGGTGGATGACTTCCCTCTCAACTATTTCCAATCTCTTTTTGAAGAATGGAGCGTCCAAAACTAGGGTCTCGAATTCTCCCCCTTCTCCGCAGATATGCACCTCATACATAGCATTGAGCTTTACCAACTGAGGAAACATTTCAGTGATGGACTTACCCAAATGTGACGCGTTCAATCCAATTGCTGCAACTTTGACGATTCTGGCATCCAATTGACTCTGACACATTTCTTGCATCAAGTCGTGCTGATTCAGCTGCCACAAGTAAGTCAATGACGTGAGACCTAGCCTGTCACACACATTTTCAACGCGGGTTCTTTGGTAGTGAGATAAGATGGCTCCACAACTAACGCCTTGTATGTCTGGGTGCTTGGCCTTTATGGACGATAATAGAAGGTACAAGTCCTCAATTTCGTCATTGTCGGTCTTGGAATACTCCAAGTTTTGGTTGGAGGATGTTCCCGTGATGGGCTGTCTGTATAAGGGCAATTCTAGACACTGGGAGTAGAAATCGATGATATCATGGCCAACAGTCTGGAACATAAACGAGTCGATTTCATCCTGTTTTTTTGCAGGAAAAAGGTTGGCCAATGCCACAAGCTCATGTCCCTGTGAGAGGCATCGGTGTATATTGAAGAACGAGTCCTTTCCCCCGGATATTAATGCCACAAACTTCATGATAGGCAGTTGTATACGTGATCTACCTATTTGGTATGTGTAGATAGCGATGCGTGCTAAACCTGCAAACAAAGAACATAATATGTAAAGTTAATCACTGCCAACATGCAAGCTCTCAACATTCAATACCATCCCAACATGTGAGTTGCAACATGCAGTTTTCAACATTCAATACCATCCCAAAATGTGGGTATTCAACATGCAATACCATCCCAACATGCGTATTCAACATGCAAAAAAAACAGGTCACAGCAGACAGACCCATAGTTACGCACTCGCAGTATGTATCAGTCTGACAGCAAATTTTTCAGTCGCATCCTGATGGTGCGAATCCTATATAACAAGAACATCTCTCGATATAGATTCTTCTTCTTCATCTTACAGAAAGTCAACATGCCACGTATGTACAGGAGCTTTACTAACAATCGGCAACTTCATTAAACGCTCTAGAAGTAGCTGGCCTCGGCCGTTACTGTTTCCTAGACGTTGAGGTTCGGGTCCTCGTTGAACACCAGAATATTTTAATTGTAACTGAACTCCCGACACTTCAGTTACAAGCTTTGGGGAAATGACATCTGTCAGCTCAGGTCCTCCCAGGCTTCTACGGAACCAGGAAGACATGCCGAAGCAATCATCTGTGGTACCAGCTACAGATGGCTGTGACGTCCTGACATTTGTCATTTTCCTTCTGTCTAATACTCTGTAACCATCGTAACCCATGCTGTTTGAGCACAAGAATCTATTCTAACATCTCAGGTGCCCCAAGAAGCTACTCTAAGACTTACTCCGTCCCAAAGACTCCTTATGACTCTGCTCGTTTGGACGCTGAGTTGAAGTTGGCCGGTGAATACGGTTTGAAGAACAAGAGAGAAATCTACAGATTGGGTTTCCAATTGTCCAAGATCAGAAGAGCTGCTCGTGACCTTTTGACCAGAGACGAGAAGGACCCAAAGAGATTGTTCGAAGGTAACGCTTTGATCAGAAGATTGGTGAGAATCGGTGTCTTGTCCGAGGACAAGATGAAGTTGGATTACGTCTTGGCCTTGAGAGTCGAGGACTTCTTGGAGAGAAGATTGCAAACCCAAGTCTTCAAGTTGGGTTTGGCCAGATCTATCCACCACGCCAGAGTCTTGATCACCCAAAGACACATTGCCGTTGGTAAGCAAATCGTCAACATCCCATCTTTCACTGTCAGATTGGACTCCCAAAAGCACATTGACTTTGCCCACAACTCCCCTTACGGTGGAGGCAGAGCCGGTAGAGTTAAGAGAAAGAACCAAGGTAAGGGTTCCGACGAGGGTGCTGAAGACGAAGAGTAAATTATTTAATTAACCTAATCTTTACTACCAATACATTGGTTTACAACTTTCCTTCAGTTCTTATTATGTAGTTTTATGAATATCGTGCAAAAGATAGTAGATCCTATAACTTGAGAGCACAGTCAGCTTACCATATTAATTAAGTTTGGCTTGGTTATTGATGCAATATAGTGCCAGATGCTTTTACTGTAGTGGAAAATCGAACAATAATCGACAGTATCCAAGAATTAAAGACAAATGGTTAAAGATATCCAGATAATTAGCTCAGACATTTAATTTGATCTAATAAGGTCAATTAGACCCATTACCATTGAATGTGTCTTCCTTTCTAGATGTGCCTTTCGCTGGTATAATACCTTATTTCTTATACTATTCTCTAGTCTCATCAAAGTATTCTATAGTCTCGTCAAAGTAATTAAATCATACAAATTATTTGAAAACACAGCCCAACCCAATCACTACATGTTGACGTATCTGTAATGCTAGAACCTGCCATACCTAAGACACACCAGGCCGCCTACAAAGACACCACCTAGTACATCCTCTCCATATCACGTGACGAGGGCACAAGCCCTAACCTCATAACATTGTTCCTGCAGGCAGCCATGAAAATTTTCGACTGCGACTGTGTCCCACTCTCACTTTGAAAACTATTCGATGCATTCAGGATTTCTCTTTTGAATAGTTCACCAAAATCAATACAAAATGGGTAAATCGTATGTGACCAAACACCAACGAGGTAACGAGGGCACCAAGAAAGACAATCAACAAGTTGAGAATGGAATCCTAAAGAGATAGCCCTGTGGATGGGACCAGTTTAACAGAACATGTCGATGTTGACCAACCAATCCCAAGAGACCAGAACCAAGTCGAAATAGCCACATGCAGTGGAAATACCAAAGTCGATTTCTCCTATCCCAATGGATTCCAGCTACCAGCTATGCAGTGCCCTCATTCGTTTGCCAAACAGTTACTAACATTCTAGTCGTGGTTACAGATCCGGTACTCGTTACGCTTTCCAACGTGACTTCAAGAAGCATGGTGTCATTCCTTTGTCCACCTACTTGAAGACCTACAAGGTCGGAGACATTGTTGACATCAAGGCCAACGCTGCTATCCAAAAGGGTATGCCACACAAGTACTACCACGGTAAGACTGGTATTGTCTACAACGTCACCAAGACCTCCGTCGGTGTCATCATCAACAAGGTCGTTGGTAACAGATACCTCGAGAAGAGAGTCAACTTGAGAGTCGAGCACGTCAAGCACTCCGCTTGTCGTCAAGAGTTCTTGAACAGAGTCAAGTCCAACGCTGCTGCCAAGAAGGAGGCTGCTGCCAAGGGTACCACTGTCTTCTTGAAGAGACAACCCGCCAAGCCAAGAGGTCACAGAGTTATCTCCACCGAGGGTAACGTTCCACAAACCTTGGCTCCAGTTCCTTACGAAACCTTCATTTAAATGTATTTGTATGGTTTCTGCAGAGGTGGTTTACTATTGCAAAATTCTAGACTTTCTTTGTACTATAAAGTATATACTAATGCACGTAAAAGTAACCCAGATGTATGCCTAGAAGAAGAGAATATGAAGTGTCCGGATTATATAATGTGTTATGCAGATACATTTTCTCAGATTATTTCATGTATGATATGCATACTTATTCTAATTATTTGAAGTATGATGTTCATACTTATTCTAAGATTATTTGATGTATGATGTTCATACTTATTCTAATTATTTGATGTATGTGTTCATACTTATTCTAGAGTGCTACAGTATAAGAAGCAGGTTAGAGTACCTCAGTCTGATTTAGGAATTTTAGAGACAACAGTCAA
This sequence comes from Suhomyces bokatorum, assembly GCA_030568615.1. Taxonomy (NCBI): domain Eukaryota; kingdom Fungi; phylum Ascomycota; class Pichiomycetes; order Serinales; family Debaryomycetaceae; genus Suhomyces; species Suhomyces bokatorum. Next base: position 96,958 of record JAJMGI010000015.1, read on the forward strand.
CTTGGAGGTGGTTTTGTATGTGTGTCATGTGTTGATATGAATATATGTGCAGTCTCTGTGTGTACTATCTAAGTTTAGAATTCATAAATAGACAGACTGTAAATATAATGAAAATTATAGGAAACACAATATATGAAGATTTATACACTTAAAACTATAAATTCAGCACTATATGTTTAAACAAGGCCTATATGTGTGTATTACGAGTTATTACAACTATTACTGGTAGATATTAAAATATCATGTGAGATTATGGACATTTCCATATATTCAAAATTGGTGAACAATTATATGCCACCATCAAAAGCCAGCCAATAAAAGCATATCATATAACCCGTACTATCATAATTGAAGCCTCTTTCCCCCTTTTTCGTTTCCGTACTCAGACATCTCTTCATCCATAAAGGACAGGTGATCGTATACACCACACGTGACACACTCCTCAATTTGTACGTCACTAACTATCGACCTCTTCCACACTTCATGGCCGACTCTGCACAAACAGCCGAGTCCCCCACCTTGGTCGAGGCCCAATCGGGCACTCAGGGCTCCGTGTTCAACAACGCCCTTCAAACCTGGACAGAAATCGACCTTCCCTCGTTGCAGAAGAAGCTCGATGAACAAGGTTTGGAACTCAAAGACGAGCAGAAACTCTTCCTTCTCAGTCGGAAAAACCTTGCTTCCAAGACCAAGGAGTTCCGGAAGCTTGAAGACACGGAAAAGTTGGACCAGATCAAGCCTTTGTTGAAGCTTTACCAGAATGAAATCGACACCCTCACCAACAAGAAGAAGACGGTCGAGAACTACTTCTTTGGCCTCTACCGAGTGTTGGCCGAAGCCCCCGATCCCAGACCCTTGTTGGAGGCATCGCTCGATTCAGTGACCGACTCTTCTGAGTGTCAGAAATTGAAGAAGGAAATCAATACCTTGAACGAGGAATTGGCCAGAAAGGCCGACTACGACCAATTGAAGCAGAGATTGTTGCGGAACGAACAGAAGTCGGCGGAGTTGTTGAGCTTGAAACTCTCGGCACAGGAGGACGAGTTCAAATCACTCATCGACGAGAAAGAATCCAACTGGACCGAGAAAGAGAGACACTACGAAGTCCAGGTCAAGGAGGCCCAGAAGCAGATCGAGGAGTTGAGAGCAAACAAGGAAGTCACCGAGTTACAGTTGAATAACAACCGGTCCAAGGAGGACTTCTCTGCGTCGTCTGCATCGATATTGGCCGAGTTGGACATAGTATCCAGAGACGCAGAATCATCCAAGAAGCGCATTTTCGAATTGGAAAAGCGGAACGAGGGCTTGAGAAGGGAGTTGTCTTCGGCCAAGAACGATTCGGATTCCCAGACATTGAAGGAAGAATTCACCAAGAAGATTTCGGAGCTAGAGGGCGAAAATGCCATCATTGTGGCCAATTTAAACCAGACAAGACACAAGTTGGACGAGTTGACACAGCAGAAGTTATCCGCGTCGGAAACTTACAAGCGAGAAATCGCCCAGTTGGGAGTGGAGGTGAAGAACTTGAAAACTAGATTGGAAACGACCAACGATTATGACGAAATCAAGCACGAGCTCACATTATTGAGACAGATAGGGTTGGGGCACGAAGAAGACGAAACCAACGAAGAAGACCAAAAGGGTCTCGACGCAATACTCATTCGCCGTAATAAGGCATTGACACAAGAGGTGGCGGAGTTCAGGTCACAGCACGAGGACTTGAACTCGTCGATCTCGGACTTGAAGCAGCAGGTGACGGTATCACAAGAAGAATTGTCCAAAGCGCAACAGTTGAACTACAAGTTGGAGAACGATTTGGCCAACTTCCGTGATGCCACGAATAACAAGTTCAACGATAATGCCAGTATGATTTCCGGTATGAGTAGAATGACTCGGTCTTCAATCAGCAAGAATGGAGGTGGTCCGGACGACTCTTCTATTCTCCCAATCATCACCAAGCAGCGTGACCGGTTCCGTGATCGCAACAACGAGCTCGAGGAGGAGGTCCGGAAACAGTTTGGCATTGTCAGTGACTTGAAACGTCAAGTGGGCACCTTGAAGAAGGATAACGAACTGCTTTATGAAAGAACCAGATACCTCGCGTCTTTCCAAGGCAACGAGTCGACAACGCAAACGGTGGGAAGTCGCAACAAACGTCTTCAACCAAAGCAGAACGTGGATCTCGAGAACCCATACCAGCGACAATACGAATCGCAATTGCATCCGATCGAACAGTTTAGAATGAGAGAACAAGAGCGGATCAGCTCCAAGTTGTCCCCACTCGAGCGTTTGTTCATCACCATGACCAGGGCCATCTTGGCCACACGTGCTACACGGATGCTCTTCATGGTGTACTGTTTTGGTCTTCATTGCATAGTGATGTTGATCACCATCTATGCCATGAGCTTGAGCACCCATCTTATTCCCGAGGTTGGACTCAATCATAGCACTGGGGGTTATGCCAGTGGACAGGCCGGGTCTCCTGATTCGATCCATCTTCCCGAGGACCCCAAGGTGGGCTAAGGAGAGATGAAAGGGATTAGGAGTTAAATGAAGAGAAGCTTTAGAATGAAGACACGAAGGGTGAGAAATGGTGGCACGGTAAATTGACAAGAAGATGTGGAATGGTGGCACGGTAAATTAAAGACAAGAAGGTAGTGTCACGGTACATTCAACGACAAGAAGTTCTAGAATGGTGTCACAGAATAGAAGAAAGGTGATAGACGCAATTCTGGTATTTCCAAGATTCTACTGAAGCAATAATTCGCAACCATTCTGCAACATTTCGAATAGTATCAGAGTGATAATAACCACAAAGCCTAAACTCAATTAGACTGACACGTTGTGATGTCCTCTGACACTTGGGGTCATGCTTTAGTTTAAGATTGGGTCTGTTGATTAAAGATTGGGTCTGTTGATTAAAGATTGGGTCTGTTGGATTAAGTTTGATTAAGTTTGTTTTTGTTGGATGCATGGAAGTGCTCGTGATTCTACGTCATAGTCCTTCTAGAAGCGGAGTCTTGACAAAATTAGTAGGACCCTGATAAGTACCTGCACCAACACGCATCAGATCCCAATCGTTTGAATCTGGGGTCATGAAATGACGTAATGACTCGAGTGAGACAGTCACTATAGACGAAACATGACTTGACAATTATCACAGTCCAATACAGTCTGTCCAATACAGTCTGTCTAATACAGTCAATACAGTCCGTCCAATACAGTCCATTACAGTCTGTCCGATACAGTCAATACAGTCTGTCCAATACAGTCAATACCGCCTATTCAGTTCCATCTGCTCACATTCCATTCCATTACAACTTACCCTTCTCCACCATAGCATCTTGCACTCTTCCTTATTCCATTTGCACCTATTCCCTCATTTCTCCCTTCTGCTTCTTCCCCATTCCATGGCCCACTAATGTGGGGCAATCGCCCCTAATCACCTTGCCACATTACCTTGCCACCTTTTCTGCCCCTTTCCCCTTTTCCCCTTTCCCCTTTGCCCCTGACCCATAGCACCTGACCCATTCCACTTCCTTGCCACTTGCACTTCCTTGCCACTTGCACTTCCTCGCCACCACTTGCACTACCTTGCTGTGGTCACATGTCATCCCCTGTCTGTATACTTGTACTCTTCATCCGCAGCGCATAGTAGCAATAAACGATATTTGCCACCGTCCCAACTTTAAATGAACCCCCTTTTGTTCAATCTCATTCTCATTGGTTTTGTCTACCTCTACTATCAATACCAGATCCGCACCATGAGCAACGCACAGCCTATCCCTAAACAGACCACTCAGCCTACTCAGGAAGAGCTCGACAAGCACAACTTCGACCCCGACAACTTGATTGTCAACATTGGAGGCAAACAGGTGCCTTTCAGTTCCATCAACAAGCCACACCATGTGGTGATCCTGCCCCAGGACCACCAGGTCCAGGGCAATGCTGCCTCGTTTCCCGATGTGGAGCCCGAGGTCAAGGCCCGTGAAGACGCCCGAGAGAAGGCCCACAAGAAGGAGTGAGGAATGGGTTCAGTAAGAGATTCACTGAGCCTCAAGCTAAGGGCTGGAAGAGTGACGAATGGCAGTCAGCGAAGACCACGTCCATTGGTCCCCTAAATGACCAGTAAATATGGACGTAGTCTGTTCAAATGACAGGTGAAGTCCATATGCACAGTCTGCTCAAATGACAGGTGAAGTCCATATTGACGCAGTCTGCGTCAATGACCACATATTGTATGTCAATTGGTCTAGTCGAATGATTCATCCAATTGCTCAATTGACTGGTTCAGGCATCAAAATAGTTATTTCCATTAAATAGCACCACAATATTACTATTGATTAGTACGATAATTGTAGTATGGAAATATTAGAATTATTGCAATTGATATTTTGACATATCGCAGCATTGACCTGATAGTATTTATAGCAATGGAATATAGTGACATAGCGAGATAATCAATGATTTGTCATTTAAGTCATAGGAATACCTGATTTACCCATTATAGTATGCACTGCGTTTTAATTATAGTAATCATTAATGTAGTTACTGCAGCATCGCTACTAATTAGACTCATTTGATGAATTAGAACTAATGTAATCATAATTATAGAGAATAGTCAAGAGAATATGGTTCACTATATACTGTCATCAATAGAAATGTTAGTCTACCATAACTGCCTCACCTTACTATTAACTGCCTCATCTTACTATTCTACCATAACTGCCTCATCATTTAATATTAGTCCACGATTACTGCTTCATCGTAGCATTAGTCCACGATAACTGTTATAACCATCATACTATTAATGTAATAATTATCATTCATCACCACATTGTCGCTTTCTGTATTTTCCTCCATAATTAAGATCTACACTCATTTATTTTCTGCATCTGTGATGCAGATTACTATGATTCATGTCACTTACAACTCCATCCATTTCTGTCCCTACTATATTCATAAGCCTCTATTTCTTCCACTTTCTCAGACCACCTCCGACTCCACCATACCTCGTTCCATCCATCCGTCTCTTTGTTCACCCCGTCTGTTCATTCCTCTTGTTCCTTGTGCAAAACGCGTCTCTGTGTTCAAGTTCCTGCCTCTATTTCTCTATTTACTGCCTTCTGACGCACTTTGACGCATTTTGACATCTACTTTTACTACCCTGTTTTCTTTCACTTTTGCAACACCATGGGTCTTCCTCGACGCTTGATCCGCTTGTTCACCTACCTGGCTGGAATAGTGCTCGTTACCCTTTCGATCCTCCTCTTTGCCAACAAGCACGACGTCATTAATGTCACCAAATACATACCCTCCCACCTCACCCCTACCTTCTTCCAGCCCGCGTCTAATGTGTTTATCATCGACATTGCCGTGGGCAACTGCTTCAAGTTGAAGGGCAACTTGGGCTCCTGTGGCACGCCCAAAGCTTCGGCCGGCAAATTGGGCAATCTCTACCAGAATGGCGGGTGGAATCGCATCCCCAAGGACTTGGGCTTGGGCTCCTCCTGGACCAAGAAACAGTTCTTGCTGTACAAGAAGGTCGATTCGCATGTGTTGACGGGCCGTGTGATTCCCACGGAGCCGCAGGATCCGAAGGATCCCGCCTCTAAGGTCATCGCCCGGGCAGCGCAGAAGCAGAACAAGCCCGACAAGCTCGAAATCGCCGACGAGGTCATCGTGGACATGGCCGTGGCCAACCCTGTCCGCGATAAAAGCATCAAGGGCAACGTGCACGGGATCCCCGAGCGTGTTCTCGACGATTTCCACACCAAACGGGTCTACAGCACCCAGGATCACGAACTGTTGATTGCCGAGGGCAAGAGCAAGTTGGACGGCAAGAAGACCGAGGCGCTCACCGTGGACAAGTCCAACGTCGCCAGCAAGAAGATCAACGACTTGAACCGCAAGATCCAGCAGCAGGAACAGAAAGAACAACAGAAGCAACAGCAGCAACAGGAGCTGGAGGATCAGACCCAACCAGTGCTAGCAGCGAGCGCTCCCGAGTCCGTGGAGGCCCAGGACGAAAAATGGCGCCAGCAGCAAGAGGAACAGCAGCAGCAACAAGAGCAACAAGAGCAACAAGAGCCACAACAGCAGCAACAACAAGAATCCCACCAGCCAGAACAGTCAGACAATTCCAAGAGAGAAGTCACCAGACACGATTTGGAAAGAATCATGTACATCCCAAGCAAGGAAGAAATCAGAGAGGCCGGGTGGGTGGCCAAGACCAATGGAATTTGGGTGAAGTACGGCAAGAGCTCGGACGAGAGAGCCATCACCGCCATTGATATTCTCTTTGGCGAGGACGCGGTGGATCCAAGACCAAATTGGACCATCTTCAAACATCCCTTGCTTGACACGTTGTCACCCTCCGGAAAGGGCGCCTACTTGACCATTCGCAGGGGCCCCAAGGTCGACTACTCGAAATATGCGTCCTCGCCCTTGAAGGTGAAGAATGGTAAGTTCAAGATTCTACAGGTGACCGACCTCCACTTCTCCACAGGTGTGGGCAAGTGCCGTGATCCTGCGCCCGAATCGACCAAGAAGGACTGCCAGGCAGACCCCAGAACCTTGAAATTCCTCGACAAAGTGTTGGAGATCGAAAAGCCAGATTTCGTGGTGTTAACCGGAGACCAAGTGTTCGGAGACGAGGCCCCCGACGCCGAAACAGCCCTTTTCAAGGCATTGAATCCATTCATCAAGAGAAAAATACCCTTTGCGGTGACGATGGGAAACCACGACGATGAGGGCTCTCTTTCCAGAATGGAGTCCATGGCATTGTCCGCCAATCTTCCATACTCGTACGCAGAATTGGGTCCCCCGGAAGTCGACGGCGTAGGAAACTATGTCCTCACGGTTGAAGAGGCAGGAAAGGGCACCGCCATTTCCATGTACTTCTTGGACACTCACAAGTACTCGCAGAATCCCAAGATCATTCCAGGCTACGATTGGATCAAAGAAACCCAATTGAAGTGGTTAGAACAAGAGTCTTCCCGCTTGAAAAGCGAGGCTCGCAAGTTTGGCAATAACCACTTGTCCATGGCATTTTTCCACATTCCCCTTCCAGAATACCGTAACACACATAGACCCTTTGTCGGCTTGAATCCCGAGGGCGTCACAGCCCCAAGATACAATACGGGAGCAAGAAAGGTTTTGGGAAACTTGGGAGTTTCTGTGGTATCTGTGGGCCATGACCACTGCAACGATTATTGCGTTCAAGATGTGGAGTTCGAACAGACGGCGGAGGAGAACAAGATGTGGTTATGCTACGGGGGAGGCTCGGGAGAAGGTGGATACGGAGGCTATGGGGGCTACATTAGAAGAATGAGAGTATATGAGCTCGAGACTTCTACTGGAAATATCAGGAGCTGGAAGCGAGCAGAAAACTCCCCTGAAATTACGTTTGACGAACAGGTATTGATTGCAAACGGAAGGGTTGCCGACTTGGAGGCATGACGGCAAAGCGTGTTAGTAGGTGTAGAAACGACAATATTTACGAACCAGACGACTATGAGAGACACGGTAGATAAGCATAGAGAACAATAATCTAAAGAAATAATCTAGAATAATAACTTGAACAATAATCTGGTCTGGAGAAATAATCTAGAGACATAATCTATCAATAATCTATCAAAAATCTAGAGATCCAAATCCAGATCCACGGATTCTAAGAATCTAGGAGTCCAAGAGATTCTGGACTGTGGATTGCACCATTTGTCAATTATTCCATTTCACAGATGGAAATGCTAGAACACAGCAGAATTCCAACACTAGATTCGATGCATAAAACCAAATGCTAGAATGTGTGAGTAGTGCAATACTATGATAATTCAGCAGGCGCTAGTCACCGGAAGTCTAATTTGCACGGTAATTCCAGAATTCTTGGTCCAAGCTTAAAGTGTAGCTAAAATGGCTCCAGTCTCGATTGCACCACTTCAATCCAATGTTTGTCAACAGATCTAGTTTCACGTACCTTTTTGGTCTATCTCACATTCTCAGCTGGAACTTCTGGTAGAATTTCAAAAATCGATAATACGGCAAATATTGCCAGAATGGCCCCAGTAGTGACACCAGACCACACACCGATGTGGTTAGCATCTGTACAGACAATGTGGTTAGCGTCTTTGTCACAATGCCGTACTAGCCAGCCCCGCAGTTGGTACCTGAAATATTTTAGGAGAGAAGAAATTGAAGCAGGTACCAGTGGGTGGGTGACAGAGCCAGCAGCCAATTGGGGTGGAAGTGGTATTGACAGTAGATGTGTCTAGTACATGCTGCCAAATATGGAGCTCCTGCTACAAGGAATAAAAAAATCCATACTTCAATATCCACACAGTCTAGGAAACTATCCAGTGTCGCAGTAGAAACTATCCAGTGTCGCAGTAGAAACTATCCACGCAGTCTTTTGTATAGAACCCATTCTATTCATGGTTTATAGAATCCAATAAACAGTAGCCATTGAAGCAGTAGGCCATTCGCCCCATAGCCCCATTCACTCCAATGCTCCCTAGCAATTGTCCCCTGGATCCATCCTATCCCTAGGCTCCGTATTTCACGCCCCATCCCTCGCAGCCTCGTGCAAATTGGCTGATGAAACGTTCTGCAAAGCGAGCCCTTTTGAAGTTATTCAGGCGAGTTTTCCTTCCGGTACCACCACACTGAGCAGACAATGCCCGAAGGAGACGACCGCACGGACCCGGAAACACGTCCCGATGCCAGGGAGTTGAAAAGCTGGCTCGCCAAGTCCAACTGCCAGCACTACTTGTCCCGGTTCGTGGACCACGGCATCACCTACGACCTCCTTGCGGAGCTCGACACGCAGGCGTTGAAGGAGCTCGGCGTGGCCAAACTCGGCGACCGTCTTCGGCTCGAGGTGGCCATTGCCGACATGAAGACCGACCGCCTGCTTACCCACGTCAGCGTGGGCGAGTTGCACAACTTGATGAACTTGCACCTCTCCAACCACGACGCCAAGTTGTTCCAGCGTCTACTTCGCAGCAGCCAGGACGCCACGCCCACCAGCGACGCCGCCACGTTGACGCCCACGGGCGTGTCGTTCCCCGGCGGCATAGGCGGCGCCGCCAGCGTGCCCGGCGGCGACCTGTCCAAGAGCGTGATGTTCATTCTCCAAGACGGCACCACCAAACGGGTCAACGTGACGGGGTGCTTCAACGCGCAGTCCATCAAGCGCAAGGTGTTGAAGCGCTTGGGCATCAAGCAGCAGGAGACCGCCTACGACACCTACATCCACCTGGGCGGCAGCAGCTCGGCCGACGCGGTGGCGGTGAGTCTCTTGTTCGACGTGGAGTTGGTCACCATCTGCTTCCTGCCCGACCGGCTCGAGAAGAACCGCATCATGCTCTGTCCCAAGAACGAGACGCCGTCGGCCGCGGCCATCGACACGCTGCGCCGCATCATCCACAAGTACGACCGCCTCCAGCTGTCCAAGCTCTTGCTGGCCGACAGCCTCAGCCAGTACCACATTCCCGACCCCAAGAAGGTGGACATCAAGAAGCCCACGCTCCGCAACTTCTTTGGCCAGCGCCCGCCCTCCGAGTTGATCCTGTCCAACTTGGCCGAGTACTTTCCCGACACCCGCCAGAAGGACTTGGAGGCCACCGTGCGGAACTCTGTCCGGTACAGCGTCCGTCTTTCCCGCCGGTTTGCGTTGCCGGGCGGCCAGCGCAACGCCAGCACCTCGCTGGTGAGCAAGCGGGTGCTGGTGGCCAGCACCGCCACCGGGGGCCGTGCTCCGTCCATCAGTCTGGTGGAGCTTTCCCGGCGGCCTACGCGCACCATTGGCGATGTGATGGTGAACAACATCACCGCCATTGACGAGGTGGTCAAGAGCGACGCGCTGCCGTTGTTCAGCAAGCCACCGTCGATTTTACTGGGAGGAGGGTCGGATGCGCGGTCCATCCACTCCACATCCACCACCCTAGGCGCTCTAGCCACGCCAAACCCCAACCCATCCATCCACCCCAACCCATCCATCCACCCCAACCCATCCATCCACCCCAACCCATCCATCCACCCCAACCCATCCATCCACCCCAACACGTCCATCCATTCAAACACCACATCCATTCATTCAAACACCACATCCACATCCATCCACCCTAACACATCCATCCACCCTAACACATCTTCGCCCAACACCAGCACCACCAGTGCGACCTCCACCAAGCACAACACGCACCACCGCGTGTCCATTGCCGCCAGTTTCGCCGACACCTCGGGCGCAGGCAACAACCGCTACTCCCGCATCGAGTTGTTCAACGTGGAGTCCGACTCCGACGACAGCGAGGACATCTTTGCCGAATACACCGAGGACTACGACTGCGACGACGGCTTGAACCCCATTTCCGAAGACGGCCCCAAGCACTGGCTCAAGGGCACGCGCATAGGTGCCGGCAGCTTTGGCACCGTCTACTTGGGCATGTCTCCTCTCACCGGCGAACTCATGGCCGTCAAGCAGATCCCGTTGCCCAACAAGAACAGTCTGACGGACTTCCAGAAGTCCATGCTCGAGCAGCAGCGCGAGATGATGTTGCTCAAGGAATTGAACCACGAGAACATCGTGCGGTACTTCGGCGCCAACACCGACGAGCACTACCTCAACATCTTCTTGGAGTACGTGCCGGGCGGTTCGGTGCTGTCGATGTTGCAGTCGTACGGGCCGTTCGAGGAGCCGTTGATCCGCAACTTCATCCGCCAGGTGTTGATCGGCTTGAGCTACTTGCACGGCGAGGACATCATCCACCGTGACATCAAGGGCGCCAACATCCTCATCGACATCAAGGGCACCGTCAAGATCGGCGACTTTGGCATTTCCAAAAAGGTCTCCAGCATGGACGAGGACGAGAACCAGAAGAAGGCCAGTCGGCGCGCCTCGCTCCAGGGCTCGGTGTACTGGATGGCGCCGGAGGTGGTCAAGCAGACCGCCTACACCAAGAAGGCCGACATCTGGTCCGTGGGGTGCCTCATTGTGGAGATGTTCACTGGAAAGCATCCGTTCCCGGAGTTCAGCCAGATGCAAGCCATCTTCAAGATCGGCACCCATATCATTCCCCAGATTCCCGAATGGTGCACGCTAGAGGCGAAGGACTTTTTGGGCAAGACGTTTGAGATTGACTACGAGAAGCGCCCGGTGGCGGTGGAGTTGTTGTCGGATGCGTTTTTGAACCCGTTGATTTTACTGAAGGAATAGTATGAGAATTATGATAAGGAATGAATTATTTCATGAGATTGATTAAATGAACAATGAAATACTGGATTAAATGAACAATAAAATACTGGATTAAATGAACAAGGAATGTTATAATTATGGAATGAATTATTTCATGAGTCTGATTAAGTGAACAATGAAATACTGGATTAAATGAACAAGGAATGTCATAATTATAGTATTTGATACTGGAGATACTACGAGATGGAATATTATAATAATAGTATGAGATCGGAGTATTATAGTGGTGGAGTTATAGTGTGGAATATTATAGTTGGATTATCGTGTGAGATCGAATAGTTAATTATAGTGTGATATAGTGATTCAGAATAGTCAAGGTGATATAGATGAAACCGATGTATAGTACACCAATATTAGAACTATTCAAGAAATAAATGAATATAAAGTCAAAAAGCGATGTAAATAATCAAAAATATTCAAATATTATCAAAATACTAGTAAATTACTTTGCAGTCTCTAAATTTATGGAAGAATTCATTACCGAGTCTAGTCCAAGCAGCAGCCGAATCAACGGAAATGTATCTAGCACCAGAACCATTAATACTATCAAGAAGGTATAAAAATTGTTTAATATCGATTCTCTTTTTATGAGAAGGTTTGGCTTTGTCAATTATTGGAAAAAGGCAATAGGCGCAAATTCAGAGCACCAATACCATATAAGATCTTCATACGGGAAGAAGAGTACTCTGGATGTGAAAAATGAGAGAAAACCTTAAAAGTCATTCTCATGGATACCGAGACCAACTATCTTATCAGAGATGGCCAAGATTATAGAGAAGGTCATGAGATTTTATTATGCAGTGAATGCCTTAAATTATCACAGAGATTCTATTGAGTAGCGAGTCCCTTAAAATTATCAATCACAGAGATTCCTATCATATCCTCTACAATTGATCTCCTGTAATATTCCATAATCTCTCTGTTGATCTTCTATAATATTCCATAATCTCTCTGTTGATCTTCTATAATATTCCATAACCTCCCTGATGATCTTCTGTAATATTCCATAACCTCCCTGATGATCTTCTGTATTCTATAACCTCTCTGTTGATCTTCTATAATATTCCATAACTCGCTGATCATCTCCTGAGATCTCCTGTAACTTCCATGTCCTCCAAATGAGTTCATCCCCACAAATGGTTCATTACACAGGAATAGTTGCATAACCCAGAACAATTCTTGCAATTCTTCATAGCCACGCAATTCGCCATATCTCCATACAATGCATCCCATAGCCTCTGTTCATCCAAGACCTTTACTGCAATAGTGTAGAACGCCTTTGCTATGATCTCATTCCACAGGTCAGCTACAATAGCTCTCACAATTGTCCCTGTTCTCAACAATATTCCATCAAATTACTGCCCCACACTGCATTCCGCGAATCTAGAATACCACTACCAAGAAAACAGAAAAAAGAACACACGCATCATGGTGATTATTCAAGAAGTGGCCCTCCATTACAATTATTCAAGATGTGACACATTACATTTACTCAGGATGTGACACATTACAATTACTCAGGATGTGACCCTCCATTACTTCATTCATGCCATGCAACGTGACTCACACTGACACTGATCCTCCCTCTCACTAGGTGACTCACATGACTCAGGCGTCACGTGACCTGGCCCGGAGTACGCCGTCGTCCTCTTCCCTGCCTTCCAGCCCACCTATTCCCCCGCTATCGCCTCTGTCACCTCTACTCCCCACCTCCATCCCCCTCATAACCCCATCTCGCCCTTTCCCCCATTCCAGCCCGTCATACTCCCTCCCTTTCCCCATTGGCCAATCGCCGACTGCACCCTTCCCCACCCTCACCAAATTGTCAGCCTTACCACGAGAAAAATTGATCATCTTATTTATCACGCCCTCCTAGTTCCCTGCTTCTTCTTGCGAACGCCTTTCCCACACAATTAGATGGAAATCCCCTTAAAGTCCCAGCCCCAGGTATCCACAGTCAACCTCCTCGATGAGTCCAAGTTCCAGTTCGAAGATGCCGACCACATCCCGGCCCATTACGCACTGGCAGCGCCTAGGGGCCGCCTCCAGGAAGACAGCCCCCGCAAGCCATTCCGCCTAACTCGCACGTATTCCGAGACGGAGAAGACCGCCTTCGACGAGGAGACCGGCCACCGCTTGTACGACGACGGCAAGTTCCGCCATCGCCACCTCCTCTCGCAGTCCTCGTCCACCCACCACCGCCAATCAGACGCCGGCATCGGGCCCACGGCGCCCGCCGCCGGCTCCAACACGCCCAAGCTCTACAGCCGCTCGCACAACGAGTGCTTCGACGGCGCCTCCGACGCCTACCTGAAGGGCCTCGAGGACGAGTACATTCCCGGGCTCGACTTCGGCGACCTCCTCCACCGCTGGAACAAGAACATGTCCGACGCCAACTTGGCGCCCGACGGCGAGACGTACCCCAGCGCGATCTCCAGCATCAACTCCACCGAGTTCAACACGCCGCTGAGCCGCGACCAGTCCTACCTCGACTTGAAGACGTTGCACGCCAAGGTGGCGCCGCAGCCCATCGGCTTGCGGGGCCTGGCGCCCAGCAGCAAGTACTCCTTCTCCAAATTGCATGAGTTGGCCAAGCAGCGCACGCCCTCGGGCAGCAGCCACGCCAAGGACGAGCCCTCCGCCTCCTCCACCACCAAGCACGCCATGCCCAACGACAGCACCACCACCTTGACGTCCTCCGAGAAGTCGCCCAAGGCGCTGCAGGACGGCGAGTCGGGGTCCCACCGCAGCAAGAAGCAGAAGCCGGGCGGCAGCGGCGGCGGCTCGTCCGGCGCCTCCTCCGTGGACTACGAGTGGATCATCAACAGCTTGCCCTCGTACTTCGAGGATTTGCCCTACTCGCAGCGCAAGAAGTTGGTCACCTCCCTCTCCGACTCGGTCGACTACTCCCAGTTCTCTGCATTTGCCAAAAACTACTTCAGCGAGCGCGCAGGCAGCTCCGGAAGAACCCCCAAGAGCGGCTTGGGCTCCCAGAACGGCAGCTTCATCCGCAGATCCAGACGAGGCAGTGTCAACACCGTCGCAGGAAGGCTTCTCGCATTGTCATCATCCACAGACCTCAAGAAATTGGAGGTCAAACAGAAGATCAACGTCGACGAAAAGGGCGCCCTTGTCATGGAGCACGAGTTGGGCAAGGTCATCGGTTTCGGCGCCTGGGGCACCATCAGAGAGTGCACCGACAGGCACGGAACCGAGAGAGCCATGAAAATCGTCAAGTCCAGCAAGGGCTTCGACAGCAGCCCATCTTCCAGGTCCTCGTCTCCCACCAGAGACGAGTTCAACCACAATCCCAAAGTTCTCCAGGTGTTCAAGAAGGAGATCTCGATCTGGAAACAATTACAGCATCCTAACATTTTACCTTTGTTGAAGCACTTGGAAACAGAGAACGCCGTTTTTTGCATTACAAACAGAATCTACGGTGGCACTTTGTTCGAGTTAGTGTCTTCCTGGGGTCTTTTCAATTCCGGAATTATGAACACTGCGGGACCCATTGACTTTCTGATCGAGAGCCAGTCAAAGCGCTTGAGAGAAGTCATTTCCGATACCAAACAAATTGTCGATGCATTAAAGTACATGCACCAAGAAAAGGGCATAGTTCACGGTGACTTGAAATTGGAGAATGTGTTAGTTGAGCGTGACGACGACGGCAAAGACAAAATGATTTTATGTGATTTTGGTATGTCCAGAGTATACACGTCGAGACTCAGCAGAAACTCATCTTTACGCAGGATGGATTCCGTCAATGACGAGGATGACGACACATTGATGATGAGAAGTAAATCCTCGGTCACAGACTTGCGCCGCCCTTACGAGGGAGGAGACACTCCCAGCACCCGTCATCTCAATCTTGGATTCCACGATGACTCCAAAATTGGCATTTCCAATTTTTCAAGACCACATGGACCATCTTTACAATCGGTCGACTTAACTCCCGTCCAATCCGTTACTACTACTGAATTGACAAAGGGTACCAATTCAAATACCAAAATTGCCATTGACTCCGAGTTGCCCCATTCACACATCGGATCTTTACCATATGCCTCTCCTGAATTATTGTCTCCCTCACCACCACCTTTGGGACCTCTGGCAGACGTCTGGGCCTTGGGTGTGTTGGTTTTCACTATGTGCGTAGGAAAATTACCCTTTCAACATCAGTATGAACCCCGGTTACGTGCGATTATCAGTGCCGGAAAGTACAGAAGAAAACAATTGGCAAAAGCATGCTTGATGGACTGGATTCTTCGAGAAGACGAAAAGGAGCAAGACGACAAGCTTCCAGCCAGTGGTCTCATTAACTCCGCGTCCATGATTGACAACAAGCGCCAAGAGGAAATCAAACAGTTAGATGAATCTTGGAACAAACTCATGGAAGATTATAAAAAGAGGGGTCAGGACGGAGCCCCTGTGTTTGAGTTCCAGGTGTTATATGACATCGTTGTGGGATGTCTAGAGCGCAATATCACCAAGAGATGGGACTTAGACATGATCAGTGACGCTCTTGCGTTATACGAAAAGGAGTATTTGAATTGAGTCAAAAGGAATGGGGCCATCTCGTTCTAGTCTGACCCCGTTTTTAGTCAGCCTTGGAGACAAAGACTCAGATCATGATCATGCAAAGGTCACAGCTACGAGATGAGGCACCAATGAAACCACCCCGTGCCAAATAGGCCACCGTGCATCATCGATGCATCGGGGCTAAAAAAGGACATATTCTGTTGTGTCCAAGATGTACCAGGTGTTAAAGAGTCAACTTTTCACGAATGCCCGAGTATGCGGCGATGGCTTGGAATATGCACTCAATTGACTTGGACCAAGTACGAGGAGGGGTCCGGACTTCTTCCCGACGCGGGATTCGCTCCGAGACCATACCCAATACTTGTTGGAAATGGAACGGGGTGCCGAAACGGGGGATTTGTCGGAATGGGCCACAGTCTAGATCAGCTTGCATGTCCAAGGTGTAAAAAATGGAGGAAATGCCGACAATTGCAAGGCTCAATATCCCACTTCCCCACCATCCCCTGTTTTTCAGTGATAGCGGATAGTTGGAGCTGGCTTTGGCTCCCCGAGGCTCAGGTCCAAACTCTATAGGGTCCAAACTCTATGGGCATCCCTTGGAGGTGGAAAACTAAGCAAATACCTTCCGCAATAAGTATTATGATTATATGAGTAACGATGTGGGAGTGTAGACAAACGAGTCAGTGTCCTCAACGGATAAACGCAGTGGCGATGCATTGCTACTGGCCCTGAAAGATTATCATAGGACAGCACTAATTGAGATGCGTTGTAGTATCTGCATTGGCGTGAAGCAGTCGTCGTAATGGCTTGCTGATGGCTTCATGCAGTCTTCCCTTTTGGGCTGGTTTTACATGCCAAGAAGATGAAGCAGTAGGCAGATTGGCCAGATGACAATAGCGACAATCTGGAAGAAGGGCCGGTGGGGTGAGTCGATGTCCCAAAAAATGCAGACATCACAGAAACCGGTGTCCACCCTCCACAGAGCTCGCAACACCAACTTGTTTATGTCTGTCAGGAAGCTCCGGCTCCCACGCTACTTGAAAACAGGCTTTTCCGCTGCCATGCACCGCCGCCTATTCCTTGTCTTCCTCTGTTGGGCTTGGTTTAGGCTCTGTCGGAACAGGTGGTGGGGTAGTCACGGACCCCGATAGATAGGCACGGGCTGGCGGGGTACAGTGAGGCACCGAGAAGGCGGACGGAGCTATTCCGAGGGCCAATGCGGTGGATGATGTAGCATCAAGCAGGTGCAGCAGGTAGAGCCAGCTGGTGCTGCTTGCAAGTGATGGACGTACATACATGGCTCGGAAAAGATGGGCCGCGCGCGCCTAACCGTCGTTGCCAAGCTTCACGTCAAAATAATTAATCCGAGAGGGCATGTGTGGTGGGGACTGCGAGCGGCCAATCAGCCCAGTATGATGGGCGAAAAATGCACAGCCGGCTGTACTACAGACACAAGTGGGGCAAGGGCCACGCCAGGGCCGTTTTCGCCAGCCCCAGTAGTGCCACGACTCGCAATTGGGCTCAAGCAACAATTTCGGGCCACGAGCCCGCGCCCGGCCTATCCGCAGTCTGTTGCTGCACGGAGATAGCAGTGTTGCTGTTGGCAAAAGGGAACCTACACACTAGACAGGGCCATCGGTGCCAGGGCCATTGGATGTTGCTAGCAATACGGACGGTGCTCGAACATGGCGCACGACGGCACGGAGCATGCTTTATCCGAAAGCTGGGAGCACGGGCTCGCAGTCCATGTCTTCCGGCATCCACCGGAAGCCCGGGACACTCCACCAAGGAGTCCGGGCCCAGTTGAGGAGAACAGGCCCACGGAAAGTCCCCGGAAAGTCCTCCGTACGCCCTTCCCCTCCCCGAGCTCCCCGAACCCCCGAACCCCCGACCCCCACTCGTGGGCCGTCCGGAACATCCCAGAGCATCCAGTTGCGTGTCCGCGTTCGAGGTGAAATTTGTCTCGCTCTCCGTTTTGAGCTGCAGGGTTCGTTTGTGGCCAAATTACATCATAGCCTCGCGGAGGTGCAGCACCTTGGTTTAATTACATGGCGGGGGTAACAAGCACCCATTCGCCTTGTTGCATTGCCCCATCGGGCCATTGCGCGGTTTGCTTCCATCGCAGACAGCCCATTGTCCGGAGTGCCCATATAAGGCGGGACCATCGCCGCTTTTTGCGGCAATTGAAGTCTCCATCAACACTTGATATACTTACTACAACATGGGAATTGATGTATGGTCCAGAACCGCCTGTGCGGGCTTACGGGGCAAAAAGCTCAGAGTCGTCATCACCTTGATCGCCGTCACCGGTTTCTCCTTGTTCGGCTACGACCAGGGCTTGATGTCCGGTATCATCACCGCCCCTCAGTTCAACAGAGAGTTTCCTCCTACCTTGGCCAAGCACGACAAGGACCGCCATGCCACCGTGGTCCAGGGTGCCGTGACCTCGTGCTACGAGTTGGGATGTTTCTTCGGTGCCATTTTCGTGTTGGCCAGAGGTGACCACTTCGGCAGAAAGCCCATGGTGGTTGTTGGCTCGGTGGTGATTATTGTTGGCACTGTCATCTCGGTGTCGGCCTTCGGCAAGCACTGGGGTATGGGACAGTTCGTTATCGGCAGAGTCATCACTGGTATCGGAAACGGTTTCAACACCGCCACCATTCCTGTGTGGCAATCGGAAATGTCCAGAGCCGAGAACAGAGGTAAGTTGGTCAACTTGGAGGGCTCGGTCGTGGCCCTCGGTACGTTTATTGCCTACTGGTTGGACTTCGGTTTATCGTACGCCAGCGGCTCCATTTCCTGGAGATTGCCCGTGGCCATGCAGATTGTGTTTGCCCTCATCTTGTTCCTCGGTATCATCCAATTGCCCGAGTCGCCCAGATGGTTGATTGCCCACAACAAGAAGGACGAGGCCAAGATCGTCTTGGCCAACCTTAACGACGTGGACGTCGAACACGACGTTGTCCACGCCGAAGTCACCGTTATCACCGACTCCATCTCCCACTACCAAAGATCCCAGCTCGGTGTCAAGGACTTGTTCTCTGGAGGCAAGTCGCAACACTTCCAAAGAATGTTGATTGGTGCCTCCTCCCAGTTCTTCCAACAATTCACTGGATGCAACGCTGCCATCTACTACTCGACCGTGTTGTTTGAGAACACCATCGGTTTATCCAGAAGATTGTCCTTGGTGTTGGGAGGTGTTTTCGCCACAGTGTACGCCCTTGCTACCATTCCCTCATTCTTCTTGATCGACACCTTGGGTAGAAGAAACTTGTTCTTGATCGGTGCTACTGGCCAGGCCATTTCCTTCACCATCACCTTTGCCTGTTTGATCCGTGATACCAAGGATAACGCCAAGGGTGCGGCCGTGGGTATCTTCTTGTTCATTACCTTCTTCGCATTCACCATCTTGCCATTGCCATGGATCTACCCTCCCGAGATCAACCCAATGAGAACCAGAACCGTGGCATCGGCCATTTCCACATGTACCAACTGGATCACCAACTTCGGTGTGGTTATGTTCACGCCCATCTTCATCGACCAATCCAAATGGGGTTGTTACTTGTTTTTCGCAGCCATGAACTATGCCTTCATTCCAATTATCTTCTTCTTCTACCCAGAAACCGCCGGAAGAACATTGGAAGAGATCGATATCATCTTTGCCAAGGCCCACATTGACGGAAGACAGCCATGGAGAGTGGCTGCCACTATGCCCAAGTTGAACTACCAAGAGATCGAGCAACAGGGTAACGAATTGGGCATTTACGATGGCGACTTCGAGAAGGCCAACGCCAACAACAAGGAGGTTACTTCTGAGTTTTCTGACAAGGGTGAAGGTTCCGAGTCTCCTAACGAGGGAGAAGTGTTCGTGCAGAGACCTACTGATGTTTGATTCCCCACCCTTAATTTCTCACGAATAAGTAATATTTAACGCCATAGATAGAAATTAAACTTGTACTAGATTATTTGACCGTTTTTGTATTGTAATGGAGATTTATTGCAACTATAGCCGCAATGAAGAAATTATGACGTTTCTGTTGAAGAAAATGGGGCAAGGCCGAGGAATGCAACCTGACGTAATTGAAATTCTTGAATCTTTCACATCTCCAAATGGCTTATGATGCAAGCAGTATATTTTGCATATTCGGTCACAATATGTTGCAAGCAGATAATTTCCAAATTCAGTGACCACTTCCTCAAGTTGCAGGCAGATGCATTTACGGTATTCAGTCAATTCCATATGTTGCAAGCTAATGCAATTTCAAATTCAGTCACCACTTGCTTGTTTTAGCACATACTTATCTAAATTGGAATTCGTCCTTCGCTGCATAATCTTGTCGGAAACTGCATTATACAAATTCAGCCAACACTTCCTTTTTAAGCAGAATCTTGTCTAATATCAGCCACTCTCATCTGTTGCAAGCAGATGAATTTTCTAAATTCAATCACTTCCGTATGTTGCAATCATATTCTGTAACCCTTTCTTATGTTGCAAGCAAATTCATTTTCCAAATCCAGTCACTATTTCCTTTTTTCAGCACATACCTATCCAAAATGGTATTCAGCCTTCACTTCTTTATTTCAGCATATATTTGTCTAAATTGGCATCTAACCTTCCCGTCTTCATGTTGCAAACCTATACTGTCTAAATTCCCCACCCTTTCTTTATTTTGCAAGCACATACTAAATCGGTATGCAGCCTTCAGTTCATTTGCAAACTTCTCTAGTTCCAGCACCAGTTCTACATTCACATTCTTGTCTGAATTGGTATCAGCCTTGTCATTTTATCACTACTGGCCCTTCTTCTACACACTAATATTCCAATTTTTGTTATCAATAATAAATACTTCTATATCTACATATCCCCTCTAGAGACACCTTGAGCCCATTACTCGTCAGCAACTTGGATAATCACCTTACCGTTGGCCTTGTTGGTACATAATCTATCCACGGCATCGTTGACGTTTTCGAATTTGTGCACACTGTCAATGGATGCAACGATCTTGCCCTCTTCGAGCTCCTTTCTACCTTGCTCAATGAAGGCCTTGTTTGGAACGAGCAACACCAACTTGAAGTGGTAGTCGACCCAGCCCACGTAACTCTTGAATTGTCTGTAGAAGGCGGTGACGTAGCCCATTGTGTCGGCCACAAAGTGCATGTTGCCGAACTTGGGCTTTCTGTCGCCAGAAATACCACGGATGGAGCCACCCTTCTGGATGATCTCGCCGATTTGGGGGTAGAGGTCGCCGTTACCGGCGCAGTCGAAGATAAGGTGGAACTTGCCGGAGTCCTTGACGGACTCCAACACGGGGTTCAACAAGCCGTTGTGCTGGGTGTAGTCGATGATGGAGGAGGCACCGAGTTTCTTGACCACTGGGGCAGAAGCACCGGAACACACGGCAACCACTTCTTTGGCACCGGCATTTCTGACCATTTGAAGGACGTATCTGCCGACGGAGGTGGAGCCTCCAATGACAAGAACCTTCTTGTGCTGAGGGTCCAAGTCTTTGAGCAAGTACCACGCAGTACCGTAGACCAAAGGGTAGGATGAGGCCTCGTTCATGGTCAAGTTCTTGGGGGCCTTGGCGATCTCGTAGCCTGGGTCACTGGTGTCCAAGTAGAAGTACTCGGCCACAGTACCGACAGTGAGCAACTTGTGGGTGAAGGCAGTCACCTTGTCGCCTACTTGCAACTTGGTCGCAGCAGCAGCCTGGTCACCAATGGACACCACAGTACCGGACATGTCTTTGCCCAAACCGAGGTTGCCACGGAAGGTGACAGGGAAACCGGAAAGGTTCTTGCAAATCATGTCGACCGGGTTCAATGCGGCAGAGTGGACCTTAATCAAGATCTTGGAAGGAGCAGCACCGTAGGAGCCATCGGCCTGCTTGTCAAGCGTGATGGTCTGGGTGGTGAAGGCAAAGGGGTCGTTTCTGGAGTTGTAGGTGACGGCCTTGTAGGCCAAGGAGGCGGAATCGAAAGACATGGCAAAGACGGTTTCTGAGAATGAGACTTTCTGAGATGATGAAAACGGAGCCAAAGACGCTACTTGTATATCCACAGGAACCAGATGAGCCAAGGCAATAACTGCAAAATCGCGGGTAGCGGCACGGAATTAAGTGGAAATTGCACAAAAGCCGGGGTCTGTTCGGTAATCGAGCCCTAGAGAAGCTTCCTGTGTTTGAGGCGATGAGTGGAGTGGAGAATAGCAGGGCTATTCACATGAAAGAGGACGGGAATGTGAGACAAATGTGGGAAAAGACATAATAAAGTGTGGAGACATAGAGGGAGACAAAGTGACATAATACAAGTGAATGTGGCAGAGACATAATACAAGTGAATGTGGCAGAGACATAATACAGGTGAATGTGACAGTAGAATTGGAGACTTGTGTCTGGGTTCATTTCTACAGTGGGGCCATGAGAATCACATGGAAGAGAAGTGGGCAAATTAGGTGGACATTTACTATGTCCAGTCTCTAGAGCAATTACCCAGTGGTCATGAAGGTGGTAGTAATGAAGTAATGAAGGTGGTAGTGACATTGAGGGCTATGTCGTTTGACTACATTGAAGGCTATGTCTTTGACTATGGTGAAATTCTACGGTGTTCTGAAAAATAGAGTTTGAGGTGTCTCCTTTCGGAACTGGTTTGACACAGAAGATTGCAAGCTGTCAACACACTACGGAATAGGAGCAACATGGCGTTACCCTGGTGGTCTGATGGCTGGACAATTGGCACACTTGCTGCAGTGTGAACCAGCACCAGGTGCTTCCTACTGGTAAAAAGGGTGCACTCGCTAGTTTTTGACAATGTTCGATATCACGCGAAACCCTCGGTAAAGTCGACGGCAGTAATGCACCATGGCGTCATTGCCGGTAGGGCAACTTTGGGCGGAGTGAAAAATGAAAAAGTTCCACGATGTGATTAGTAATGGCGGATATGTATGGAGTGGAAGTGAAAAGGGATGCAACAACGGACGGGCAGCGGAGATGTGTCTTCCGTCTTGCATCCTGTAGGCCATGAATTGCGGATGCAAGACAAAATGGATAAGGGTTAGTGGTCATAGTTGTGGAAGTGTCTGAATGCAAGAATTGGTAAGAACTTGTAGATGTAGGCCAGTGAACATTAATTACGATGATTTTCCTTGTATGTGGAAATCAGTTCATTCCATCGCTGTTTCTAGATTAGTGACATACCAGAGACAGGAAGAAAAGTGAAGTGAGCGAACAGATGGAAGGGTGGTTTTTAGGCTCCAACTGATAAACCCTCCTCCAAGCTTAGGTAGAGAAGGGAGCTAAGTTAAAAATTGGCACGGTGAGGGTGATCGATTTGCTGTGATAGTGAAGAAGTAATTAAGGACAGGAAGTAGAATTTATACAACCAGTCTATCTCTTAATACAGGATTAATTGAGCAGGCCTTAAAATACAAATTACTGCAATTAACCCAAAAGCGAATCGCTCTTGTCTTTACTTCTGGGAGCATGTACTAATTCTACAGGTTGATAATTGTTAGACCCTGAAATTGACATATTGTCTCCATGTACTTATTCATTACAATAAGCTACCACCTTTCTACGTAGATTTCACTACCCACAATTGAGAACAATTGGGCATTCAGCCCTTCTCATTCTTGGCAGATAATTTCATTAATTTACATTTCCAGCCCTCATATACCAATGATACACCCACATAACCTGTCCATTTAGGACCAATGATAAACCCACATAACCTGTCTATTTAGGACTATTCATAAACCCACATAACCTGTCTATTTAGGACTATTCATAAACCCACATAACCCGTCTATTTAGGACTATTCATAAACCCACATAACCTGTCTATTAGGAGTAATGATAACCTGTCTAATTAGGACTAATGATACACCCACATAATCTGTCTCTTTAGGACTATTCATACCTGTCTATTTAGGACTATTCATACCTGTCTATTTAGGACTATTCATGACCCACATAATGTCTCCATTAAGCTCCACACTTAATCCTCGCACTAGCCCCATATTCCTTAATAATCCCCCACGCGCCCCCACGCGCCCCCACACCAGCCGCATTCAATCACACACTTCCCAATGCAGGTGCAAGTGAATACACTGCAAATGAATACTCTCTAATCTACACGTCAAGCCAGTCCACAGACAACTACCTCTTTTCCACTCCTGAAACGTGAGGGCTGTGCTCATGACCGTCTCCATGGGCCCAGACCCTCTTAGTCAGCGCTTTGTCAGCCCGTGCTTCCATTTCACCACCTCGCCTCGTCTGGCACTTGATAGAGTCGCCCCCACTCGGCCCCGGCACAGAAGCTTCTGATACCGCGCACGTGACCATGTGTCTATTTTGGGACCGATTCAATAACAGATTGATTTCGACTTCCAAATCAGCCAGAACCAGCCAAAAGCTCCAAAAAGTCCAACAAAACCATGACATTACCCCAAGGATACACCTTCAGAAAGCTCCAGCTTTCCGACTATGCCAATAACTACTTGGAAACCCTCAAGGTGTTGACCACCGTGGGAGACATTCCCCAGACATCTTTCCAGGAGTTGTTCCAGCACTGGGACTCATTACCGGCCACCTACAAGCCGCATGTGATCACCAACGAGGCCGGCGTGGTAGTGGCCACGGGAATGCTCTTGGTGGAAAGAAAATTGATCCACGAATGTGGCTTGGTGGGCCACATCGAAGACATCTCAGTGGACCCAAATGAACAGGGCAAGAAGCTCGGATACGTGATGATCAGCAAATTGACCGAGATCGCCGAGAAGGACGGCTGCTACAAGGTCATTTTGGACTGCTCGCCCCACAACGTGGGCTTCTACGAGAAGTGTGGATACACCAACAGTGGTATTCAGATGGCCAAGAGAGCCTGAAGTATATACTAGATCCCGTCGAGTTATATGCTAGATCTTGTCAAGAGCCTGGCGTTAGTATTGCATTCCCTCCTACCCATCATTTTTCACGGTCCAATATGTCCAAAATAGACTTTCATACGTACTTCCAACGAAACTATCGAGTTTCCTCGGACAACCTGTCGTAGTTAGTAGGTGCGCTGCTGGCGTTTTGGAGGGTTCCTGTACGTACAATCGTGCCAATGCTGACCTTATCGCCGTTGGTTTGTTCTTCCAAGGCGTCTGCCAACGTGATGTTCAAGAAAACCTGGAGTTAGTATCAGTTTGAGAAAAGCGGTACAATGTGTGTTGAACCAGTAACAAGCAATTAGTGGAATAAAATGATATCTAGACATATTCCTTGATCCTCTATGCCCATATTTCCACTCATGATGTCTTTTTATCCCGCAAAATGGCCATTTTCTGACACTTACGTCATATCCTCTCAATGTCCCTATCACTTTTCTGCTGCCATTCAACTGCACTGAAAGCTTCTTGTCCATGTACTAAAGGTTAGTTTTGATAAGAGGGGTCTCGATACACATACACTTTTCAACTCTGGAGCAGAAACCATGGCGTTGTCCTAGTATTTGGTATAGTTGTGGTTGTTTTCTGGATTGTCTTTTTTGATTCCATAGGTCTTCTCGCAATATACAGGTTGTTGATTCCTGCATCAAAACAAACCAGATGTTTATCTAGCCATGAGCAATATCCAGGATATCACGTCATTGTCGGATCTTTTGACGACCTCACCCAACCAGCCCAACTTGTCTGAGTCTGGAGAACACAATGTGCCAAATCAGTCCAATCTCCGGCTCGATCTAGCCACAAGAAGGCCCAATGAAGAAACCTCAACTACCGATGCAGACCAGCCTGAAGTAGACACTTCCTTGGCGCAAATGGAGAGTTTGCTTGAAAAGCAAAGCGTCAAACTACGTCTAGTTGAAGAAAGGAACCAATTGCTTAAGAAAAGCGCCGATTTACGAGCAGAAACGGACGATTTGCGTGTCAAGTTAAAGTATCTCCATGATCTCCAACAAACCAGGGCCAAACAGAGCAAACTCCAGGAATTACTCCAGGAAAACAGGCGAGATTATGTCAACAGGGCTCTGAGTCTAGCAATATCTTCAAATATCGACGATGACGACATTCTCGACAAGATGAATGTCCTACCATCAAATAACTGGGATGACAGATTAGAATTGGTCAAGAAGTTGTATCCCCATATTGAGCTTGAAAATGTGTCGAGTTCGTCTTTTTTCGATGACTCCAACAATTTGGTCCGTACCATCGACTTCATTTTGGTGTCTCCATTGTTATTCAAAGTCCCTTTGACCCTTTTGATCAACGCTAGAGACAACAGTATCTCAGAAATTCGAATTCCGGACGAGAAAACTCCTGCTTTTCACCATTTCAAGAAAACGAAATTGCCATCGCCTTGTTTCACCACCCTAACTATACTTTCGCCCTCTTTCACCCGCATATTGACAAACGAATACTTACCTAAATGCAAGATCAACCTAGTTATTCATGGACTCTCATCCCTCTCACAGCTTTTGCACAAGAGAGTATCCATACTATACAAGTTGGTGAGGAAATATGCACCATACATTCACAACCAGAAAAGACTCGGGCCGTTGTTAGAGAAACAAGAGTTATCTGATAGTGTCCGGTTATTTGCTATTCTCAGACTGTTGGAGTGCTTGTCGTTGCAATTCGAGCACAATGGACAGAAACTAGTTGTTGAGTTGCATTGGGAAATAATGCTACAGGATATCGTCACGGGAGAATGTGAAACGATGATTTCACTTTGGGTCTACGATGGTAATAGAAAGCAGGTCTTTCCAGACATCAACCAAGTGTACCTCAAGCTTATAGACGACTACGGAATTGCTAATGGTCTCGAGTATTTGTTGACCAAGACATTTGATCTACAAATATCCCCATGATTTATTTCGTCAATAATATTACACACCCTGCATTGATACTTGATCCTTCTTTAATTGATGTATTCTTCGATAATTGTGGTATTCTTTAGAATATTTGACTCATTCTTTAACAATTGAGCATTTCTTTTAATTCTTCAAGACATCTGATATATTCCTTAAGAAAATGCATATTCCCAAGATAACTGAACCAATCCTTCGACTTAATGTAGTTTCCTAAGATAACTGAACCAATTCTTCGACACCATGTGCTTTCCTAAGACAACTGATCAATTCCTCCAAATGTACATCCTATAAGATGACTGATTCGTTTTCCAAATCAAACACAATGGAATTCTCTTCTATGGCACCCTTTGTCTTGTCGAGCCGCTTCAAGAACCAATCGTTGCAATATGTAGCCAATTGCAAGAGGTAGCATGTGGTTTCGTTGATGGCATTGAACTCGTGGAACGGGATGTATTCCAACGCCAACTCTTCTTCTGTGAGGGCATCGTGGTGTTGGTGGGCCTCCGGTACATACTTGAGGTCTAGAGACCGGCCAAACTGCTGGTATAAGTAAGATTCGAGTCCGCTGATGAGCTCGTTTCTGATATCCTCCCATTCGATGCCCAACAATTTATTGCCGATGGACTTCTTGTACTTGAAGTATCTGTAGACCCAGTTGCCCAAGATGATGGTTTTCTTGTTGAAGGACGCTGTACTGGCCTTGGACGAGGTTCTGACCTGGAAAATGATGGGCTTGGATCGTTCGACGTCGACGAGCCGTGAGGCCACGGACGCCGCCTCGTTGGGCGAGTCTGTCACGTACGACGACGGGTTATAGATGTAGGTCAACTCGTCCAAATGGTCCACGGGCACGTACAACGACTCTATCTTGGACTTGGCCTTGATGGGGTTATGTGGAGAGAAGTCGCTGGCACGGTAGTTTTCGTCGAGAAACTCGACCGAGACTTCGGACTCTTCACTGGACGCGTCGTCGTGGATGGCTTCTCCATCAACTTCGATATCACCCTCGTCGTTGGCCGCTATCACCGACTGGGTCAAGGGCGAGGGCCCAGATTTGCCATTGAGCTTTCTGCTCTTGCGCTTCTTGCGGGAATCTGTCTCGGACAACGGGCGTTTCTTCTTGGCTTCGTCGTCCATGTCGTCCCCATCGTCCACGCTGGTGTCGTGGTGCTCAGCCCCAGCACCGTCGCCGGCTAGCGAGGCTGCCGCCGCTGCTGCCGTGGCGGCCAACTCGCTCTTGGACTTGTTGCCGCGCTTGGGCGTGGAGTTGTGCTCCTCGTCGGCCAAGTACTGCAAGCGTGTCATGTGCATGATCTCGGAGTACTCGATCTCGAAGGGGGTGTCTTTGTCGAGCTCTTCGGTGGAGTCTTCAGACACCCACTCGACCTCTGGGGGCGTGGCGCCCCCAAAGGGGTTCTTGGCCATTTGTTCGGGCGAGAAGTCGGTCTCGAGGTATGTGTAGAGCAACCACAAGAAGCGGCGGGCACGGCTCTTGGGGTGCATCTTGGGGTTCAAGAAGAACTCCATGAACGAGTTGAAGAGGATGTTGCAGGGGTCGAACGGCTCGATGTCGAAATGGGGGATGAGCTTGTAGTAGTTGCTCAACAAGAAGATGATCTGGATGACGTTGGTGTTGGGGCGTTGCTGCGGAGGCGAGTCGACCAACTCGTCCAAGGAGCGCACCAAGTCGGGCCCGTCGCACACGGCCTTGAGGATGGACTTGAGCCGGGGCGTGTCCTGCAACGGCTTGGAGCCTCCGTACAGGGGGTCTGCCTGAAGTGAGGGGATGGAGTGGTAGGTGCGCAAGGTGGAACGCATTTCCGGCACGAAGTTGATGGTGGTGTTCAAACGCCCACAGTTGACGAGGAGACACACCTTGGACACGGCCTTGGCAAGCTCCACGTCCTTGATCAAGCGCTCCTTGAGGATCTTGGAGCACTTGGACGACTCGACAAGCAGGCGGATGTAGAGCTCGCCGAACGGCACCTTGGGGTCGTTGTTGGCCTGGGGCACGTCGCAGAACGGGAACACGTTGGTGAACACCGCGTGGTCGTCGTCAAAGATGTACTTGAGGAAGTCGTACTGGATGTCCCGGCGCCAGAACGGCTCGCCGTCGCCCTTCTTGAGGTGGCGGCACTTGGACACCGTGGTGTTGGTGTACTTGCGGCGTTTCTTGCGGGCCAGGGCGTCGGGGTCAGAGTCTGTTGGTGCGGGTGTGGTGGGCAATGTGGATGTGTGGTTGAAAGAGGGGGCTGGATGGGATGTGATGGTGTTGGTGGTGTGGGCGGAGTCTGTGACAGAGTCTGTGGCAGAGTCTGTTGGTGCTGGTACAGGAGTGGGAGGAATTGAGACAGCGGGGACTGGAGCTGTGGGAACAGCTGGAACTGTAGGAGCAGGGGGAACTGAAGGAACAGCTGGAACAGTCGAAGCAACATGAGCTGGAGCTGTAGGAACCGTGGAAACTGTGGAAACTGTGGGAACTGTTGGGACTGTGGAAACTGCTGGAACTGAAGGGACTGTAGTGACAGCCGGAACAGTGCCAATGACAGGAACGCCAGAAACAGCAGCAGTGCCAACTGCAACTCCACTAGCACCAACTGCAACTCCACTAGCACCAACTGCAACTCCACTAGCACCAACTGCAACTCCATTAGCACCAACTCCATTAGCTCCATTAGCACCAGCTCCATTAGCTCCATTACCGCCATTGGCCTTACTCACCAAGCTGGAGATGCTAAGCGCCGCCGGTCTGGGCGTCTTGTCGTCGTCGTTGTTGGACACGAACGTGTCGTGGATAGGGTCGTAGCTCATCGGGATGGAAGCCGGTCCAAAGAAAGCACGGATGGAAAATGCAGAGGAATGGCCACAGGTGCTCACGAAGTAGTGGAAATGCTTAGCAAGCGCTCACCAAACGCTCAGAAAAACGTGGAATTTGGGTGAGGCCTCAGAGTCTTGGACAGGGCCGATCAAAAGCGGCGGTGGAAGTGACGATTTGGTGCAGTCAGGTGGAACAGAAAGGACGGAAAGGGAGACAGGGAGAATGCCAGGAGATGTGGACGTAGATGGAGAGACGTAGACAGAGACGTAGACAGAGACGTTTAGGCGGAGACGTCGGGATATGGCGAGAAAAGAGGCGGGCTCGGGATTTTCTACGGCGAGCCAGTCACGGCGGCCTGGTTCTGGCAGTGGTGCGGCTAGTGATGGAAGTGGTGGAAAACGCGTTGGTGGCACGTGAGGAAAGGAGAAATGGACAGATAGAGAAGGAGATGGAAAGAGAAGAAATGGGATAGAGAAGGAGATGGAAAGAGAAGAAATGGGATAGAGAAGGAGATGGTATATTGTGCTAGATTCAATTGGCGTAGAGGTATATGGTATATGGTATATGGTATATTGTGCTGGATCAATTGGCGTGGTGGCATATTGTGCTAGAGTAATTTATGGTAGTTTATGCTTATTGTACTGGTGGTCATGATGTAATTGGGCCATTCTCACTGTGAACCTTCATGGTGAAATGCGACAGAGAGAGACTGAAACAGGGTTTCAAAGTGTTTCATGCAGTAGGATCGGTGTAGTAGATCTTCCGTTGCATTTTCATTGCATTCGACTCTATTGCACTCTGCTACCCTGTTTCTACGTTTAGAGTCTTTGTCGTTGTGTATCTCTGGTCTCAGCCTTCCTTTATTGTGAAATTATCTGTTTGCATTATTTCCTGCTTCGGCTGAAGATAGTGAGATGGAGAAGAATTATGGAGTGGATTGATTGGATGAGTAGATTGATTGGAGAAGAATGGCATCATGGTGGAGTATACTTTGATTAGACGATGAGTAGATTGATTAGATGAAGAGTAGATTGTACGGAGAGAGTAGATTGCATGATGAGTTTATTCATACTAATTTTGGTACACAGCCACTTCTCTGTCTACTTCTATCACCTTTTATTAAGCGTTCTAGTAGAGCATTTTATGATTGGCAAGACGGTAAGGAGAAAAGGTGAAGCTGTAACGTGATTGGATTATCCATAAATACTATCAATGGATATCTTAACTATTTGTAGAATTGTTCTCACTAGGGTAGTGATTTCTTGACTATTTGTAGAATTGTTCTCACTAGGGTAGTGATTTCTTGACTATTTGTAGAATTGTTCTCACTAGGGTAGTGATTTCTTATTATAGTGCGCTTCTGAGATCTCGTTATCGCTAGAGACTATCTCGTGTAGTTACAACTCAATCGCCTTCACAACTTCTATCTCTGCATCTCCATCTCTATCTATCACCTAACTATCTATATCTCCATCTATCCATACCACTTCTCTTTTAATTCTTCCATTCTTCTTTCTCTCTCTCTCTCCTCTCTTCCCTTCTTTCCTCTATTCTCACTATTATCTTTATTCTAACTCTATCTATCTCACCATGTCAAGGCTATCCTGGAGACAATTCCAGCTCTTCGACTTCACACCAATCAGTGACCCCAACTACCTGACTGATGAGGCCCTCTATTCTGACCCCAGCTTGTCGGCAATCCATGCATCCGCCTCCTACCTCGCCATTGCCATCAGCAACTGCTTCATCAAAACCATCGACCCCAAGGACTTGACGGTTAAAAAGCAGTTCCAGGCCTACGATGTGGACTTCCGTATATCCGCCATTCAACCGGTTCCCAATTCCAACCTCTTGGTCACTTTGGCTGAACGCCAAAGCTCCCCTGCTGTTCTCAAGCTCTGGGACTTGAACAAGCTCATCCACATGGACTCCATCGACCCGGCCCAGGAAAAGTACAAGTTCCAGACTCAGGTTCTTATCACAAACGGCGACAATTCCTATCCCATCAGTTGTTTCTGCTTCAATCCCGAGCTCACGTGTGTAGCCGTGGGCTACACCAACGGAAAGGTCATTCTCGTACGAGGCGACTTGATTCGTGATAGAGGCTCCAAACAGAGAACCATCTACGAATCCAACGACCCCATCACCGGCGTGCATTTCAACAGGAAATCGGACATTCTTTACATCACCACTACTTCCCGGATTTTGACCGTGTTGACCACCGGCCGTTCCCATGGAAAGCCGGCAAAGATATTGTCAAATTCGACCGGCGTGGACCTCAATTGCTCTGACGTCACCCCCAAAACGCTGGAGTTGGTCGTGGGAACTCGTAGCTCTATTCGATTCTACGATCCTGTCGCCAAAACCAACTCCATTCCCTTCGATGTCACCAAGTCCAAGCTCCACTACATCCGAAACTCCACCAAAAATTACCTTCTTCTTGTTTCCTCACTGGACGAGGAGATCTCGTCCAACAACAACAAGAAAAAGCTTGTCACCAGAATCCTCATTCTTGATTTGGACAACCGGCATTTGTCCTTCAATTTAATCGTTCCTAATAATGTCATAACCCATATCTTTGAGATGAACCACGATATCTACTTGCTCTCCAATGATGGCACGTTGTATAAGCTCCATGAAAAACCCATCAACCAGCAAATAGAAGTCATCTTTCAACGGGAGTTATTTTCTATTGCATACAATCTCGCCTTGGCAAATGACTTGTCGTCCGAGACTCTCCTCAGAATTAAAAGATTGCATGGTGATTTCCTTTATGACAAGCAGCAATATGACGAGTCCATTTCCACTTACGTCGAATGCCTTGCCCTTTTCAAAAAATCGGTCAAGGCCAGCACCGACCAAGACAAAGAAGCAGAAGCCAAGGATGACTTGGAAGACTTTGTCATGACCATCATCACCAAGTTTAAAGACGTCTCAAACATTTCAAATTTGACTAAGTTCTTGTATGAACTTTACAGCTTGAACATCGCAAACAACGACCATATCACCTTGTTGTTGTGCTGTTATTGCAAATTGAAATTAACAACGGACCTCGATAAATTTGTTGATGATCTTGATTTGGAAGATTCGTCAACAACAACATTCCAAGATTTAAATTTCCAATTAATTATCAATTTGTTCCAAGAGTGTGGGTATTTCGACCAAGTTATCAAGCTCTTGCAAAAGCTAGACCAGCCCGGGCATATTGTTGGAATCCAGTTGAACTATTTGCATCAACCCAAGCAAGCATTAAACTTCATGAAAAGTCTTCCTATTGAAGATCTTTTGCGTATTCTAATTGATCACTCGAAGTCCTTATTGGACTATCTTCCAATCGAAACCACAGAATTGTTGATTAACGTATTTACTGGTAAATACAAACTTAATGAGGAATTAAGAGACACCTTCTTTCAGAATTTGAAGGTTAGTCAAGAACCACCTGCTCATTCGCATGCCAACGATGAAACCGATTCCTTTCCATTGACAAGTTACAATGCTTTTGTTGCCTATTTATCCAATTTGAGGGACGATTCGTCGACAGAGGACAGAGCTTCTGAAGAAACGGAAAATCAGGAACCTACATATTTGCCCCCTAGGCCCAGTTTAATTTATCCAAGCTTCATGAACCACCCCAATGAATTTGTTATCTTTTTGGAGGCATGCTTAGAAGCCTTTGAGAAGTACCAAGGAAATATCAACGACAAGAAGGAATTATTGATCACATTATTGGAAATGTACCTCACTCTCGCTAGCGACTCGAGTGGCGAAGATGCCGGTGATTGGAAAAGTAAAGCGACGTTGTTGGTCCAAAACAATCCAGAAAATCTTGATAAGTCCTCCTTGTTGTTACTTTCGCATATTTACAACTTCACAGAGGGAGAAACCTTTTCAAAAGAGCAATCTGGATTTGAAGAAAGTCTTTTCACCAGCTATCAAATCTCAGAAGATGTCAAAGGATGTTTTGGTTTAGTTAAAAAGCATGGAGAGCAACATCCAGAATTGTACAAAATGATGTTGAAATTTGTTGTTTCCAAGAAGCTGATCTTGGATCAATTTAGCTCTCAGGACTTCCGCTTTGTGTTGAACAAAATCGAGAAGCACAATAGCTTGAATCCTTTGGAGATTCTACAATTATTGACCAGCGAGCAAGATAACGAGTTTGTGACCCTCGGTCTTATCAAGGATTATCTTATAGACTATATTGACAACCAAAGCAAGGAGATCAACAACAATGCGAAGTTGGTTGAATATTACGAGACTGAGTCCACCAAGAACACTCTCAAGTTGACAGAGCTCACCTCGAACCCCTTTGTGATTCTGAACAATAAGTGCTCCGAATGCCACTTGAAACTCGAATACCCGGTCATTCACTTTAGATGCAAGCACTCGTTCCATCAGAAGTGTCTAAATGACAACCTCATTGCGTCGGTGTCTACAAGAAATGCATCTTCTGAGAAGGAATGCCCAATTTGCATCAACGAAATCGACGAAATCAAGACCATTCGCCAGAATCAGTTCAAATCCAAGGAAAATGTCGAAGTATTCGAGACCAACTTGAACGAGAGCAAGGACCGCTTCAAGTACATGAGCGAGTATCTTGGCAAGGGAGTCATGGAAAACGAATCTGTGACATTGATGCAATGAGTCTATACTGGCGATTTTGTGTCAGGGTCACGAATTTTGCAAACATGGGTCCAGTATGTGAAACAATTGTGAAGAAGTGCAAAGCACAGACTAAATAGATGTTGTTGGACCGTATATAAAATTCCAATGCTAAAACGAAAATATCTAAATACTACAAGAAATGGCCATGCTTCTACGTAGACATTCCAGGCAGATTGCTCGACAGGATGAAAAATGTAACTTGTTGAAATCTACATCAGCCAGTTCTCGTTACAGTGATACACCCATGGAGCTGGAAGAAGAGGACATCTACTGTCCGTCCTGGCTCAAAGCTTCAGTTTCGACTGGATCTAAAGGGGTCCAGGATCCACAGGACGTCAAGACCCATATAGTGACGTTGTTCACGATGTTTCTCGAAGGAGCCCAGCTCATGGGAGAAGTATTAGTGGAAAATGAGAAACTGGTTGACCCAAACGATCTGGAAATAGTGTTTCTGGAAATCCGAGTCCTCAGGAAGGTCTATGATGAACTTATTGTCTCGCTTTTGGCCCATATGGGTGGACTGTTGGAGACTATCTATCGCACCATGGCCCAAGGGGACATGGAGGCCATACCAGTGGGAAAAGTGCTTAAAGAGAATTTGATTGGCAGAAGCGTGTACCGACTGCTGCTTCTACTGCTTCACATGAGTTTCCTGTTGAAAACGGCGTTGGTTGAGAAAATGGAGCAGACTTCAGATGTGACGAGTTTGAAACAAATGGTCTCGCGGCCGCTTGAAGACGTGTTCCGACTTCCGGGGCTCATATCGAGCATTATCAACTGTGCTTCGACGTCACGGGGCCAAGAGAGGAGCCTGGGTGAGCTCATGGTGGTGCTTCGACACATCAACGTGGTGGTAGACACTGTTCGCAGTATTAAGGAAGAGCACATGGTATGGGGCCACGAGGAGTGGGAAAACCGGGGAAAATGGGTGAAAAATTACCTCCAGAACACCGAGCCAGTGCAATTAGCACCATATCAAGGCCCTTTGGGTGCATTGGACCCGTTGAATCCAGACTATGGCGGAATGTGTTCTACCGGCATTCTTGGGTGCAAAATTGTCGCACCAGGGTTCCGGAAAATGCCGGAGAAAGAAGGTCCGAAAGGAGGCGACAAAAATGCCGTTGGAACGGTCCAAAGTGTCACAATGACGGATCCACGGCTTGTAGCCAGGCTCCAGAAGTGCCTGGTGCTCTTACGGCGCCACATGGACGTTCTCCTGTGCTTCTGCGTCCAACAACTCCACTACAGCCGGATGTGGACCCATGCCATGTGCGAGCACCGGTCGCACGACCTTTTACTCGGCTCGGTGTACGAGTGTTACGAGAACAAGATGGAGCAGCAGGTCCGGGCCACCAGCACGATCTTGGACATGTACGAAGCGCTTATGAAACGGTTGGTGCAGGCCGAAGAGGTGGTCCAAACTACAGGCGTATCCGACGCACTAGTGTGCCGATTCGGCACACTAGTGTGGGCTCGGTACGTGCAAATTTCACTGGAATGGCATCGCATTCTAGGGCGGAGTCGGCACCGGCACCACGGGCGCACGGTGCAGGGCGAGTACGCCGAGGCGATGGACGCAGCACGGAAAGTGATCAAGGCGATGAATTGATGGAATGAATTGATGAAGAGATGATGGAGTGATGAGATGATAGAAGAAGAAATGATGAATGGAGTGAAGAGATGATAGATGAAGTGAATGGATAGATGAAGTGAATGGATAGATGATATATGAAGTGGTGATATATGAATGGTGTATTATTGCCTCTGTAGGCGCGTGGTAGATCAATTCATTCCAGTAGCACCCACTTTTGCCCCTATTGGTACCTGCGCACCGCGTCCCACTAACCATTCCACTAATAACCATTCCACTAATAGCCATGCACATACTCACACTATTCCACTAACTAACCATGCACATAATCATACTCATTCTATTCCCACTACATTCATCAACGCCACCCCCCCTGTAGTATCCTACACCGTGGCATTATCTCCATATGGTGGCAAAGCCCCTGATCTCTAACTCCATTCTTCCCTCTCTCTTTCTCTCTCTTTCTCTCTGTCACAAGACGATTGCTCCCCCCTCACGTGAGTTGTCAGGGAGAAAAATTTCACCCAGGGGCGTCTAGCCGATAGTGTCGGTATCGCCAGTGTGGTAATCTTTGATCTTGCCGCCACAACCACTTTTTTTTAGACCCCAGTGTTTCTTCTGTCCAATCCACCTCCAGAACCCCCAATGTCTACCTCGCCCTCCACTAGCGCTGCCGACCAGAACCTCGTCAACTTGTTGACCTGGAAGGACCCCATCAAGACCGGCAAGGTGTTCGGTGCCATCATCTCCGGCTTGGTGGTGTTCAAGACCATCAACTTGTTCACCATTTTCTTCCGCGTGGCCTACATTGGCTTGTTAAGTAAGTATCGTGGGCCGTGCCCCGTGCCAGGGATTGAAGTTGTTCAGATGATTGCGATGAATGTGTTGATGTTGATTCTGTTGATGCTGATTCTGCGAATAGTGTGAATTCTATGGATTCGATATATTCTGAAGATTGTCAATTCTATGGATTGATTCTACTGATTCTGTTGAATCTGTTGAATCAGCTGAT
Source organism: Suhomyces bokatorum (assembly GCA_030568615.1). Lineage (NCBI taxonomy): Eukaryota > Fungi > Ascomycota > Pichiomycetes > Serinales > Debaryomycetaceae > Suhomyces > Suhomyces bokatorum. Next base: position 133,688 of record JAJMGI010000015.1, read on the forward strand.
TCTGGGGATTTGTCGATTCTACGGATTCTACTGATTCTGTTGATTCTACTGATTCTGACGATTCTGCGGATTTTGCGGATTCTGCTGATTCTGAGAATTTTGTCAATTCTATTGATTCTGTCAATTCTATTGATTCTGTCAATTCTATTGATTCTGTCGATTCTACTGATTCCTGATTCTACTGATTCCTGATTCTGCTGATTTGTCAATTCTACTGATTTGTCAATTCTCCTGGTCTACTGACTCACTATCTTTTCTTCTACGTTACTAACCCCAGTCTCCGCCGCCGCCGAGTACGCCGGCAAGTTCGTCACCGGCCAAGGCTTCGTCACCAAGTACAAGCCCTCGTACAAATCGTGTGCCGCCAAGTTCAACGACAACTGGTTGCCCCTCGTGGCCGAGGCCAACTTGAAGATCGAGGAGGAATACACCAAGATCATCTTCGCCCACGACATCGAGACCACCTTGAAGGCCGCCGGTGCCTCCTACGTGTTGTACAAGTTGACCTCGTGGTTCTCCTTGTTCTCCTTGGTCACCGCCTCCGTGGTGTTGCTCTTCTCCTTGCCCGTGGTCTACCTCAACAACAAGAAGCAGATCGACGCCTTGGTGGCCCAGTACTCCGCCATTGTCCGTGAAAAGGCTGCCGAACTCACCAAGGTCGCCCACGCCAAGGCCGCTCCTGTCCTCGACGACTTGGTCAAGAAGACTGGCCCCGTCGGTGCCTTCATCTCCTCCAAGTTCCCCACCAGAACCGCCGGCTCCACCGTTGGCGACTCCAAGTCCTCCTTCGGCACCGCCGCCGACGAGTCCCTCAAGACCAAGGCCGCCGCCGTCCCCGAACACACCTCCGCCACCACCTCCGGTGCCTCCAAGTTCCCCGAGGTCCCCACCGCCTCGTTGAACTCCCACACCACCGAAGACATTGTCGACGAGATCAGGGAGGCCAAGGCCGAGGCCGTGCACGCCGCCTCCACCCACTCCCCCAACTTCTAAGTCGCCGGGATCCAGGTTCTTTTTTTCGATTGTTCACGAATGGAAAGAATCAAAGTCCTCGCCTCCAACCAAGTCTACTTGCTCAACCTTTTTTTTCACTTGCGTTGTATTCCGAAGTCTTATTTATTGTCCTCTTCAACAGTTGCTTGTATATTATCTATGCTTCCTGTTCTAATATACACCGATCGTGTCCATCTGGACAACAATCTCTACAAATGGTAGGCTGTTGGAATAGTGTGATCAGACTAATGGAATTAGACTGTTGGAATAGTGTGAACAGACTAATAGACATTTTGAAATCAGTTAAAGTGTCCAGAAATTTCATGTGTAGTAATTTCATTTGATTGTAGTCAGATTGGTGAGCCTAGTAATTATATAGGACTCTAGTCAGATAGTGTCTAGTAATTTTATAGAATACTACTCGGATCAATTATTCATTCCCTTTCTGTAATATTATAGGGATTGAATATGACTAATACAATTATAGTCATATTATTTCAGACTATATCTATTATTGATATTATTTAATACTAATACTTCATATTATATCAGACCTATAATTCCAGTCATACTATATCAGACTTGTATCAACGATACTCTTTTCATTATATCAGACTTTTATCAAGAACACTCTTATCATTATATTAGACTTATATCAACGATACTCTTATCATTAGACTTTTATTAATTCTCTTAAAATTATAGTACTAGTTCTATTATAGACATATTGTCCATACCCATCCCTCTATCTAGTCACACTCTTCGGGAGTAGGCACACGGCGGAAACATGCGATCCACTTGGAGCCCTTGTTCCGGGTCACCTTCTGGCCCTCTTCCGTCGAGTTGTACATGATAGAAACACACTTGTCCTGTTCTTCCCATTCCTTGTCCAAACGCTCGAACATGGGATGCTCCTCCAAGTGTTTGACCATCCACAAGTGGAGGTCTTCCACGTCGGTGATGGTGTGTATCACACCGCCTTCTTTCAACACGTAGGCGTACTCCGACAAGAGCGTATTGGTGATGATTCTGGCCTTGTGCTTGCGCTGCTTGAAATGAGGGTCGGGAAAGCAGAAGAACATCTTGGAAAGCTGGCCCTTGTGGAAGAAGTTGGGCAAGAACTTCATGGCGTTACCTCGCAACACCGAGATGTTCTGGAAGTTGACCTCGTCGTCCTTGTGCTGTTCTCTCAATGCTATGATACGGTCCTCCACGTACTGCGTTACCTGGACCCGGATTTCCATGCCTAAGATCAACGATTGGGGGAATTCTGGTGCCAATTTGGTCAATAATCCACCGTAGCCACACCCTATGTCTGCGATCTCAACTTTGGCCAACATGGCCTTGGTTTCCGCGTCCTGGAACGCAGGAAACAACTTCTCCCACTTCATGTCATCGGGAGATCTGGGATAGTCCAATCTGTGATCGGAAAATGGGTTGGAATGGGCCCGTTGTCTGTAGAATCTCTTTCTTGGAAGTGAGACCTCACTATCCTCCACATCGGGACTGTCGAACCGGGCATGCTTCATTTTCTTTCTGGTTTCCTCCTTGGAGATTCTGTACAGGCTTCTCTTCGTCTCGGCCTCCCGTTGCTCACGCAACTGCGTCTCTTTGTCTTTCACCGGGTTGGACATGGCTAGTAATTGGTGAGATGAGCCAAATTTTTCAGATAAAGCGCATCCAGATACAGGCTCAGACTGACAAGAAAGACAGGCCAGGACACGCAGGAAGGCAGAATTGGAGGATTAAAGGGACTTATATGAGCCATTCGGACCCAGTGAATCTGGTAATGGCGTTACATTCTCGAATTCCGCCCGTTTTCCCCGATTTTTCACTCCGTTTCTGTCCCTACACTCGGCAAATGTACTTATTTAATGCACTATATACAAGCTATTCGTCGTCCTTGGGCTCCATATCCTTGCGACGCTCCTCCAAGGTCAAATACAACACGTTGGAAGCCGTCTCCAAGGTTCTGACCAAACCAGCACCTCCCAACACACTGAGCAAACCGGCCAACTGGCTGTTCAATTGGTCCTTGGTGGGCAAGTCCTTGAACTTGGTGATCTCGCTCACGTCGGTCACCGAGGTCTCCACACGTGCTCCGACCACGAACAAACGGTCCTGGAACCCCTTGACCACCTTCAACACCTGTGCTACCACGGTGGGATCACTCTTGGGCACCGTGATCAATGCAGTGGGTCCGTGCAACAATGGTTGCAATGGGTGCTGGACGTCCATGTTCTTCTTGGTGTTTTCGGCCAAGGCGGGATCCTCCTCGTGGGCCGATCTCAAGTACACGGAGTAGATGTTGTTGGCAATCACGTTGTACTGGGCACCGGCCTTCTTCAACTCGAACCTGAGCTTCTTGTTGTCGGCCTTGGGTATGTTGTTGTGATGCATGTATATCACGATCTCGTTGTTGTCATTGAGATACTTGTAGTAGTCCATCAAGAAGGTCTTTCTGGACAACACGGGCTTGGCGGTGGCTCTTCCTTCCAATGTGAATATAGGTGACTTGGAGGCTTCTGTGCTGTATGCAAACTTGGAAATGACCGTCTGGGCAGCTCTGGGGGAAACTGCAGCCCTGGGCAACGCGGCCACTATGCTGCTTCTGAAGCCGGCCACGGTTCTGGACAACATGGTGAAGGTGTGTGGAGTTGGATGTCGAATAGTGTAATTTTTCACTTGATGGTGGGAGGTGCACTACTTGGTCATGTGATGTCTAATCGCGTGACATTAGAGAAGGGACAAGTATGGAGAAAGCATAGGAAGCAAAGAAGGTAGAAGACAGTATGGTATGGAGAGTGTTAATTAAGATCTTTGTTGTTGTGAAAGACAGAACTGATAATATTATATTGAGATTATGAATGAAGATAATTAATTCAATAGCCACAGTTCGTTTACAGTCAGTACAAGCATTATGCATATTTAATTCCACCACCACCTTCCCCACCTTCCCCACCATTAATTATGAACGAAGAATCACCCATAGTTCGATCTACAGCACATTGCTACCAGTCATTAAATAGTTCACTATGATACTCCAAAGTGCGGTACCCGCACGACCTCACTTAGGCGTAAAAATTGAACCCTCTTCCCTATGCCCCCCTAATGCAGACCTGACATTTCAAACAGACACGGACTATGAAGTTTAAAACTAATGGAGTCGCTTGTAAAGGACCAACTGGAGGGCCTCCAGAAATCAAAAAAAGAAATGCCAACACCATGGAGGATCCCAGAAATCCTTCGTTGACCACAAAAAACCCACACCCAATTGGGTTAGTAGAGGTCCAGAAGTTGGAATACGGGACCAGAACGTTACAGAAGAGTATTCGGCTCATTGTCAATGACACGCCCGACGTATTGGAGCTTGAACGGATCTCTCAAGCACCATCGACAGAGCCCACAGTTAAATCCGAACTCGAACTGAACAAGTTGCTTCAGTTAGCTTCACAACTCAAGACAATGCACAAGCTTGGCGAACTCAAGATCTTTGACGAAATCATGGACACCCATGTCCCCATCTCCGACGCCCAGAGAGCCGAGTTGGCTGAGATATCCGAGACCTCAGATGAGAAATACCAAATCGACATTCCACATCTCACACCATCTACGCTGGTCATTTCTCACAACGGGGCCAACAGCGATATGCCTGCATTGCCTGTAATCCGGGATCCACATTTGTATGAAAGGGTCTTCATTCACAAGTCCACCATCAACCTGAAGTCCTACTTGCAGCAAGACGAATTGATCAACCTTCACAACGAACGGTTGGAGTTTTTGGGCGACTCCATTTTGAACAACTTGGCGACCTTGATTATCTACGACAGATTTCCAGGCGCATCTGAAGGTGATTTGACCAAAATCAGATCGCACTTGATTGACAACAAGACCTTGAAAGAGTTCTCGTTTGCCTACGGTTTCAACAAGAAGTTGAGAGCCAATATCAATGAAGAAATATTGAAGCTGAGTGACCAAAAGATATACGCCGACATTTTTGAAGCCTATGTCGGAGCCTTGGCTCTTGAAAGAGGTTTGGACTTTGAAGAAATCAAAAACTGGTTGGCCAAGTTATACGAGACCAAGCTCACGGTCTACGACGCGGAGTATGATATTCAGCCGCTCAATAAGGACGCAAAGACAGAGTTGTACTCGGTTCTTGGCACGGCACAGTTCCACCCCACCTACCATGTAATTGCCAAAGGAGATGGCACTAATCAACCATTTGAGATCGAATGTAAAATGGGCAATGATGTTCTAGGTTATGGCACTGCTGGTAACATGAAAGACGCGGGGTTGAGAGCCGCCATGAAGGCATTGAATAATAAGCCAATGCTCGAAAAGTATCATAAGTTAAGAATGAGCACTGACAGAAAAGAATCCGTGAAGGTTTTCAAGAAACCGAGGATTTCGGAGGACGAGAAGTCCCTCGATCCAACTCGCATCCAAGTCAGTTCCATCTTCCCTGTCCAGGGAAATGATGAAGATCCACTTGACTCGGATGCTAAAAACAGGTTGTACGCTGAAATTGGCAAGAGAATAGGCGAGGTTCCTCAATATGACATTTCTTCGATCAACAACGGCGTTGCTGTTGTTGATTTGAAGATCAAGGGCGTAATTATTGCTACAGCCAGTGACAAATCCAAGAAGAAGGCCATGACTAGAGCTGCCATGGCCTTGTTGAATAATCAACAAGCCTTGGATGAATTGACTAAGTGATGTTTTATTTAATATAAATAAATGATGAAATTTATTGTGCATGTAGCGAGATATGGATTTAGTCCGGTTAGGTATCAAGTAGTTAGATTAGCTTAATTTAGTTCTGATTGCAAAAATAAAAGAATGGACGAGTCCGGAGTCGAACCGGAGACCTTTCGCATGCTAAGCGAACGCGCTACCAACTACGCCACACGCCCGATTTCTTGAAGGTCAAGATGTTTGTAAAAACAGGAGGTAAAAGGTTACCTTACACTTATCATTAAATAAGAGAATGAAAGACTCTGTTAGTCCAGTTTCACAAGCCTTAAAAGGTAAACTTCTTTTCCCTTTCAATCTATATTTAATGATAAGTGGGAAAAATAGAATTAATTGTATCAATATCCATTTATATTATGTTACACTAATTATGACCATAAATTCCCCTTATGAACTTACCTCTTCTGCAAGCAGATAACAGATTAAATCCCGTTAAACTACTCCTTGTCTCGACTTGTGAAAATATACATTAATTCTTCAGGCACCTTTTTTCTCAAGCAATAACTCCAAAAATGCAAAAATGCCTAAAAATGCCCAAAAATGCCTGAAAAAATTCCAAAATCTTCCAGGAACATCACAACCACCACTACACTCCTATCAAGTATACGTATAGCATTAATTCTCGAAAAAAGGCACGAAACTCCATTTTCTTCCCTTTCTCAATCCGATCTTTATCCCCACAAGATCAAATGCGCGCACTATAATTCTTATCGTAACAACCACAATAATCAGCAACATACCCGTAACTACACGTTCCAAGATGGTAGCAGGCGATCAAGGAGGACAATCGGCACCTCTCGTATCCGAAACTCGGGCCAACTCCAATAACGACACCAACGGCGCCGTCCAAGACACCCCTGTTGACGGGAAAGCACCGCCATCTGCCTCCAATGCCTCCACAGTCAAACCCCCCGAACACCTCTCGGAATTCTACTCCTTCATGAACAATAAGTCCAATATACCGATGTCGCCTACACCCAGCGAGACGTCTCGCAAATTTGCGCCTTCCGACGAGCGCAAACTCCAGAGACAGCCCTCTCTCAATACCTTCACTTCGTTCTCTCCTTCGGTGCTGGATCTCTCCAACATCGTGACGTCCAAGGATTTCCAAAACAACATGGCCACGTATCACAAGGTGATTGGCTCGGCAGCAAAGCTCCGGTCCAGCTTGCTCCAGGTGTCCAGTGCAGCCAACGAGTTTGGCCAGGCATTGGAGGACTGCATCAACGAGTGCCCCAAAGTGAACCACAACAAGACGGTAACTGACGGCTTGGTCAACGCAGGCGGCCTCCAGTTTATGATTGGAAGCAACCAGCAGATTCTCAGCAAATTGATCCACACAAGCTTTGAGGAGCCTTTGACCAGAGAGTTGGCCAAGCTCCAGGAAGAGTACGATATCAACCACGGGTACTACCAACAGGAAGTCAAGCGCAAATCGAGCGCGTTGAGACAGAAGGAGTTGGAGAATTTGAAATTGTCCAAGCAAAGAACCCGAAACCTCAACACCTACAAGACCAACTTGCTCAATTTGACCAACCAGTTGGAAGAAATCGACCGCCTCAAATACGACTACTACCACGAAATCAACTTGATGATCGAGAAGTTCAACCAGGAACATCTATTGATTCGAACTGGATCGTTAATTAGGGCACAATTGGAGATATTTGAAGGAGTAGCCAAAAAGGGCTGGTCCGGTGGAGGTCTAGACGAATTGCTCGAAATATCACCAGATCTTTTCGAATCCAGCTACGAGTCCGATGGCTCGTTACATGATGAATTGGCAAATAACATTGGCTTGGATAAGAGCATCTCGGTCTCCACATTGAGGCAGGGTTCAGAACAATCAAATCCAAACGGAACACTCGAGAACATTGAAAGGGAATTAGATGGAATAGTCGATGTAAATGATGAGGACGACTACGATGAGGACGAGGTTACTGTGGGCACAGTCAGAGCTAGCACCAGTCGCTCACATACACCTCGACCTGAAACCAATCGCAGCATTTCTACACAATCCTTTGGAAACAAGAAAGTAAATGAACCTGATGGAAATCCTGACGAATCGTTTTCGCTACCTGTTGTCAATACGTCGTCATTGTTGGCCCTGAGACATAAGTCGGATAACGAAAGCACACCCAGAACAGACAATTCGAATATTTTAGATGACTTGGACGATTAATAGTACGTTGAATTTAAATTACGTTAGAAAGTATGGATGATACGAAAACTGGAGGATTGAAGGAATATTACGTTGAATTCAAATTACGCTAGAAAGTATGGATGATACGAAAACTGGACGATTGAAGGAATAGTGCGTTGAATTTAAATTACGCTAGAAACTATGGAGTTATGGTTATCCAAACGATTAATGGTACATTAATTTCACTAATTGCATTAAATCACTAATCTATGCATTGGTCGATACGAAAACTGGACTATTCTTTTCTTGGTGGGAAATAGGTCCATTATTTCTCGAAGTGGGATCTTTCCGGAAACTTTTCATTGGCTTCAACCCCCATCTGCTAAGCATTTCAAGGTCTTCGTCCCACCCGTTGCACATTGTGGTCAACATTTTCTCGCCTGTGAAGATGGCATTAGCCCCACCCATGAAACACAAGAATTGTTCATGCTCCTTCATGGTATATCTACCAGCAGACAATCTGATTATAGACTCGGGCATTATCAACCTGGCAGTTGCAATAGTGCGAAGTACATGGTCAAATTTCAACTTGCGATTGGAGTCCTTAGGAAGAGAAGAGATTTCCCTTTCCATGGGAGTGCCTTTAATAGGCACTAGCCTATTAATTGGCAATGACTCTGGATGTTTTTCCATGGTGGCCAAAGTGTGCAAAAACGATACATGGTCATCGGGAGTTTCTCCCAATCCCAATATACCTCCCGTACAGGCCTTGATACCAGCAGCCTGGACATTTTTAATAGTCTGTAGTCTATCATCAAATGTACGGGTCGAAATCACTTTGGGATAATGTTCACGGGAAGTGTCAATATTGTGATTATAAGCGGTGAGTCCAGCATCAGCAAGCTCCTGTGCCTGCTTTTCATCAACCATTCCCAAGGTAACGCACGTTTCCATGCCCAATTCTTCATTAATTCTGGTAACCATTTCCGAGATCTTTTTCAACCCCGACTTTCTTCCTGTCATGTCTCTCCAAGCTGCACCCATGCAGAAACGAGTGGACCCGTTCTCCTTGGCCGTTCTGGCCTTTTCCATCACCTCCTCGATCTTTATCAATTTTTCAGCCTTGACACCAGTCAGGTACCTGGAAGATTGTGCACAATACTTACAATCCTCAGTGCAGCCGCCAGTCTTGATCGATAATAACGTACACAATTGTATTTCCTGGGGATCGTGGAATTTTCTATGGTGGACCTGTGCCTGGTGGACTAGCTCCATCAACGGAGTTTCGTAGATCTGTTTAATCTGAAGCTTTGTCCATGAATTAATAGGAACCAATGCCGATTTGGCCAAATCAATTGCCTTCAATTGAGACTCTGCTGCCGAATTTGTGGCAATATTGAAATTAATGGAGGAATCGACCTCGATAGTGTTCAGGGCCCGAAGGAATTGTTCAGTATGGAACCAGGTTCTGGCTCTAGTAGTAAATAATCTTTTGAAAACGGCCATTGCCATGAAATTCTGAAACTGATGTAAATCGAATTACACTACAATTATAATTACTGTGGGATTCTTATCTCTCCGCACATGGTATCTAATTAGCTAATTGGCCTAGACGAGTCATATGCTATGACTAGTGAATCATGGGAGTCACCTGAAAGAGCGACTCATTGAGTGTGAGTCATCACGTGCTGGGTGTATATATAGGGCTCCAGCCCTAAAATAAGTCAACCTCGAAAATTGAGCACTGCGCTTGGTTTTCGCACTACCCTCCTACGATGACAGTGAAAATATATTTCACTTTGAAAACGAATTTTTTCTTCATCCACACTACAAGAAATGGCTCCAATCGTATGTATACTAACAACATAGATAAACAGAATCCCTTTGCACGGGTTAGTGAAGAAGAGTTTTATGGTGGGTAGAAGGAATTTTTTTTTTTTGGAGATTCAGCAATGGGCTCCTTTTTTGAATGAAGCATTCTAGATACTTATAAAACCTAAACGCAAACCCGTCCCTGGGCTATGCTGTCTTTATCTAGGATGTACTTGTACATCTGCCGATAATAGTGCGGTAGGCTAACATGGGAACAGACCTCCAAGAAAGCTAAGGTTGCTAAGAAGTTCGTCGTTGACACCTCCGCCCCAGTTGAGAACGGTGTCTTTGACCAAGAAGGTTACGTCAAGTACTTGGTTGAGCACATCAAGGTCGAAGGCATTGTTGGTAACTTGGGTGACGAGATCTCTGTTTCCGCTGAGGGTAACAAGGTCATCGTTGTGTCCAACGCCAAGTTCTCCGGTAAGTACTTGAAGTACTTGACCAAGAGATACTTGAAGAAGAACCAAATCAGAGACTGGATCAGATTCGTCTCTGTCAAGCAAAACCAATACGCCTTGCAATTCTACTCCGTCGCTGACGACGAAGAGGAAGAAGACGAAGAGTAAATTATTTAATTAGTACTACGCTAATAAATAGTTTATTTTGGTTCGAGTTTATATGGGTTTTAGGTTAATTAATGTATCTGCTTTATAAACAAGACAAGTAGTAGGAGGAGAATATTAGGAGAGGTAGTAGGATGTGGCACGCAGTAAGTAATGAAAAGAGAAACAATGCCACGGAGATAACACATTTCCTGTGTAAGGTCTTCTCTACTTCGTAAGCAGACGCACCAAAGTATTCTTAGCTTCGAGGAACATACAACGCGATCTTTCAACATACCAATGCGGAAAAAGTCGAGATAAACACAACCACATCCACGATCTCGAGATTCTCTGACATGCAATAACGCAGATGCACCTGCCAACGCCAACATCGAGCACATGCAATCCAAAGACGCGCAAGGGGACCTCGAGATTGCGATGGTTACCAAATCAGTGGGACTTAATGCAAATCGGTGTTTTGTAGTTCCGGTAAATGCTCCAATAGAATATCTACGATTGACTGGGAGGAGAAGCAAAAGCAATAGAGACGGAACGGAGAAGAAATGGGGAAGGTACAGAGAAGCCAAAAGAAATGGAGAAGGTACGGAGAAGCCAAAAGAAATGATCCAAGTCAAAGTACGCCTATGGAACGTAGGTAGGTGTGGCTGGCTGTAAGTGTAAAGAGAGAGCTTCTTGAAAATAAGTGTGTGATAGTGAGTCTATATGAGTGTTAAATCTTAGTCGAAATGGGTTGTACAGTCGAAGTTGGATAGTTTCTATACCATGCAACTGTAGCTGGCTAGATTGGAAGATTGGAAGAGACACAGATCTCTCTTGCCGCTTCTTCCGCAGCTGTTGGAACACTGGCCGGTGGTCCGATGGAGCAACCTTTACAGTTGTCAAAGGCACAATTGCACAATCAACAGCGAACAAGCATTAGACGGACGAGGCTCCACACCAAGCAAGCACCCCACGGAGGAGCCAACCTTATTCCGTGGTCCATTGTAGGCATGCCAGCATGTGCCCGGACATAGACTCTAGAATCGATGGTTAGTCTAAGAATTAATATGTACGGTGGTTAGAAATAAGTACATGGTAGTCTATGAACATAATATGTAAGACACTAGTTTCTATAGTATGTAAGACGCTAGTTTCTAGACCTAGTAAGCAAGTCGCTAGTTTCCCCATGGGCATTAAGCTAGAGTGACAAGGTACTAATGCCAGTCACTCTTTGCGTACTACAGGCAGAGAATTCTCGTAGTCATCTCGTATCATGGCCTGGGTTCAAACTGCCCCAGCCACAAGTCACAATTCATGTCACTCCATCGAACAACAGGAGCCAATGCGCCACTACAAACCAACACCATGGCTACATACAATCCCAAAGGCAACATACAATCCCAAAGGCAACATACAAACCCTGAACACCCCTTCATGCAACGTTCCAGCATGTGCTTTCGCAGTCTCTACAGATTGGCTGGTTTCTCGACGATGATTTGCCCAGCCTGTTACATCATATGCGGGGTAAGGCGCATCCACTTGCGTCCTTGCATGTCTATGCTATGTGACATACGAACCAGCAACGATCGGACATGGAACAGGGCATGTTTTGGTGCCAATTCCGTGCCCAGAATAGCACCAGAACCAAAACATGCCTGGGGCTCAATGGCCACATCACGTCTAGATGGTGGCGGTGATGGTGGCATTTATTGTGGAGACGAGGACGCTTTGGTCCAGATAGACGAGGGACCCACGCTTTGGGAGACAAACAACATGCCAGGCCCGAAAGGTCGCGCTTTCTGGCATTTCAAGTGACCGTATAGTGTAGATGCGTCAGCCTGGTAGTAGAGCCGGGAAAATTTGCAATGTGGGGTAGGCCCGGGGTAGTGTTTGTGACGGCATGCAGCGAACGGTGGATCAGAAAATACCCAAGCAATGCAATGCAAGGCAAGGCAAGGCAATGCACCACCGACACATGGAGATATCGCCCATGGCACACGGACAAATAGACACATACCAGACTGACCTCTCAAGGCTACAGAACCTGCGGTAACTACGGGCATTGCGAACGTTACGTAGTATTATGAAACGGGCGAACCGTGAGAATGGAGCGGCCTGCACGCAGGACGCGGCCGCATGACATGGTAAACACCATGATGCGGAGAAGAAGGAACTGAAATGGGATGAACGGCGGCGCTCGGACAGTCTCCGGCGAATGGCAATTGGCTGGCAATGCAAAGGCCACCGAAGAACGGACCCTGGTCCAGCAAACGGGGTCACGGAGAGACTGGCTGCCGTGGAAGAGGAGGCAATGGGGCATTAAGATGGGTGTATTATGTATGGGCATGGCAGGGCCGATGAGGCCTCTAGGGCGAGTCTAGTTGATGTTGTTGTACATCTTGTGGCGGACGGACGTCATCAAGATGGTGTAGTTGTGCATGAAGTTGTTGGAGAACGTCACCACCAACTCGCTGAAGATCAACACCATCATGGAGATGTTGATGATGTAGTAGATCAAGGTGTCGAGGGCTAGGTAGACGTGCTCGAAGGAGGACGTCACCATGGAGAGCAAGGCCGCGATGAGGGCGTGGACGGATTCTAAGAGCTTCATGGATGCAGACAGATGGAGGGGGAGGTGATGCAGTGGAACGAAGATGGAGCAGGAGCCATGACAGCAGAGGGTTCAGGCTGGTTTTATACGGAAACCAGAATGATCGGCCGGGTTTTGTGGTGCATGTGTCTGTGTGCAGTACCCGCCGGAGGACGGCTTGGACGCCGCAGGTGGCAGCATGAACCTGTCGGTAGACGTGCACACTCGAGCGCCCCCACGCCCGAATGGGCAATATGCATGGTCCAGATTAGGCACGAGGGGCACAGGCGGGACTGTTTTCGGAGACCAAAGGGGCAGCTTCCGCACTACTGCGCAACTGGTTCTAGAACCCCGCAACTTGCAGGTGGGGGACCCGCCAGTACCCCCCACTGGCACCATTGGCTGTTCGGTGCAGAAGCGATCCCCGCCGTCTGCCCCTCTCTTGGCCCCTCCTCTGCCCTGTTCCATCTGCACTGCCAAAAGGTTCCAGTTGCATTCGCACGACAACGCAATCGTCCACCTTTCTTTTGCATGTGCTCTCAATGCTACTTCGCTGTCAACGGTTGCAACCACCCACGCTCGTGTCCTGCACGCACTCCGTGCCCGTGGCACCCTCTTGCCACCAAGTCTCGGCCACTGTCCCACCAATGGGTCAAAGGGCCAAAAGAGCCAAAAGAGCCAAAAGGCCAAAGGGCCAAAAGGGACAAAAGAACCAAAACCAGAACAAAAGCCTGGGCCCAAGCCTGGGCCACAACATTGGACAAAGCTGAGGCCAAGCCCGAGCCAGAGTAAAGCCTGAGGCCAATCGTGAAACAAAGCCCTAGTGGACCTGGAGCCATTCATGTCTCCAGCGTGGTCTACGTCTTCAGCCCTCATCCACGACAATTATCCACAATATGGTCGCAGGCTGATGTTTGTTTGTTTGCATTTGCTCCACCACTGGTGGTGGTGGTGGTGGTATTGGTGCAATTTAGCCGGGCCACGGGTCCGGGCCTGGGCCCTGTCTAGGACAGGGTGCATATGGAGCAAGTAAGTTGGCGGTGTGCACCAATCGGAAGGACCACCGTCCTGGAGAATGCTTTGGGAAGTGTAATGAGCCAGACACGGCCAGTAATCCGGCTGTCTGCAGGAGGATTCTGGGCTAATTAGGCCGATTATAGTTTGAGGTGCAACTGTCTGGACAGACAGTTGCGAATTGGGATAGTTGCCCCAATTATAATTCATTATTAATGAGCACAACAGCCGGCCTCTGGCGTGGGACCTCGGTCCAGCTGGCTGGCTACACAGACACCGCAGGAGGGGCGGTGTTTGCCTCATGGGCCCTGCAGCGTCATTTGCCACGGTACAGTTCCCGGGATTGGGGGCCTTGGTGCCCTGGCATGCCATTGCAGACTTTTCAGGCACACCACAACGGGCCTCATCTCACACAGCCAATTTTCCGAAACCGTCCACCAATGTTCCGACGTCAAGGACACACTGTCGATTGGTCCTCGGTCCATGTCTCTCGTCTACACCGCCACTAGTTCTTGACATCAAGTGTTGAGTGTCGCGACCGACATATCCAGCATATCTAGCCGGGCTTCAGGGACATTGGCCATCTACACAGCGGGGAACCGTTTCATACGTAGGAGGAGTATCTGGCAGTCGGTAAAAGTAGACAAAATAACATGGAGGTAGACGAATAACATAGAAATAGACAAAATAACATAGAAATAGTCAGACATGGTTGAAATAGTCATGGAGCTAGAAGATGCGAAACTGGTATCAGCGACATGGAGGCTGGCCGGGGTATCTGACGACATCAGATACATGGGAACCTGGGTATTTGGGCACTTTGGGAGAGTTATCCAGAAACAGTAAATGCCATCCTGCCATCGATATCTACGCATCTGGTAGCCGGGATGTGTAGCCGGTCCATGTTCAGACACTAATTTCACCACCAGTTGCGATAACACTTGGAGCCAGATAGCCGGGTAATAGGCGGCACTGGAGTCCTTATTCGGCCCTTTTTGGCACCAGCACGCTTAGACGACACCTGCTACAGTTGTCGGCACTAGCACGGTCTCGGTACTAGCACGTCACGGCACCTTGTCGGTCATTTCCACCACTAATATCTCGCATAAGTGCAGCCGCACTCAAAACGGTCTAACAACGAACCGACCTTCGCTGTGACGTTGTCCACATTCCGGTCCCCTGCAGCAGTACTTTTCAACGGCTCCGATTGTTCCGTGTACTTCTCGTAGTACGGGCCTGGATAGGGCAAAATGGCGGTCTGGATCGGGCAAATATCAGGTAATTAACGTCCACAATCACAAGAGAGCACGTTGTATGAGTACACAGAAAAGCACAGGCGTGCTGATAGAATCTACAGTAAAATTCACAGGCGTGGTTGTATGAGTCCACAGAAATGCACAGGCGTGCTTGGTAGAATGCACAGGCATAGCTCGTATCTATGCACAGGACACTAGCAATACACTGGACTGGAGTCTTTGATTTCTTTTGTTCCAATTATCGTTAGTAACCCTTGACCCTCCTCGACCAGAATCTTGATTAATTCGTCTCAATAGGCCATCTGGAGGCCCAAAGAGTACCGCAATGCCAGGGGCTATAACTCTAAGTTAATTTCTGCTACATGGCTTCCCTTCACCCTAAATTGATTCGAATGTGATGATTAAAGTAGGAAGTGTGGGAGGTTACTGGGTAGTGTAATTAAATAGTAGTGTGATGGGTAGTGTAATTAAATGGGTAGTGTAATTAAGTAGATTGAATGGGTAGTAATGAAGTAGTGTGAGTACGGGTAGTGTGAATACTGGTAGTGTAATTAAGTAGTGTAATTAAATAGTGTGAATATGGGTAGTGTTATTAACAGTGTGAATATTGAGTAGTTTAATTAGAAAGTAGTGTGAATATTAGTAGTGTGTAGAATTAGTGAACTTTGCAAGTAGGCGAGAATTACGTAGTGTAATTATTACAGAGTGTAATTATTACGTAGTGTAATTATTAGAGCGAGTATTACGTAGTGAATTGAGTGAATATTACGTTGTGAATATTCAGTAGTGTAATTATTAGAGCGAGTATTGCGTAGTGAATTGAGTGAATATTACGTTGTGAATATTCACTAGTGTAATTATTACCAGAGCAAATTTTGTAGTGTGTTATTGGAGTGTGAATATGATTATTTTCACTATTCTGTAATATTACTTTACCTCTACGCACTTCCAGGTGAAATTTCCAGGTTAGACTTACATGCGTTGGTTCAGCTGGGGTAGAAATTGTCCAATTAAGGCACCTCGCCAATATGGTCGTCTGGACATGCTGGCTCTTTTGGGGCACTCGTACCTAGATTGGTACTAGTGCACTGGTCCCTAGAGTGTACTTCATCTGAACGTGAAATTTCTCCGTGCCAAACCGAATCTATATGCTGTACTTTATTGCCTTTCTTTGGCGATTGCTGCGTTATGCTTACTTGGCCAATTCCGACTTGACCCATCCTTCCAATCCTCCCTTGACAATAATATCCTGCAAATTGGTTCCCAATTCGCCCACCTTTTGTTGCAAAATAAGATTACCTTCGGAATCGGCAACAAGCACTTGGGCCTTGGTGACGTCCCACTTCAAGAACCAGCCGGTACGGATGGTCAACTCGGTGGAGTCCTGAAACTTTTCTCTCAACTTGTTGATCAAGTCGGGGATCTCGAGCGTCAACAACGCGTTGTTGATGGAGTTTCTGGAGAAAATGTTACCGAACGAACCAGCGACCACCAACTTCATTCCTCTGGCCAAAATACAAGTAGCGGCCTGTTCTCTGGAAGAACCAGTGCCGAAGTTGAAGCCGGAGATGATGATGTCTCCTGCCTTGGTCTTGGAGTGGAACTCGCCGTCATAGTTCTCCATACACACCTCGGCCATCTTGGCCTTGCTGACGTCATCTTGGTAGGTATACTTTCCTGGGTAGATACCGTCGGTGTTGATGTTGTCGGCATTGCAAAGAATCAACTCGCCCTCAATGGACTTGGGGAAACCCTCCAACACTTCAACGCCGCCTTCGCTGCCTTCTTCGGCCTCAGCTGCAGCTTCTTGCGTAGGAATGGTCAAAGATTTGACAATTTCTGGGTTGGTAGGAACTGGCTTGCCCTGTAATTCTTCGGGACCACCGATTTTGCCCAACACAGCGGAGGCAGCCACCACCTCGGGAGAAGCCAAGTATGCCAAGGCGTCTTTGGAACCCATTCTGCCTTTGAAGTTACGGTTGGTGGCAGAAATACCCACCTCGCCGTCGTTCAACAAACCAGCACCCAAGCCAATGCATGGACCACAGCCGGCAGGCAAGGGAATGGCGCCGGCATCAATGATGTCTTGCCAGGCACCAATAGCCTCGGCATCCTTTTGGACGTTGGAAGAAGCAGCAGCAACGTAGAACTCAACACCATCGGCCACCTTATGGCCTCTAATAATGTCAGCAGCAGCCTTGATGTCACTCAATCTGGAATTGGTGCAAGACACAAGGTAGGCCTTGTTGATGGCGATGTTTTGGCTGGACAACTCGTGCAATGAGGTGGATACCTTGACGGAATTGGGACCAGAAACATATGGAGATAATGACGACAAGTCGACCACCAAGTGCTTGGCGTACACGGCGTCGGCGTCCGACTGGACTCTGTTGCTGGCCAAGGCCGCCACGGTGTCCTGGTTGACTCTGGCGTGTGGCTGGGGCAATTTGGCGATTCTCTGCTGGTAGAAGTCAAGTAGCACGTCGTCCACAGGGAACAAGCCGGAAAGAGCACCCCATTCGGTGGTCATGTTGGCGATGGTCAATCTGTAGTCGACAGGCAACTTGTTGACGCCCTCACCGGAGAATTCGATGGCGTGGTTCAACACCTCGTCGTTGTTGAAGATACCACACAACGCCACAATCACGTCCTTACCAGTGACACCTTGGGGAAGCTCGTTGATCAACTCGACCTTGGCCACCGGGGGGATCTGCCACCAAGTCTGGCCCGTGGCCCAGATAGATGCTGCGTCCGTTCTGACGATAGGGGTTCCCAAGGAGCCCACTCCACCGTAGGTGTTGGAGTGGGAGTCCGAGGCCACCGTCAAGTTCAACGGAAAGGCGTAGCCCTCTTCGATCATGATCTGGTGGCCAATACCCCTTCCAGCAGGGTAGAAGTCGATGCCCTGTTCGGCTGCAAAACGCTCGATATTGGCGTACTTCTCCAAGTTCTTGTCGGACTTGTTCTGGACATCGTGATCCAAGGTACACACGATCTGCCTGTTGTCCTTGACTTGGGTGGCCCCCAAGCCCATGAACTTGGTGGCCACAGGCCACGAGTTGTCGTGGGACATGCAGTGGGCCGGTTTGATAGTTACGTAGTCGCCACTGTAGACCTGTTTGCCTTGAGGCAAGCCGATGGAGTACTTCTGGACGATCTTCTCAGTGAGGTTCTGGCCTCTGTGTAGCGAGGCAGTGGAGGCCAAGCCTCTTGTGGAAAGACGGAACATCCGGGTCATGGAGAACGGAGATCGTTTGTGAAGAAAGAGAAAAAGAAAAGTGGAAGAAGTGAACAATTGTATTTTGGAGGCAGTGAAAAGTGAGATGGCATTGGCGGCTACTTCTCCAGATTCTGCATGTAGTGATGAGTCAGACGCACTGCACTGAGTTGCATTGGTCAGAATGCACGTGAGATAAGATACAGAGGATGAGAAGTGTAGAGTAAATGGAGTAAGTGGAGTTAAAAGAGAAAATGGAGTGAGTGGGGTTAACAGAGTGAATAGAGTGAGTGGAGTTGACAGAAATGGAGTGAGTGGAGTTAATAGAGTGAAATGGAGAAGTGAAATGTGGAGACTGAGTAATAATATGGCAATCTACTTAGATCTTGCTATTTTCATTTTTTTGGTAGGAGATTGTAGAAATTAGTAGAAATTGTATTTTTCATTAATTTTACAATAATTTGTAAAAATTGGATCATGGATCTCAAAGCTACTCAGGTGGAAGGAATCTTCGGCTAATAGTAGCTGAGAACAGTTGTATCCTTGCCGTTTGCCGTGGGGCATGGCCCATGTCACGTGACAATATCCAATGGCCATAGCTGGCCATCCTGGACTGCAACCGTACTGTTTTGACGTCGAATCGGAAGAAAGGGATGGCCAGACCACACTCCAAGTGTCTGTATGTCTTGCCGACACAGCAATGTCCCATAATGTTGACGTACCAGACCAAGTCACGTGCAATCTACCTCTGACATGCTTTCCTGACGGACAGGCCATTACAGTGGTAGCTAGCACCATGACAACCCCAGTATTGAGTCCTCTTCTTCCTCACAAGCAACACTTAAAATACCCCCACACATGCATCTTCAATCAACCTTCCCCTTCACGATCATTCACCACGTCAAGCTTCCCCTTTCACCATCCACTTCATCCATCATCACTCACGTGACAGTCCATCCCACTTCCACACCATGCTCTTCCTCTTGGCCGTGGCCATTGCCTCGTCCTACGTGTTCAGCATCTACTTCAAGCAGCCCGAGGCACTCCGGGTCAAGGACCGCAATGACCCGGCCGTGATCCGCCATCGTTTCAGACGAATCTCCATCCTTTGTGCCATGTGGGTCGCCGTGGTGCCTCTAGCGATACAGCTCCATGATGGCACTCTGTGGCTGGATGCAGCGAGACAATTGGGTCTTTTTCCCGGTCTCGGAACACACCCGTGGCACGAGGACGTCGTGAACATTGCCAGAAGTGCTGGACTCATCAGTACGCTCTATGGTGCTGCTCTCATGGACTACTTCTGGTCTACGTCATCCCCACAATTGGTGGAGGACTGGCGTGAGGGAGTGGCCACACTCGAGGGGTTCCGGGACCACATCTTCGCCCCACTTACCGAGGAGTTGATCTACCGCAGTCTTGTGCTCACGGTGTTGGCCCATCAATGGCCCCAGACCACGACGACGACGTCGTCGCTAGCGTGGACCTCGCTATTGTTTGGCATCGCGCACCTCCATCACGCAACGATCCTCGTGCGCACCACCAAGGTCCCGGTGTCCATGGTGGTGGCCAACGCGGCGTTCCAGATGGCATACACCACGGTGTTTGGGATGGTGGCCAACCGGCTCTTTTTGCGGGATGCCACCGTGTGGAGTCCGGGCGTGGTGCATGCGATTTGCAATGCCATGCTGTTTCCTTCGGTACGGGTCGAGGGTCTGGCGGTGTACCAGGCGACGTACTACGTGGTGACAGTCGCGGGGGCGACGGTCTTTTACCAGTGGATGTAATAGAGAGAAGGGGAGCACCAGGATGGACAATGGTATGAGGACTATAGAGACTATGGAATATGATGACTATGGAGACTATAGCGTATGATGCTATAGAGAATGATGCTATAGAGTATGATGCTATAGAGAATGATAGAGCATAATGCCTATAGTGCACCACCACTGCCATGCATTCCTGAACGATCTGTCACTGATCTGTCATGCCGCATTCTGCACATGCCCCTGCCTAGTGTCTAGCCACTGCATCCACTGTATCTATAGCCACTCTATAGCCACTATATCTATCACTACCACTGTATCACTATATCTATAGCCATTATATCTATCTATCACTGTATCCTCTGCTTATTAGCGCCTCACTAGTCCCTGCGGCCCATTGCTCCCGTTCCATGTGGTTTGCGTCTCTGTCCAAATAGACGAGTCGCACTAGCCGAATACACTGCCTGATGATGACAGAGACAACAAATATACTGCACCAGATACACCACCATACTGTCTGTAGTAGATAGATACACTGCCTACAAGCAGTGTCTCCACACTACACCCCCTCTGCATACATTCCATACACCATACTAGCTCCCTTTCCATACCTCTTCTCTGCTCACTGCCCACCTCTTCTCCGTATTGTCTCCTCCATTCTGGCCCCTTTTCTTGGTCCCACTATTTACTCTCCCACGACTCGCGTGTTGCTTCGATCTATTCTTCTTCACCACAATCGTGCTGATTTGTTCTTGTTCTTTGCACAGTTTGCAACGGGAGCTTCGGTCTGTCTTTCCTTGATCCGTGTTCTGTTCCACCTCGCCCCCGCGTTCCCATTGCATCCACACTGTCTGCTCCTTAGGCGTCGTCTGTCCCTGTTTTTTTGATCTGTGTTGTTCAAGTTTGACGCTACTTGTCCCTGTCACAGCGCCAGCTCGTTCGATCCAACACCGTGATCCGTGAGTGATCCCACCCACAGTCAGTCAGTCTGCGCCAATACTCCATCCACCACCCGTCCATCAGGTCCACCTTCAGTCCACCTCCTGTCTCATTGGGTCCACCATCTCCTGACCTTGACCTTCACTCACTCTATTCCATTCTATTTGTGCGCACCCGCCACCTACCCCAGAATCCTCCCAGCCCCCAGCATTAGACCACTTCGAGGCCCCCGACGCCCCCCTTGATGCGCCCCCGTGACGCCCTGCCCCCACCACTACACCATGTCCCACAACACTAACTACGAGTCCGCCGTCCAGGACATCGAGCAGGAGAAGAAAATGGTGGCCGCGTTGAAGCGCTTGTCCATCGGCAACATGATGAGCTACGATCCCGACTTGCCCATGGAGAACGTCGACCAGCAGATGCGCTACCACCAGGCCATGGACGACGCCTCGCCGCCCATGGCCTCCTCGCCCCACGCCGGCAGCGCCGCCAGCACTGGTGCCGGCTCCGGCCCCCGCCGCCGCTCGTCGTTGTCGCGAAAGCTGTCGCTCAAGAAGGAGTTCCACAGCGAGGACAACAGCAACGAGTCGGACGAGTTCTTCGATGCAGAGGACAACGACCACATTTTCGACAGCTCCAACAACCTTCTCTGGGTGCCCGCCAACTTGCACCCCGAAGTCAACCCCGACAAGTTCAAGATGCACGTCAAGTCCGCCGTGGAGGAGATCATGGAGCGCAAGCTCAGCAGAAGAAGCTCCTTGTCGCGCAAGTCGTCGCTCTCCTCGGCGTCCGCCTTGGACGAACCTTCCGACACCACCATCCCCGCGTTGGAAGAAGACAAAAAAGAACCCGAGTCCAAGCGCGAGTCCTTCCACCAGCAGAGCATCAACTCCTCCAACAGATTCAGCAACCCGTCCTTGCGTGACTTGACCCACGAGTTGGAAAAGCTCTCCAAGCTCGCGGGAATGGACGCCAACGATGCCGTCACCTTGGCCAGAACCTTGTCCACCTCGTCGTTGGGCTACACCGACGTCGAGAGACTCGCCATGGACGAATTGAGCGCGTCCCCCCACACATCTCCACTGCATTCCCCTAGAAGAAACAAGAGCACTCGCAGCGTCGACCTAGACACTTCCGATGACGAGACCGAAATCGATCCAGACTCGCCCACCAACAACCGCAAGCACGATTCCCAGGACACTCCCATGTCCTCCACCTTGAATATCCAGAAAAGATTGCAACAGCAGTTCTTTCCTACGCTGTCGGAGCAAGATGCCCATCAATATTTCGCTCGCCAGGAGCGTTCCGGCCCGGACTTCTCTTTAAAGAGGAGCAGAAGACCCGACTACCGAAAACCCGCTGGCTCCCTCGTCCCCACATTGTCTTCTGGTTCCAACTTGCAGCAGACCAAGCATGGAAAGCTCGCAGAATTAAGAAATAACTTGAATGCCAGCTTTGGCAACGAAGTTATTGGACAAAAAGATGGCTATAGCACCAAGTCATCCACCACGCATAAGAGTTATGACAAGAAGAGTTCTCGTGATTCACAGCTACTTTTCAGTTACAGAAACCCCAACGATCCCCCTCCAAATAAGGTCAGTGAAAGACCCGTTGAACGTCTGGCCGAGAGACCAGCTGACTCTAGGCCTGTTGAAAGACACCAGGAGAGATCCGAGAGGCCCAAACAGCATGTATCGCATGATACAGGCTCTCCATATCCAGCATCAGCTACATCACACACATTAGAGCAACAATTGAACCCCAACTTAAACAACCAAAACTTCACGGCTAAGAGAATCTCAAGAATCAAGTCTCTTCAAACCGGAATTGATCCAGAGAAAGCACGTCCACGTCAAGCACCTCCAACTCAACCATATCCTAGTAACGACTACTATTCGTCAAGTAACTCGAAACATAGAAGTCAGCAGCCCCCACCGGATCAACAATATCCTAAGCATTCTCATCATTCCCAACATGAACAACGTCGTCATCACCACAGATCATCGGAAAGAGCCCCTGGCGCCATGGACGCAGCTCATCTGGAAGAAAAACGTGCGAGACGCCACCACCGTAGTCATAAAAAGAGTTCAGGACATCAGCAGAAATTGTATCAGCCATATGTCTCCACTCCTTCGATGAATGAGAAGTCTCAACAATTGAATCAAAATTTGGACTTGCTTAGATCAGAAATTAATGAGTTCAAGGAAAGTTTGAATAAAACCGAACCAAATCCAATTCCTAATGCAGCGAGGGACACTTATAACAGGAACAAGCCCATTAATGGCGCGAGATCCCATACATCCTCAGGAGCTGAACCAAATCAAGATTTTAGTTTTGAACTTAGTTATCAAGATTTGAGCTATGAAGATACTTTGGGTATTGAAAGAGAAGCTTTAAATGAACTTGGTAAGAACAAGGTCTCTAAGTCTAACATTCTTGACTCCCAAAATGAAGCGTTGAACGAAATTGACAGAAATCTTCAGGTGGATGAACAGCAGAGTACTCAACATGTCTCTCGCGAAGGACCTCAACAATGGTCTCAACAATCTCGCGGATATGGACAACAACAAATTTCACAGCAAAGGGAAGCTCACTCTGAATATAGAGACAACTTTGACCAAAGAGATGCTTACAAGTACGCTTCTCATCACGAAAGCAGACATCGTCAGGATATAAACACAAAGCAAGGCCCACATTCTGAGCACAAACCCTCGCGTCCAGAACACAGGGAAATGCGGTCTGACTATAGAGATATTCGTTCAGAAGCAAATGATAGACATCACGGAGGCAGAGAAAGCCAAAAACAAAGATACCCCACTCAAAATAATCATATTGCAAGGAGTCAAAAGGGATTCCAAAACACTCAAAATATACTTGAAGGACAGAATGATAGGCAAAACACAAACCCTCATCTACAATCACCACCCAAGAATTATAGACACCAGACTCCTAGTCCAGAATTTCAGGATGAACCTCAATTTAGTGATCAACGTCAACAAAGGGTGCCAAGTACGAATGCTCGGGATGGTGAATCACCATACCCCTCTCCTAATATTCCAGATCCTCATGGGCCACAAGCCAGACAAAAACAGTTTGAAGAAAGTCTTCACCAATATGATGTTGTTGAGGATGTAGTGAATACCGGAGTGACTGAACACGAAGACGTACCCAGCAATGATGTACCCGAGTCCCAGAAATTCGATAGTGACAATGTTTTCAATCAGAAGAAGTCAATGGAAAGTCAGAAAAGTTTACCTGTTTCAAAGAAGTCCATTGACAATGCATTCCCACCGATTTCTGAAACAGACACTTCAGATGAATCTAGTATGGAAACCTCTCCAACAAAATCCAGAAACAAGAAGTCATTCGGAATATTGCAAAATAATTCTGCACTTTCCTTGGAATCTGGACCTAATAAGAGTCCAACCAAGAAGTTGAAAAAGAAGAAGTCATGGCCATGGTTGAAAGAAAGATCTGTGAGTCTTTCTTCGACGGATACGAGTAACTTACCCACAGTGGATGAATCCCCATCATCTTCTAGATCCGTTTCTACTCCCGAAATGCTTATGAGACAAGAAGACGAAGAAGCGAAGAGTAAGGCAAAAGGAGCAGTAGAAGGCAAAGAGAACATGATAACTAAGTTATTCAAAAAGAAGAAGGCAACTACTCAAGGTCCAAATGAGCCTGTCCAAAATGTTGAATCCAAAGATTTTGGAGTGACCGTGGATTACGACTCCGACAACGAGTCTAAGAAGGGACGCAAAATGCATTCTGGACTTTTCAAGAAGAAGAGCAAAGCCAAGCTCTTGGACACCGATCCCAGAGATAATGAACTCGAAGATATGGCCTCTCAGGTATCACAGATTAGTAAACGCATAAGCGAAGACACTTTGGTTCAAACGAATGAGCATGTGGTAACGAAGACTCAAAATGTCAACGCAGGTAAGCAAGAGACCCTTGCTTCTCCAATCGAGGATATAACCATGAGTGAAGCCATGGGTAAACAGGAGAAGAAGAGTAAGATGTCCAAGTTCCGGAGAAAATCAAATGATATCAAGGAAAAGGAGAAGGAGAAGGAAGCTAAGAAGCAAAAGGAAGTCAAGGCCGAGCCTGAACCTGAGGCAGAGGCAGATGACAAACCTAAGACCACTCAAGGTGTCCAAGAGAAGTTGAAGAAATCGATCAAGAGAACATCCAGAGCCAACCAGCCTATTGTTTTTACAGATTCAGCATTTGGGTTCCCATTGCCTCCTCCTTCACAGTCCACATTGGTCATGTTGGACTATAGATTTCCTGTGCATGTGGAGAGAGCCATCTATCGGTTGTCACACTTGAAGCTAGCCAATCCCAAGAGGTCACTTCGCGAGCAAGTTCTCTTGTCCAATTTCATGTATGCCTACCTTAACTTGGTGGACCATACCTTGCATCTAGAGCAGCAATTGTCCAACGACGCTTCTCAGGAAGAATTTGAAAACGATGGCGGCAAGGACATTGTATTTGGATCTGACGAGCACATGATTGCCGAAGAGGATAACATTGACGAAATCGACGATAGCGAGCTTGGTCCTAATGGCGAGCCTATTCCGATTGACTTGGACATTGCAGACCTCGAAAATGTAAATCAAGGCATCGAGGTGTGATGTCTGGTTGAAAAAAGAGGTTCCAAAAAAAATATAATGGATCATTTTTCCATACGGAAATCCTTACCTGGCCATCTAGCACGATGGCCTACTGATATAAAACTCCGAATAATCCGGTGTGCATAAAATGAAGGTTCTTTCTCGATTTCACGGTCGAGATACCTCCGTTCACCAATACCCAATCCAGAAACCTGGAAACATTCTAGAACATGTGAAGTGCCAGACGAGCAAAACGGTGCCGTACTATCAATTCGAATGCCGTTATTAGCACCAGATGGATCTAGCCATCCTTTATAGCCATATAGCATGCCTAATCGACATACACTACATGTGAAAACGCGAAAAGACCAGTACACTGATATATCTCGTTATTAAATAATCACATTTTCAATTTTCTCGTATTAAATAATCACATCTTCAATTATCTTGTTATTAAATAATCACATCTTCAATTATCTCGTTATTAAATAATCACATCTTCAATTATCTCGTTATTAAATAATCACATCTTCAATTATCTTGTCATTGGTCCAATATTCACTCTTTTTAAATTATCACTCTTATCACAATTATCACCACTTCACTGTTCTATCCCTCTTTTTCACCACTTCACTGATCCATTTCTCTTCCACCTGTTTCACCTCTTACTTCCTTTTCTGGATCATCGCATCACATGACTTTTCACAGACCGCGTCACAGCTCCAACTATCTCCACGTTTTGGGCCACACACAAACAGCACCGCCTCCATTCCCCCTCGCCAGATCCGCTGTCATCCGTGCCTTTCTCCTGACACTTCAACGGCCCTTCCACGCCACCTGTGGCCGGAAACCCGCCACCCACCCGGTCACGTGACCCGAGGTAAACACGCCTACTTGTCAGGCCACAAGCATATTCTCCTATATATCTCGCTTTTTCTGGATTTGCAACCCAACCCAAACTCGACGCCATGGGTAGATCTTTGCCGCTTCTTTCTGCTGCCGCCATCGCCAGCCACAACACACCCAAGGACTGCTGGGTCACCGTCTACAACCGCAAGGTGTACGACGTCACCGGCTTCTTGCAAGAACACCCAGGAGGAGACGACATCATCCTCCCCTATGCTGGAAAGGACGTCACGGAAATCATGGCCGACGCCGCCTCCCACGAACACTCGGAGTCCGCCTACGAAATGTTGGACGACGGCATGTTGGTGGGCTACTTGGCCACGGCGGAAGAGGAGAAGGAGTTGTTGAACAACCGCCACGGCACCGCAGTGGAGGTCAAGTTGAACGAGCCAGACGCCATCGACTTGTACGAGTTCCACGACCAGGTCCCCGCCGAAAAGGTGCTCTCGATCCAGACGGACTTTGCCGAGGACGCCAAGAAGCACAAGTTCCTCGACTTGAACAAGCCGTTGCTCTTGCAGGTGTTGTTTGGCGGCTTTTCCAAGGACTTCTACTTGGACCAGGTCCACCGGCCCCGCCACTACGGCAAGGGCTCGGCGCCCTTGTTCGGCAACTTCTTGGAGCCGCTCTCGTTGACGCCGTGGTGGGTGGTTCCCGCCGTGTGGCTCCCCTGCAACTTTGCCATTTTCTACGTCGGTTGGGCCAACCAGAACAAGGTGATTGCCCTCAGCTTCTGGGCCTTGGGCCTCTTCATCTGGACGTTTGTCGAGTACTGCTTGCACCGCTTCATCTTCCACTTGGACGGCTACTTGCCCGACCATCCGTTGGCGTTGACCATGCACTTCTTGTTGCACGGCATCCACCACTACTTGCCCATGGACACCAAGCGCTTGGTGTTGCCGCCCGTGTTGTTCCTCTTCTTGGCGTACCCCTTCTACCGCTTGGTCTTCGGCATCTTCCCCTTCTACATGGCGTGCTCCGGCTTCGCCGGAGGCACTCTCGGCTACATCATGTACGACGTGACCCACTACGTGTTGCACCACACCAAGTTGCCCCAGTTCATGCAGGAGTTGAAGAAGTACCACTTGGAGCACCACTACAAGAACTACGAGATGGGCTTTGGTGTCACCAGTCGTTTCTGGGACGTGATCTTCGACACCGAGATCACCAGCACTTTCGAGAAGAGAAAGTAGATGCAAAAAGGCGGTTGTTCGGGATGCGGGTTTCTACATATGTTGGTGTATATAATTGATTTTTGTTCACGATCGGCCTAATACCTCGGCCTGGATCGATATGCATGTTGTTAATATAATTAGGCTCTATGAAAGTAGGTGAAATGTGAATGTGAAGGTGAAGTAATGAGAAGGTGAAGTAGTGAAAAGGTGAAGTGGTGAAAAGGTGAAGGTGAAGGTGACGTGACTGTGTTATCAGTTTGGACGTTATGAACTGTCTTTGTTAAGCAGATGGCTCTATTCTCCTGGTGGAAGATGACTTTAATTATTATACCCATTGGTCCTAGTTGAGAGCTGTCTTTAATTTGTTGTCTGAGATGAGGCCAGCATTCTAATTAATTCTGATGGTAATATAGTCTTCTCATTATTCCTCATAATTGAGAACTGAACTGCCTTCTAATTAATTCTGATGGTAAACATAGTCTTCTCACTATTCCCCAAAATTGAGACCTGAACTGTCTTCTATTTAATTCTGATGGTAAACATAGTCTTCTCACTATTCCCCAAAATTGAGACCTGAACTGTCTTCTAATTAATTCTGATGGTAAACATAGTTTTCTCATTATTCCTGAACTGACTTCTAATTAATTCTGATTGTAAATATAGTCTTCTCATTATTCCCCATAATTGAGACCTGAACTGTCTTCTAATTCATTCTCCTGTTGTAATTGTCTTTCTCAGTAATTCTTCTAGTTGAGACCTGCTTTCTAAATAATTTCTTAATAGATCACAGTAGGTCAGCTGAACTGTTGCTGTTGATTCTATTTTTATTGTCGTTAATTTTTGATGCTGTTGATTCGTTTTCCTGATTATTTTTTTTTAAAGCTTCTTGTTGATTCTGGATATTAATTCGCTGTTGATTCTGGATATTAATTCTAGTTGATTCTTGTTGATTCTTCTTAATTCTTGTTGATTCTTCTTAATTCTTGTTGATTCTTCTTAATTCTCCTTAATTCTTCTTAATTCTTCTTAATTCTTCTTAATTCTTCTTAATTCTTCTTAATTCTTCTTAATTCTTCTTAATTCTTCGTAATTATTATTCTAGTTGAAGTCCTGACGATAGCCCTTTCCGTCAAGGTGCTTCCGGCCCTCTTCGTACACACACTCCTTGGCCACGTCCAAGTCGCCCATCAACCTGGTTGACCGGTTTTGGATCCGCTTCAGCGCAAACCGGCCCCAAGACATGTGGTTCATCTTCTTCTGCGCCCGCAATCTGCCCATGTAGATGGTCCGGTAGTCCTGGTTTTCCTTCTGCTTCTGTTGGGCTTTTTCAACGATTTTCTTGATGGACCGGTGCTGTGGAATTCTGTGTAGATATTGGACCACATCGAATTGGTCGTTTTCTATAATGCCGTCGGTGTCTCTCAAGATTGGCCTCACCCTTTCGGCCGTCTCGTCTTCCTTCTCAAACTCGTACTTGTAAACCACGTTTTCAAACATTTCTTCACAGGTATTGTAGAGGTCGACGTACCGATGGGGATCGTAGTTGGAGTACGGTGACTCCACCGCATCGAGACCCGAAAGAAGCATCTGCTGCCATCCTATTCGTCCACGGCTTATTCTGGGCTCGTTTCGGAACATCAGCTTCGACGCTATGGAATTGAACACCTGGTCCACCTTGAAGGCCAAGTCCTTACTGCATTTGAGGATCTCGTCGGAATCGTCCACGATTTCGAGCATTTCACGCAATGGCTCCTTCTTCCGCATCTCCTTGAGTCGTTCCTTCAACTTCAACTTGATCAAGCCGCCCAATTCATTGACCAAGTCGGCCTTACTGTTGGAAATGGGCTGGAGATAATGCACAATGGGTTGGGCATTGGAGGCCGTGTCTTCCTCTGTGGCGCCTTCGTCTTCACTGGAATCACTGTCCAGATCGGCCTCTGTGTCTTCAGAGTCAGAACTTTCAGAACTTTCATCTTTTGATTTTGGAGAAGGCATATTGAGAATTGAAGAAGGAATATTGGTAATTGAAGAAGGAATATTGGTAATTGAAGGAGTATTGGTAATTGAAGAAGGCATATTGGTAATTGAAGAAGGAATATTGATAATTGAAGGAGTATTGTTAGTTGATGATGAAATATTATTGATAATTGAAGAAGGAATATTGTTAGTTGATGAATTATTGGATATTGAAGTAATATTACTGGTAGTTATTGGTTGTATCGACGGATTGGGGTCGGGAGTGCTTGAAGGGGCGTTGAAAATGGGGTCTATGCTTGGGTTATCGGTCTGGACCAACCTATGTGGCGATGGTGAACCTGACGAATAAGGCGGCACATCTCTCGCCAATGGATGCTTTCCATGCATTTCATCATCGTCTTCCACTGTTCCATCCATTGTTTCATCCATTTGCTCCTCCTTGGCCATCTGGATGCGTTTCTCTCTGTTTCGGTACTGGAGATTGGCTTCAGCAACGTCGAGTCGACGCTTCTTCAAGCGTTGATACTGCCGTGTTTGTTCTGCCCTGAACTTGGCAAAGTCCTGGTCGATGTCATGGTCAAACTCGTCCTGTGCCAATGTGTTGTCGGAGTACTTGACGCTGTTGCCTGGGTTGGGGACGTGTTTCCACAGAAGGGGCCAGTTGGACCAAGAAGAGGCCGGAAACCGGGGATCGATCTGGTTCAAAAGAAGTGACGAGTACAAGTGGACGGCCAAGTCCAGTCGATGTTCGGTCTCGATTGTTCGAAGGATATCGTTTCGCTCCTGGGCAGAAGACATGGTGATGATATGGAAAATCAGCACATGACTAATGCGATGAGACCGATGAGAAGGAAGAATATAATTAATGAATAAAATGAGTGGAAGGATGAATGGAAGGATGAATGAATGAATGAATGAATAAATGAATGATAGGAGTGGATTTGGGGGGACTGGGTGGGAGTGTGGTGTGGCAGAATTGATGGATATTAATATGAATGTAGAAGTAGTGGAGAGAGGAATAATTAATGGAAATTAGGAGAATTGGAATGGAAAGGAATGGTTGGGTTGGATTGAAGGATGGAGATTAGTTAGATCAACCGGAAGTAGAAGTAGAGTTAACGGGTCAGGCTTGAATTATCCCATCTACAGAGTCACCTCTATGGACAACTCTTAATATTAGTATTAGCAGCAATATATTGGATGTAAAGTAGAAACGATAGAGAGACAGAACCATCGAATGATGTCAAATTATAGCTGCTAGCAGACTTTACTATCCACACTCTTTATTCTAATTGTCTTGTAATACGTGCCAATTGCACCTTTTAGTTTCCTATCTAGACGCATTTTGAAAATTATACAAATAATCAGCTTGATCCAACAATGTTGCATTGAATTGATCGAATAGATTGAACTGATTGAATTGAATTGAATAGATTGAATTCATTGAACTGATTGAATCGAATTGAATAGATTGAATAGATTGAACTGATTGAATAGTTTAAGTTGAATTGATTGAATTGATCGAATAGATTGAACTGATTGACTTGATTGAATTGAATTAATTGAATAGTTTGAGTTAATTGAACTGATTGAACTGATCTAATTGATTGAATAGATTCAATAGTGATTAATGCATTGAAGCTTCCTCTTATTCCATGGATGTGACGCTACTACACATTGGAGCAGGTGACCACTCCAAACACAAGAGCCAACTCTATCTGCAGCTCATACGCAAAGCCCTTTCGGAAAACGACTTCATTCAAAGCTCTCGAATCATCGAGGCTTCTCTGCTTACCAACACGGGCTACGGCTCGTCCTTGAACTACTTGGGACAGGTGGAATGCGATGCTTCCTTCATACGACATCACCAAGACGTACTCCGAATGGGGGCCTTTTCCAGCATGGCCAAGTCCAAATACCCCATTTCCGACACAATTGCCCGGTTTGAACTGATATGGGACCGCTACGGTGCCTTGGGAAAGTATGGGTTGACTCCTCCTGTGGCATTGAATGAAACGGCGTACCTTCGAATGGCAAACAAAGAGCAAGAACAAGAACCAGCACAAACTTTGGTTCTGCAACAGGCCCAGAAATACTACGACGCCTATATCGACACATTGAAGGTACCACCAGGGGTGTCAGATACCGTGGGAATACTCCAGATAAAGAACAATTCCACAACTATAGGCACTTCTTCTGGGGGCAATTTCTTCAAGTTTCCAGGCCGAATTGGGTGTGCTGGAATCGTGGGGGCTGCCATCGACTTTCGCCGACGCAACGGCGTCGAATTGAGCTGCATGTGCAGCGGAAACGGCGAGGATATCGTGATGATGAAGTTGGCTCTGGAAATTGTGGGACACCAGTTTGTTGAGGACGATTTTGGAGCCGAATTGAGCGGTCTCATCAAGAATATTGCCCAGAACTACAACCTCCAGGCAGTGGATTCCCGAGGAAAAGGCATTGTCTATGTTGGAGCCGTGGTTCTAATTAACGACACTATTTCTCACCAGAAAAGACTAGTCTACTGCCACAGCACCGAGTCGTTCTACTTTGGCTACAAAGTTGCAGCAAGAGCACCAATGGTGGTGAAAAGTCGCCTTCCCCGGCCACAACGGGCAGGACACACGTTTGCTTATGGTGAGTGCAAGATATAGAAATAGATATAGATATAAATACAGTATCTGCGGGTCGTAGCAAGAGAAATAGATATAGCATCTACCGTCTTAGGAAGAGAAATAGATATAGCATCTACCGTCTTAGCAAGAGAAATAGATATAGCATCTACCCGTCTTAGCAAGAGAAATAGATATAGCATCTACCGTCTTAACCAAAGATAGACATAGCATCTATCGTCTTAGCAAGAGAAATAAATATATCATCTACCCGTCTTAACCAAAGATGGAAATATCAGCTACCGCCTTCACAAACGAGAGATACAGCATCTACCGTCTTAACCAAAGAAACCCAGATCATCTACCACTCTTAGCAAAAGATATATTAAATATACACTGTGAACACGATAAGATTAATTTAGCATTATTATTTACACTAAACTCAGCTTACTTAACGGGAGGTAGCGTGGACCTTTTGGAAAGCACCCTTTTGTTGTTGCTTGGAAACAGCACCCTTGGCACCGGAAGCAGCAGACTTGGCCTTCTCGGCCTTTCTGGCAGCCTTGGCAACCTTCTTGGCCTCCTTGTCCTTGGCCAACTTGTTCTCTCTAGCAGCCTTTCTGTCAGCAGGCTTTTGGGCTCTTCTCTCCTTGATCAACTCCAAAGAAGCACCGACAATGGCTCTTTGGTTCTTGACGGTCTTTCTGGTTCTTCTCTTGGAGGTCTCTTCAGAAATACCCTTCTTGTGTTGTCTTCTGTACAAAACGGTCCAGGCGATTCTTCTGGGGTTCTTTCTTTGGTGGAATAAAGAAGCGGATTTGGACGATTGGAATCTGAAGATCTTGGAGTCTCCTCTGACGAACAAAGTACCTCTACCTGGGTAGATCTTAGAACCGGAAAAGGAATCAATTTCAACCTTCATTATTAACTAGACGTTAGTACGGGCACATGGGGCACGTTGGAGGGGACAAGTTTGGCGGGACCTCGATTTTTCACTCGACACTTCACATGGACGTAGTTTCTCTTCTAGAGGGCCTAGAACACTGGGGACAAGACGGACGTCTGCGCACACGGACGGACGTCGTGTTGATGCATCGAGGGGGAGGACACGGCCTCTGCGGGCCTGTCCAGCTCAGGGACAACTTGTATACGGCAATAGTAGGTACATACCTATTCGTGGTTACTGACCAAAAAACAGTAAGAAATTTTTTCAATTTTACTCCAGGACCAGGCGCACTACGCAGAGAGTGAGGCTAGAGAAAGGGGGTCATGTGACCTGGGCCAGGGCTGGATGAGAAGGGACTGCACATAGACCGAGGGTGCGACATACCAGTGTCACGTGAACTTGTGACTGTCTTTTTCCCACTTCTCAAGCACTACCACTGCCTGGCACGCACTCACAAAATTTTCAACTATTTCACTCATCTCTTTATCCAGACCGGAGTGTAACACAAGAAAACGCAGAGATGGTCAGTATACACTAGTCATCCAACGCTGCAGGCAGCGTTGGCGCCGTCATCAAGCCCATACTAACAACCAGGCCCCAAAATCGAAGAACCAAGAGAACATCAACTCCAAGTTGGGTTTAGTTATCAAGTCCGGTAAGTACACCTTGGGCTACAAGTCGGTTGTCAAGTCCTTGAGAACCGGTAAGGCCAAGTTGATCATCATCGCCGGTAACACCCCAGTCTTGAGAAAGTCTGAGTTGGAGTACTACGCCATGTTGTCCAAGACTCAAGTCTACTACTTCCAGGGTGGTAACAACGAGTTGGGAACTGTCTGTGGTAAGTTGTTCAGAGTCGGTACCTTGGCCATTTTGGACGCTGGTGACTCGGACATTCTTTCTTCCATCAACTAAGCTTGCTGTATGCAGAAGTGTATATTAATAAAGTAATAGATTGGCTAGGTGTAGATGGCTGGTATAGTCAGGTGTTTTGAAGCGGAAACGTTCCTTCTCATCTCATGGAATAAGCAGTGTTAGGTCCCGTGAGACCACATCGGTGTCTAGGAGACGAGCTGTTCTCAAGGGACGTATCGCGTTCAGGATACCCTGTGGGTGGAGATCACATCGTGCTGTCTAGATGTCGAGCTGTTCTCGAGGGACGTATCGTGTTTAGGATACCCAGTGGGTGGAGAGTCACATCGTGCTGAGACATTCTCACATTAAAAGTAGTTCTCAGGGAATCTCATGGAGAACATCTGTGGCCCTATCTCGTTGTACTCTATATCGAGCATCTCATCGTGCACTGAACCAAGAGACGTATCTCGTTCTAGCCGTTCTCTTTCTCGTTCTCGTTCACGTTCACGTTCTCGTTTTGGTCAGTCACTTAGTGCTCTTTTCGTACGTTATTTCTGTCTCTCTAGGTTCTTCTACCCCTGCATGCTGTCCAAGTGCTTTTCCAACTGCCTGATCTCCTCCTCCTCCTGTCTGATGTACTCATCGATATCAATCTCGTCATTATCATCTTCGTCCTCCTCGTTCACCCGCTTGTCCTTCTTGCTGGCTTTAACGGGACTGCCAATGTCATTGTAGTTGATATTCAAGATGGTAAGCTGTTTCTTCTGGTCGTCGATCTCCGACTCCAACTGGGCGCACTGGTTGGCCACCAAGTTGTACTCGTTCTGGCTGTGCTTGACTTTGTCCAAGATGGCCTCTCTCTCCTCAATGAGGTTGGGGTATTTCTCGATGACCTCCAAGATCTGCTCGCAGAGTGTGTCAACATTGTCTGACACATTGGACGCATTGGATGGAAACATCCTATCCAAGGACACCTTGCTGCCCGAGGGAGACCCCGAGGCCAACTCCGGCAACTTGACCACCGTCTTGTGCACCGTGCCCTCGTCTGATCCCTTGTATTGCCCATACTCGTTAAAGCTCTGGTCTATGTACACCGAGCGACCATCCACTCTTTCAGGTCGTATTTCCACATCGAGGACCGGACTCACTCTACGGTGCTCCTTGGGTTTGAGGCTGGAACGCGTCTGGACACCTCCTGGCTTGGAGACTTCATAGAGGGCACTCTCATCAGGAGAAGGGTCCTTCAAAAGGGTGGTGATGCTGGGGCTTTTGACAATGGCATTGGTGAATAGACCGGGAGGTTGAAAATGGAGAGATTGGATCGACTGGATCGACTGTTCCGTGCGTTCCAAGAAATAGCTTAGTGTAGACATTGGAGTAGTTGCAAAGGTGTTGCAATGTTTGTTGATATGGTGCGGTCGTGCGCGGAGCAAAAACTGTAAAGAGATAGAGGAAATAGATGCCTGATTAATATTAATTGTATACAGCATCCGTAGTACATAATAGAGAATATCTCTTTGCTTAAATGTCGAGAAATTGCGATTGGAAGTAGCTGTGGATTTTCTGCTATTTTCCTCGTTTCCTGGAGCAATAGACTGGACTCATTTGTAGAGAGGAATATGTGGCTAAAAAGGGCACCAGAAGCCCGAAAGCCGCCATTCACATCCCTGGTAGATTGCAGTAAGCATACGTATCAAGTAACCCTCCGACCCGTCACTCTATACCCTGTTGCTGTCTCCAGATGCCCTCCATTCTCGGGCAGTCACGTGACCAATGACCAGATCTTCACCATCTCTGTCTCTTCAACATCACTCTTCTCCATGACTGTCGATCTCGATCAATACGCAAAGCCCGGCAAGGACTACTATCTTGCCTTGGGGTTCGAGGGCTCGGCAAACAAACTTGGTATCGGAATCATCAAGCACAATTTGGGCCAATTATCCGAGTCCAATCGAGCAGAGGTTTTATCCAATGTCAGAGATACCTACATCACGCCTCCAGGAGAAGGCTTTCTTCCACGTGACACGGCCAGACACCACCGAAACTGGGTTGTACGCATAGTCAAACAGGCTTTGGCCGATGCCAAAGTCCGTGGAACAGACCTCGACTGTATCTGCTTCACTCAAGGCCCTGGAATGGGTGCCCCCTTACAAAGTGTGGTTATTGCCGCCAGAACGTTGTCACAATTGTGGAATCTTCCCTTGGTGGGCGTGAACCATTGTATCGGCCACATTGAAATGGGAAGAGAGATCACTGGGGCAGACAACCCCGTGGTGTTATACGTCAGTGGAGGTAACACCCAAGTCATTGCATATTCCGACCAAAGATACCGGATTTTTGGCGAAACCTTGGACATTGCCATTGGAAACTGCTTGGACAGGTTCGCCAGAATCCTCAAGATTCCCAACGAACCGGCCCCAGGCTACAATATCGAGCAGTTGGCCAAGAAGGGCAAGCACCTTGTCAGTCTTCCCTACACCGTCAAGGGCATGGACATCTCAATGTCTGGCATTTTGGACTCCATAGCACGCAAAGGAAAGGAGTTGCTAGGCGGCGACAAGAAGAATGTCGTGGTGGACGAAGAGACAGGCGAGCCCATCACCGTGGAAGACTTGTGTTTTTC
The DNA here is from genome assembly GCA_030568615.1 of Suhomyces bokatorum. NCBI lineage: Eukaryota > Fungi > Ascomycota > Pichiomycetes > Serinales > Debaryomycetaceae > Suhomyces > Suhomyces bokatorum. Next base: position 170,485 of record JAJMGI010000015.1, read on the forward strand.
GTTACAGGAGGTGTTGTTTTCGATGTTGGTGGAAATCACAGAACGGGCGTTGGCCCACGTCAATTCCAATCAGGTGTTGATTGTGGGAGGCGTGGGTTCCAACGAAAGACTTCAGGAAATGATGAAGCTCATGATCCAGGACAGAAAAAACGGACAGATTTATGCCACCGACGAAAGATTTTGCATTGATAACGGGATCATGATTGCCCACGCCGGTCTTTTGAGCTACAGAACCGGCCAAACCAACGAATTGTGGAACACTGTGTGCACCCAAAGATTTAGAACGGATGAGGTTTTTATTAAATGGAGAGACGATTAGAATAGACGTTCTTTGGACTCGCTGTAGCCGGCATGGAATATCCAGTCTGCTCTTTAAGCTTGCTGGACTCCGGGCCGTAAAATGAAGAGGTTTTTACAGGCTTGATATGCAAAATTTACCAGATCAAGTCAGATACGGACTTTACATGACATATTGTAGTATATTCGTGATTTCGTTATGTGTGGCCTATAGAGATACTAGCATTGAATTAACATTCAATGCTAGTAAGCATAGCATTGAATGTTAATTATTGAAGCTCTAGCATTGAATGTTAATTATTGAAGCTCTAGCATTGAATGTTAATTATTGACGTAGCTCTAGCATTGAAGTAGGTCTAGCATTGAATGTTAATCATTGAAGTAGCTCTAGACATTCTTTGTATTCAGACCTTGTAATGTAGCTCTAGCATTCCATGTAGCATTGCATTCTAGACCTTGGAGAAATTCTAGACCTTTCGATTATTCTAAACTTGCAATTATCTGAATTTGCAATGTGATCTAGACTTAGAATCTATTCTAGTCTTTATGTGTGTCTTGATTCGAATTTTTCAAGTATAGCATCAATGGTCTGATTATGGCTTCTAAACGTCCTTGTGGCATTCTTGGCCTTTGAATCCTTAGAACGAGTTTCCTCTAACGTGGTACACTCTCTGAGCAAACTGGCCAACTTGCGTACACTAGTTCCGTCCCAAAGATGTGCCGAGTCTTTGTAATTATGAGATAATGCCTTTGAAGCGTCACCGGCTTCCTTGAATCGCACTATTCCGACGTCATAGCGTGGTTTGGGGTTTTCTTGAGCTAGCACTTCGCTGGACTCTATGGGACCGAAGATCTCCATGATAGTCTGCAATACGTCTGAATTAAACATCGACTTCAATTCGGGTCTGTGCTTCCACCGGACTTTGACTTCTTTCGGCTGTGTTTCTGGACTTAACGTTCTAAGATAAGTTTTGGGCACCTCAATCAGGGTGTAGCTCTGGTAACCTGCGGGCTTGTTGTCACTGTGGCTGTCGAGAAGCTGCTTCTCTTGCATGCGGCGTCTCTTCAAGCCCTCTTCCTTGAGCTTTTCGATGTCAGAGACCCACTTTCGCTTGTTTTCGAACTCATTCAACTCCAGAGTTCTATTGGCATTGAAACGATGTTGCGCTTCTGCCTTGATCAATTCGTCCTGAAACCGTCTCGTGGACTCCGCAAGCTTTTCTTTCTGGACCGTCTTTTCCTTCTTGATTCTTCGTATCTCGTTGTAGTCTTTGCGGAGCTGTTCGTCGATGAGAATCTCGTACACCTTGGCAAGAGTATTGAACAAGTCTGCGTTTCCTCCCTGCTTGTCAGGATGGTACACCAAGGCCTTGCGGCGGTATTGCGACCGGATTTCACTGGAGGACGCATCAGGCAGGATGTCAAGAAACTCATAGAGGTCCAAGTCGCCGCTAATGATGTCTGGTGTGCTCATTTGTGGAGGTATTTCAAGAGAAGAGATGGTATAGTGCGATTGAAAATAGTGGTTGTGGAGAAGGTCAGAAAAGAGATGGAGTCAATCGGACGCTGACATAGGTTAATTTAGAGAAATATGAGCTGTAAATAACGGCAGTAGCCGTGGAATATCATTGGTTAGTTAATATGCGTATAAAGTTGTATTTATACTGTTTTGGTTCGTCCTTTTACGTTACTTTAGTACTAGTGTGACGTACATACATCATAATGTTATCTGGATTATAACGTTATCAGGGTTCTTATTGCACCCAAACAGGCGAAATCTCCGGTGGGGCGAAACAGGCCAGAAAACGGTCATCTACACCTCAAAACGGGGCCAAATGGCCTGGCAACTTACAATATTCTGTTGTCGTATGCGTCTATTTATGGACACCATTTCTGGCATGCAATTGTTATAAATATGAATTGAATTAAGCCTTGACGTTTCTCAAGCCGTGGGTGGATCTGAAAATGGCGTCTCCCTCGGAGTAGCCTCTTCCCAAGCCGAAGCCCACGCCCAACCAGACAGGGAAGGCTCTTCTCTTGAACAACAAGATGGAGGCCAATACGCCTCCACCAAAGCCCAAACCGGTCTTGATGAGAGTGTTGGACAAGACGACGTCCCACTTGTCGTTCAACAAGTTTTGGGAAGCAGTAGTTGGAACGACCTTTTGTTCAGTAGACATGACTGTGTTGTTAGTATGGAATAAAGAGAGACATCCAATCACGCCAAAGGGCGACAATTCCGGGAAAAAAGACGGTCTATAGGGTTCTGGAGGTTCCGGAAACGACTGGAAGCAAGTTATTGGTCAGTTCTGTGGGCCCAGTCCAGATTTGGCCACAGGTCTGAGTTATTGTTGACCGCATTCGCAATAGAGAATGGTTGCTTGAGGAGGAACTGGGGAAAAGCCCCGGAGTTCTTGGCGGAATCTATTGAAGAAATTGACGTGAACATGGGGTGAGGGTTTGTTGGGAGTGTGTGGGGTCCAAGGGGCATACATACTGTAGGTATTCGATAGAGAACGGCCAAGTCGGTGAAGTGAAAAATGAGAGAGGTGGTTGGTCGAGAGGTGTGTCACGTGAAGCGAGTCACGCGACAAACAAACACATATGGACAATAATGTGATATGTTCAGGATGTGTCATATGACATGATCACGTTATCTTAATCACATGATAGCTCACGTTACATGATCACGTTTCATTAATCACATGATATGTTCACATTACATTAATCACGATTCATAATCACGTTACATTAATCACGTTCTCATCACTCTCACATCGTCTCATCACATGATATCAGGGCCCACCTCTGGCTTGTCCCACCCACGTCCTTCCTTATTTGCTCGGGTGCCGATGCCCTGCTCCGCTGATTGTTAGCGCTTTAGCCGCTGCAGCGCGTTGTTGCCCAAACGGTCCCATCAAGCGACCATCCACTAGCGCAGTAGCGCAACGCGCTACTGCAACGTAGGAGAAGGGCTCACGTATAAATAGCCGTGGCAAGAACATGGCCATATTGAGCAGTGGCCTTGGCTGGGGCGACAGCCGAAGCCACGTCTGTGGAACGGACACATAAGCCGAGTTGAGAGAATCAGAGGCCAGGGGTCACGCCATTGTGAGGACAGTTTCAGACAATTTCAAGGGAAGAAGGAAAGGGAAAGTAGCTAAGGGGAATAATGCTAGAGAGGAAAGAAGAAGAGAGGAATGAAGAGAGAAGAGAGGAAAGGAGATAGAAGAAGAGAGGAAAGGAGATAGAAGAAGAGAGGAAAGAAGACAGAAGATAGAAGAAGATAGAAGAACGGTAGAATACTCAATTGAAGGAGGTATAATTACAGGTGTGAATTATATTATAGGAGACGTGTAGCGTAGTGAACTGCCGCGTGGTAAATCGTAAGGAAAGTTGGAGGTGGATGAGAACAGGGTCTACAATAGATCTAGACCAAGTGTGAGACATACGAGTGACCAAAGCCAAGTCTAATTGCTTACATGTCTGAATCCATATACTCTTCTCTCGTTTCCCTCTCTTCTCCTTTCCCCTTCCCTTTTCCTTCCCTTTTCCCCTTCCTTTTCCCTCTCTCTGTCTCTCTCTATTTTTCCTCTGTCTCTCTATTTTTCCTCTGTCTCTCTATTTTTCCTCTGTCTCTCTCTATTTTTCCTCTCTCTCACTGTCTCTGCAACACCTTCTATTCTGCTGAGCCCAGTAACCACAACCACCAATTCACCAATTGCCCACTCCCTCTACACGTTGTAGCCCACCGTCCTACACCTCCCCTCCTCCCCTCCTTCTCTAGCACCTTCCTCCATCCATCCCAATCATCCCCTTCATCCACCTCTCCCTTTCCCTTCTGCCTCTCTCTCTTCTTCCTCTCTCTCTCTCGGTCGTGCAGCTGCCTCTACTGACGAAATCATTAACGTCACTAATCGCGACAACAGAAACTAGCCAAACAGTCCTACGGTGTTTTCCTCCACTCACCAGGAAACGTCCCTCCATCCCTCCCTTTCCCATCCCGCCCTGTCCTCATTGCCACGGCCGTCCTTGTTCCCTGTCCTCGCCCCTTCTCGCTGGCCGTCGCCCTGTGCCCTGTTGCCAGATCTGTTGTGTTCCTGTCCCTCGAACTAGGCCCCGTCGATCCGCCCTCCCTGGGTGAAGCTGGCGTCTGCAACTCTGTCCCCCGGATCCCCCCTTCCTCCAAGTCCAACTTAGTCACTCTTTTGTCCTGCCGCCATGTCGGTGCCCTCGAATCATCCCCACAACGCATCCATCGCCAACAACAACAACAACAATAATGCGAACGCCCAGGCCTCCACCACCACCAATACCAACGGCCCCTACCCCCGCGGCCTACCCATCAAGTCCCAGAAAACGTTCCCGCCGGCGTCCTTCGGCACGCCGGCCGCCGGGCCCTTTGCCGCCAAACCCTCAGGCCACACGGTCCCTGGCCCCCACGGCCAGAGCCACCACGACGGGCCCAATGGCGCCGCGCTTCGCTCCAACAACCCGTTCAAGGCGTCCAGCGTCCAGTCGCCCGAGTTCCCGCTGTTTGTGTCCAGCCCCAAGCGCAAGAACGGCAAGCCGCTGTCGAGCTCCCGGCTCTTTGCCCACTCCAGAAGCCACTCGCACAACTCCCAGGCCCCGCCGTCGGGTCCCATCTTCCAGCCCATCCACCACGACCAGGACCTCAACGATCTGCATTTCAACTTCAAGTCGGGCGCCATGCCAGCAGACCCCCCGCCCAATTGGACCTCGTTGATTCCGCCCATGCCCTCCAAGCCCAAGGCCGCATACTCTCCAGAAACGGGCCTAGCTGCTCACAATCCCGCGTGGAAGCAGAACAAGCCCCCCTCGCCCTCAGTCCAACAGCGCCATTCCATCGCCATCTCCCCCATTGCCCCACACCACGACGACTCGTTCCACCTGCAGAGCTTTGAACAACAGCCGCGGTCCAGAGAGCAGCCGCCTGTGGTGGGCCTAGCACCGCCCGCGGCCCCCACAGAACAGTTCCCTCCGCAGCAGCAACAACAACATCAACTTCAACAGCAGCAGCAAATGACCCATCCCTCCACCACCCACAGGAAGTCCAGTGTAAGGCGAAAGAGCAGAAAGATATGCAAGAAGTGTGGGTTGGAAATCACCGGCCAGTTCGTGCGGGCCTTGAGCGCTGCGTTCCATGTGGAGTGCTTCACCTGTTACGACTGTGGTAACCCCTGTGCGTCGAAATTCTTCCCCTACGAGCTTCCTGATGTCCACAATCCCGATGTCAAGACCCAGGTTCCCCTCTGTGAGTACGACTACTTCAAGAAGTTGGAGTTGATCTGCCACAGCTGCAACAATGCCTTGCGAGGCCCCTACATCACAGCATTGGGGCACAAGTTTCACTTGGAGCACTTCAAGTGTAATGTGTGTCACCAGGTATTCGAGTCTGATGAAAGCTACTACGAACACGAGGGCAGCATATACTGTCATTTCCACTACTCGAAACTATATGCCTCTCATTGTGAAGGATGTCACTCCTCAATTGTCAAGCAATTCGTTGAGTTGTACAGAGGTGGCAGAAACCAACAATGGCATCCCGAGTGTTACATGGTGCACAAGTTCTGGAATGTCTGCGTCATTGCGGACTCGGTGGGATTACAATCCACATACAAGATTCCAAATGAGTATTTGTCCGATCTTAAAGCTTTGAAAAGCGTGATAGATGACGATAGCGAGAAGTCGAATTCTCTAGACCTAGATCCAAAGATCTTGTTATCCATCGAACAACAAATCGAAAATGTTGTTATGCAATGTTGGCTTACATTGTCAGGTTTCGAAGAGACCACCGCCGCATGTATCAGTGATATGTTACTTAATGCTTGCACGGGTAACCAAAATAATGGATTGTTGGCAACAGTCAAGTTGGTCATTAGTGTTGAAATTTTATTCATGGCTTTGGATAACGTGACGAAAGTCAGTCAGACGTGCGTGCCAATTCTAAAGGCAATTTCAAAAATGAATGCAAACACTCAGGAATACGAACTGGAATCTTCCTTGAGCTTGGAGCAGGAATACTTCCAGAATATTAAGAAAGAACCAAGAAATCTTTCTGGAAAAATCATGAGTTACTTGGCGATTCTCAGAAAATCAAATCAAATTTCCAATTCTGGAAGTTTGTCGGCAGAGCTCTTGTCTGTCATCACTGGATGCGCTCATTACCTCAAGTTGTTGATCAGAATAGGTCTCAACAACGCCTTAAAAGCAAATAAACTCTTGGGAACTACTTCCGCGACAGATTTATTCTTGAAATCCGTTCTGAACTATGAGAAGTTCAATAAAAAACTAGGAGAAGAGAGTGAGTATGACCTCGAACAGATCACATCACAAGTTGAAATTTCTCCTATGGCCACAGATGCTTGTATCCTGTGCAAAAAAAGTATTGAAAAAATGTGTGCCAGGTTTGAAGACTATAGGTGGCACATGAAATGCTTTCAGTGTTCTTCATGTAATCGACAAATTCCATCTGATGAGGTTACTCAAACGAAGCTTGTGAGAGAAGGCATCTTGGTCATTTGCAAAAACTGTCACCATGAGGATGCAATGCTTGGGTTTGAACTCATTAGCGACTTGTCCCAGCTCGTCTACTTACTTCACATTGCATTATCCAGATCGAAAGCAGTAATGAAGGTTCAATTTACCGCAAATTCTGTCTCTAGAGAAAATGAACAAAAGGACATTCAAACTGAGGTGGATACTCAGTCTATCCATACAAATAATGAACCCGACAACACTACAGTGACTGAGAATTATTCTAAGACTATTAGTGACGTTACGAGGTTGAGAACAAGAAGGCAAAGTCAAAAATTATCCAATTCGATTAAAAAGAATGCAAGAAAGTCAGTCATTATAGATGCACCCGTTGCAGACAAAGCTAAGGAGGATCAGGTACTTGTCAATAGCTCTACAGAAAATTCCGCTATCGAAGAGTTGACCGAAGCTCCAGTCTCAGATACTTCCGCCACCAGAAAATCGAGCTCTATTTCGCATCTTTCATATGTTGCGCTGCATAACGATAACGAGCATTTTAATGTCAAATTGGCTTTGAAAATCAGGGATGAGCCCCAACGCCAAATTTCTTCTCATCTTGATAGAACCTCTGATTTGTTGAAGAACGAAAAATCCTTGACTTTGGATGATATCCCCAGAATCGTGGCGGCAGAACAAGCAAGAGACCAAAGACCAAACGCATTTAAACATCATAATTCTTTGTATCAAAGACAAAAGCCCATTGATTCCATCAAGAACGTTAATAATGTTGCTGGATCTAATGGTCCAATGGTCAATCCAACCAATGCATTAGATTCAATTATAAATTCTCCCACCCCAAATCTTGCTCCCAAAAAGGCTACTTATTATTCCGAGTTAACTAAGAATGAACATTTCGTCATGAGACATGTTGCTGTCGAAGCCTTGATGCAACTTGGTGGCAACAAGTATGTTAAGGAAGATCTACTTGGATCAATTCAAACGAAGAAACAACCCACCTTTTGGGATAAATTCAAGTTTGGTGGACAAGACAAACGTGACAAGAACATGATCGTTTTCGGAGTTGATTTACAAGACTTGACTAAGAAGTTTGGAGTTGATTCTGATCTAGGAGTAGGACCCTCTAAGTTAAGGATTCCTATAGTTGTTGATGACGTTATAAACGCATTGAGACAAAAGGATATGTCAGTTGAAGGTATCTTTAGATTGAATGGTAATATCAAGCGGTTGAAGGAATTGACAGAGCAGATCAACAAAAGTCCATTGAAATCGCCGGATTTCAGCAATCAATCTGCAGTGCAATTAGCAGCGTTGATGAAAAAATGGTTGAGAGAATTGCCCAATCCTTTATTGACGTTTAATCTTTACGACCTTTGGATTTCCTCGCAAGCTGAAAATAACTTGGCGGTTAGAAAGAGAATACTTCAGTTGGTATACTGTATGTTGCCCAGAAGCCACCGTAATTTGGTGGAGGTGTTGTTATGTTTCTTCAGCTGGGTGGCCTCATTTGCCGAAATTGATGAAGAAACTGGATCCAAGATGGACATCCACAATTTGGCCACGGTGATTGCACCAAACATTCTTTTTGGTAAGCAGTCTGCTGGAGCAGAAGCTGCTCCACAGTCAGGAGAGACGTACTTCCTTGCCATTGAGGTGGTGAACCAGTTGATTGAAGTGCACGAGGAGTTGAGTGTCATTCCGGAGGACTTGCTCCAGTTTTTCGAGAAGTGTGGGTTTAGTGGGCCCAAGGCTGACAGTTTGAGCACCAAGGAGATAGTCCAACGGATAGACAAGGAATTGAAAGAAAACAGTAATACGTTCCTCACCTACGAAAAGTTGAATGAGTCGGATGTGGTGTCGAACCAGATGGTGCACACCAACACCATTTCCAAGGGCCATTCGAAGGTGTTGAACGAGTCTCATGGAGAGACCTCTCGGGTTGAGTAGGCCGCATGGCCGCAGCATCCGCCTATCGATGATAACGACTGTGTATTAATATGTAATGACTCCATTTTAAATGATGAAGCTGTCTTGTGCTGCGTAGTAATTGTGGAATTGTCCATACATATAAGGGACATATACTTTTCACAGAGAAGTCTCGAGAGCTGGGCTCAGCCACATTCCATCACTGCAACAACTACATGAAACAACAGGGCCAATTCTCGGTAACTTGGCGGTCCAAAATCACAATTGAGCTAATACATAGCCCTTTGTATATTTTAGAAAAATTTCTTCCATAACATTTCACAATATTTCACAGCTAAATTCAAAGCTAAACTCACAAAAATTCACAAAACTTCGCCTCAAGCAAATTGGCCAACAACTGCAACCTCCTTGGCATGACTACTGCCCGTATAATGGAGATCTCCGACCACGAGGGAAAATTCTGGTCCTATTCCATTATCCATTATTCCCTCTTTATTCTCTTTATTATATTTCATTATGTAACCAACTAGAACCCATATTATGTAATCTTTCCACCCTTCTTCATCTTCTCTCTTCTCTTGTTGAAAGCCACAACCAACAACCAAAACTACTTCCCTTTTCCACCACTTCTTCTTCTACACCACCTCCATGTCGTTGACTGCCGATTCCCTAAAGCAAATCATCCAGCACCGTCTCCAGGCCTCTTTGGTGCAAGTTGAAGACATGTCTGGAGGCTGTGGTCAGGCCTTTGCTGTGGTCATAGTGTCTGATGTGTTCAAGGGCAAGAACAAGTTGCAAAGACACCGGTTGGTCAACTCGTCGTTGAAGGAGGAGATTGCTTCCATCCATGCATTCACGCAAAAGGGCTTCACCAGTGAAGAGTGGATTGCTCAGAATAAGTGAAGCGGATCGGATAAGCAAAGGCCGTGATAGCCTGGAAGGAAATGTCCGTGATAGCCTGGAAGGAAAGGTCCGTGATAGCCTGGAAGGAAAGGTCCATGATAGCTTGAATGTTTGTGGAGATTGGTGATTTTCTTTGGATTAAGAGGGCTGGACTCTATGAAGCTAGTGGATGTTCTATGATGTCTAATGGACTCTATGAATGGACGCTCTGAATGGACGCTCTATGATGTCTAATGAACTATGAAGTCTGACGGAGCTGCTGCATGCTCGTGACGCCGACTTGTATTATAATTTGTCATATGGTCATATTAAATAATTTGTCATAATTGTCGATGTATAGATACGGAGTCATGACATATAATGTTAATTACTGTAGGAAGGGATATTTTGAACACTTAAGATAGCCATTGATGACTATATAATTGAGCTGAATCTATGGATTTTAATTATAGCTAACGTTATCAAGAAGTTCACATTACTTCACAATATCTTTCAGGCTGTCTATGCATTTTATCTATTAAGATGGTACGTAGTTGACAATGCTTCTAACTTTTCACTGTGTATGTGACATAATACTTTTAATAATTTTTCACTAATTTATGATATCTACACACTGATCTAATTACTATAAACTTTGTACTGAATATCTGATTTCATATTACTCAATAACTTTGCACTGAATATCTGATTTCATTTTACTCTAACTTAGTTTGTGTGGCTTCATTATAATATTTTGCAATCTGATTGTAATAATATATTTCAATCTGATCTATGTAATAATTCAATCTGATCTATGTAATAATATCTTTCATCGACGTATTTGATTAATGGTAAATCAGTTACTTGATTTGAATATGCTTTTGTACTGGTCTATTTGGTGGTTATAGTTACGTTTCTGCCTTTAATCGTCTTTACCGGACGACTCTATTTATTCACCTGTACTTTGTACTTATCTATTTCAGTATTTTGTTCATGTTGCACTCTCTATCTGAGCTTTCCAAACGTCTTGGAGTACATGGACATCACGATGATCCACATCGAGAGCAAAATGCAGAACACGGCCGTCACAATCAATGGGTACGCCGTGAGACCAGCCTCACTGGAGTCTGCCACCAATCCCACAAAAAACGGCAAGATGGCCGCTCCGCCACCACCAAAGGCACAGATGAAACCCACACCAGCGGTCTGGAACTTCGCGGAAAGGACTTTCATGGCACACACCACGGTGGTGGGGAAAATGGGGCCAATGGCCATGCCGGTGACAAACACAATCACGAAGATCAACGGAACAAAGTTGGTGAAGGCAAAGATCCAGAACACCATGGTGCCGAAGAACGAGCCGGCGATGTAGACCAAGTTGGCCCGCAACTCGTTGGTGAAGTAGCTGGAGGTGGCGAAGCCGAGGGCGATTCTGCCGAAGGTCAAGCCGCCCCAGAACGTCGACGCAATGTACGACGAGAGCTTGTAGGGCAACTTCTGGATCCGGGTCAAGAACGTGATGAGCCAGGCGCCAAAGGCCACCTCGGCGCCCACGTAGATGCACAAGATCAGCGAGAAGAAGATCACCTGCCTGTTGCGGAGGGTCTCCCAGATGGTGACGTGCTGGCTGTCTTCGGATTCGGGCACGGCATCGTCGTCGAGCGAGTCCAACTCGAAGCCGGTCTCCCGGGCCCGCAGGTGCTTCCAGTCGAGCATGTACTTGTACTTTGCGGGGGTCTCGTGGCGGAAGAAGTAGCTGGTCAGAATGAGGCACAGGGCACCCACACACGCGAGGATGTCGTAGTATTGGTACCAGATCCAGGGGTGTTTCTTTTCGAGCAAGTAGGTGATGATGGGGGGCCCCACCATGCACCCGGCGCCGTAGCAGCCGTGGAGAATGCCGAGGAGCTCGTTGGCGTCGACCAAGGCGCCCATCCACGAGTTCAAACAGGCGTCCAAGGCGCCGCAGCCGAGGCCGCTGGACACGAAGGCCACGAGAAGCAACGCAAACGGCGGCAGCTGCGACGAGATCAATGCCGCCGCCGTCATGAGCGACGAGCCCAAGGTCACCACGCCGCGGACGCCCAACTTCTGGTGGAAGTAGTCGCTGAGGAGACCCAGCGTGAAGTACCCGAACACCGCCAGGAGGAAGATCAAGCTGACCTCCTTGTCGTTGATGGAGTAGTGGTCCTGGAACCGGGGGAGCATGGTGCCCACGGCCTGGTCGGCTAGGCCGAAGAACACGAACACCATGTACGCCGTCAAGATCTGTGCCTTCAAGAGCGAGCTGTGGCGCCAGTCGTTGGTGTCGATGTAGATGTCGTCGACCCATCCGACAGGAGGAAGGGGTGGCGCTTCTGGCTGTGCCAATTGCAGCACAACTTCGCTTTGGATGGCGCTTTTTGGGGAGGCAGCATCGGGAGTAAACAAGTCAGGGGAGGGCGACAGTTCGTCAAGCCTGTTGTATTGGGCCATGTTTGTATGGAGGCGCCTTCTCTAGCACTTGTTAGGCGGCTGTGTAGAAGAAACAAGGGTGGAAAGAAAGTGATACGTGCGATGAGTGAGTGCACTTTAAGGTGCAATATATGACAGGGAGGATACCGGTTTTGGCCCCAGACCCCGGGTTTCGCAAGGGTGGATGCAGGAACGCGCAAGATGCAGATTGCGAGCACAATTGCGGCAATAGAAATGCGGGTTAAGACAGTAAGGGCAGGTAGAAAGAGGATGAAAGATGTATGTGAAATTGTATTATAAGTGGTGATTAGGGAAGTGGATTGTATTATATAGTGATATAGATTGTATTATATAGTGATATAGGTTGTATTATATAGTGATTACGTGCTGATATAGGTTGTACTATAAGTGGTGATTACGTGATATAGATTGTATTATATAGTAATTACGTTCTGATATAGGTTGTATTACATAGTGATTACGTGCTGATATAGGTTGTAATAAAGTGGCGAATACGTGGTGATATACATTGAGCATAGATTGTGTTTAGTGATGTTGGAATGAGTTGAAGAATGTGGTAGTGGTGTATTGAGGGAGGGTGGGTTTCTGGAACAGGCAGGTGGTGATGTAATTGGAGTTGAAAGGAGGGGCGGTAATCCCCGGATTCGATGCCTGATTGGGAGAATAATGTAGACAATAACTAAAGAATCTTGGCACTAGTGAAGATCCGTACAAGATCGGTACTGTGGATATTTCCATAGGAATAGTCATCGAGGATTTCCAATATTATCTGCCAGTTGATGTCTGTCCATTGACTGAATGATTACTGCTATGTAGTGATGTACTATTAAATTCTACTAGATACAATTGCTACTACTGCAATTACTCCTACTAGATACAATTGCTACTATTAATTGCACTTATTACTACTAGATAACCAATGACCTTTCCTTGGTAGATCTATTACTACTAGATACCAATGTCCTTTCCTTAGTAGATCTATTACTACTAGATACCAATGTCCTTTCCTTAGTAGATCTATTACTACTAGATACCAATGTCCTTTCCTTGGTAGATCTATTACTACTTACATACTCAGGTAATTTCGTTAATTTGCACCTGTTCTTCTGTTTCTGCAAGCACTATACTGATGGGTATGACATCTGGGGAAATTAGATCGGAAAAATGACCGATTGGGGGAAAATATACTATTAGTAATGTAAATAATGTGGGAACGAATGAATGGAAGAAGTTATCATAGATATCGTTAAACATATAGCTGGAACATGTAGTCAAATATCTGCAATCCTTGGAAATAACTGCGAAATTGCCGAATTACACATTACTCCAATTATAGACCAATCGAAAGTGATAGAAGTATATGACTTGTCAGCTAAACTAGTGTAGATAGATAGTTTCACCATGTGGATAGATTCTTAACTGGATCAACTCAGACAAACGACAAATTACATTCGGCTCAGATTATAAAACATAGAACTGATATAGAGACAGATTATAGAACATAGAACTGATATATAGACATAGAACTAATATTATAGAGATATAGAGCTAATATTGACATAGAGCTAATATTAGAGACACACAGAGCTGATAGACATCACGTTAAGACTTCTAATATTATACACGTTGGAATCTAATTATAATATTGGTGCTTTTCCATCTCTAAGTACTCTCCTCGTACTTACCTCTCGAGTCTTCAGACGCGTTATCAAAACGCCAAATGGTATTTATGAAAAGATATCATATTTCACTTCACAATACACGTGTTCATAGCATTAATTCCGTCTGTTCGCCTGTCTCTTCCTCTATCTCTAACTCTTTCTCTTTCTCTCTCTTTCTCCTTCCTTTTCTCCTCCCTCTCTTTCTTTCTCTTTCTCTTTCTCTTTCTCCTCCCTCTCTTCCTCCTTCTATTGTCTCATCTCACTTTATCTCGTTATTTACCATCTTCTTTTCTCACTACAAAAAGTACGCGTATGCCCATGGCCCACCACCATGTCCCGGGAGTATGTGTCAGACTCTGAAGATGACAATTCCATGCTCCTCAACACATCGATGCTATCGCCACTGCGAATGGCCACGGTTTTGGACCGTCTCAGTCCGCAACAACGCCAAAGAACAGGCCTTCATCTCCATACTCTAGGCATGGGCCTTTCCCAAACATCCCGAGATATACCCCATGATTTCGCCGATTTGTACAATTTGGCAGTGGATCTGAGCTCTTCTGACGAAGAGCTCACTGTAAACTCCAATTTTTCACCGCCAGTCGCCGTTGAAGAGACGCTTCTCTCTACCTCTGAACAGCCTCCATCCACAGACCAGGACCAGGGCCACGAAATCGGCTCTACAGTCGCCAATGAAAACGACCATGAAAATGACCACGAAAATGAACATGAAAACGAACATGAAAACATCAACAACTTGAAGATCTACCTTGATTCCAGAAACTACGAGTCGGTTTCGTCTCGCAGAGGACTCCGCAAGAGAAACTTTGCCAGTACCCATCCATACCTAGCTGACCAGGCTCACTATTTGGGCCTCTCCAGTGTTCGATACTTGAATGAACTCTACAGCGAACATCAGGACTTCGAGCAGATTGTCAAGTACCTCAATTTCTCCTATAGAAAGGCCAAAAAGGCCAATCCCAAGGACGAAAAGTATCGGGCCAAAAACTTCTACTCCATTTTAGGAATGCAAACTGCCGCTGCAAGAGCAAAGGAAAAGGAAGAAATAGCAGGAGAAGGAGACTTGGAAAACTCCCAATCGATATCCTACAGTCAACCCAGTCAAATACGGAATAATCTTAGTGATAACCACCTGGACCTGGACGACTCGTCGGTCAGTGTTGATTCCGTGAGAAGACTGCACTCCAGGAATTCAGACTACGACATTTACGATGATATTGATAGCGTTGACGATCAGCCGTTGCTCCCACGCAGAGTTGGCGTGATGAACGCTGAAAGGACCAACAAACTAGAGAGGTATAGACACGAACGCAAAGGTTTGGCCATCAAGAAAAACCTCCCTGTTTCCAAAGCAAGTACCAAGGACTTGTTCGATTTTGTTGATGACAGTACAGAACAAGGAAGTGACAACCAATTCTATCACAGGTTGAATGCTGCTGAAGAATCTGAGTTTAATGACATACGCTTAAAGAGTGCAGACACGTTTGGAATCCTCTCTGACAGTTCCGAGTCTGAAACTGAAAGATACAATGATCATTACCTAGATAATCTCTTTCCTCGAGAGCCTGAAAATAATAGATACCCCGAGGCAATTGAGGTAGAACTGGATGGTTCAGTGGAGGAAGATGATAGAATTAATCATATGTTTGCTACCAGAACTTACAAGAAAAGAAATAATTCCACTAGTACCCCAAGGTCAAGAAGATCAAAGCCTGCAACAACCCCAAAAATACAATCTTCTTTGACGATAGGACCATCGTCCCTGAGAGAGAAACTGTACAATCATGCGAATTGGTCTACTCCCAAGTCACTGAAAATAGCATCAAATTCATCTACATTGAGCAACTCCCATAAAAAACAGACTAGGTTGGAACTTCCGTCGATCAATGGACTTCCGTACCAATCTGCACCCACTACACCCAGCATAAAACAGAGAAAACCCCGTATTGCATCACTGGCTAAGAACAGAACTCAGAATATTCAAGCCCGTCCTCGAAGAGTAACACCTCATAATGCCATCGTCTCAAGAGGAACATTGCATAAAAAACCACTAGGTAAGAAAAAGAAGCCCCCAATTACAAAATCCCTTCAAGAAGGACCAAATAATGAACCTGACCAACATAAAAATAAAGCATTGCAACATCAAAGAATTGTGAAAAATCCAAAATCTCTCTTGCAACTGGAATATCAATTTCTGAGACTACCAGCTCAATACACAACTGTTTTTGAAGCTGAAAGTGAACGCCTGTTTGTTAAACCCAGGCAAACCCACAGAGTGTCTCGTGAACCTCTTTCTTTTTTATCTTCGAACGAAAGGTTTCCAAATGAGTTCATCTTATCCAGTATAGATGTCAATCGAATCAGTGATATCGCGAATGGAAAGACTTATAACGTCGATAAAGATTATATTAAAGTCGATGTTTTTGGTCAACATTTCACTTTCACCTTAATCGATAAAGAAGCTTCAAGGTTGGCTTTTGAAAAACTACTAGTTTTGATATTGAAAGAATTGAAATCTCCTCAAACTTTGTCAGATGAAGTCAAAGTGGCTCAAATATATTCTTCGGTCAAGGGTATAATGGAATGGATATTAATTATACAAGCGCCCCCTTCAAGTGAAAAGATATGGAAACTATTGAATTATATCATGGCCATGTTGTTACAAGTATCAGATCATTTATTGGGAAAGCAGGCCGCCATGGTTTATTCGTGGTTTCTCTTGTGTCATTATTCTTTAGTAATTATGGAAAAGAAAGCCGTGTTGGAAAATCATTCACACAAACTGTATGCATATGAGAGCATTGAACTTGCATCCAGTAAGTATTGGTTGTTATATTTCAAGTTTGCCGAGTCCTATGAAAGCCCTGAGCCTAAGGAAAGAGAGTCATTTAAGATAGTCTATCAAATTGTTACTGCATCAGATTGTCTATGGAGCTCAGTAACTAATATCATCGAAAAGCTTGTTGGAAGCATCGACATTGAGATTTTATTAGATTCTCTTTGTAATTTGGCACG
This sequence comes from Suhomyces bokatorum, assembly GCA_030568615.1. Taxonomy (NCBI): domain Eukaryota; kingdom Fungi; phylum Ascomycota; class Pichiomycetes; order Serinales; family Debaryomycetaceae; genus Suhomyces; species Suhomyces bokatorum. Next base: position 187,278 of record JAJMGI010000015.1, read on the forward strand.
GTCTCTTCATTCGAAGCAAGTTGGCTGGTCACCTTTTATGAAGCTTTATGATTTCATCGAAAATGAGACTAATTCTATGATTCATACTCAATTTTTAGAGACTATTGACCAGCTTAACCAATCACTCAACTGGCCCTTGAATGAATCAATTATTTTCAAGTTTTACGGCAATATCACGTCTAGAAAGTTTGCAAATTTTGAAGATGAATGGACAATCCCAGAAATACTAGGAAAAATTCGAACTAGGGATGATATCCCGTATGAAAGCTTCTTTGATAAGTTCATGTACTTCCTATACAGCTACGTTTCTGATTTACCTACAGATTCTAACAAGAAAAAATTAATCACAAAGTTCATTACATCTAGCCATTTCACCTACAAGAATGAACGTGAGTATCAAATAATGTTCCTAAATAGATTGAATTTTCTCCTATTACTAGTTCAATTCTCAGATGCAGATTTAAAGAATCAAGTTTTGGACTTAATTCAGAGAGTCAGGATGTGTGTTGATACAGAAATACTTGAAGCTATTGTTAAAGCTCTTTCTGTATATTCGGAAATTAATATCTCAAGAGGAAAACCTCTAGCCATCACATGCTTTGAAGCCTTTATGAACCTGCTCTTAGTTAATTTTAAGAGCATAGCTCGAGTTCAAAATGTTTGGAACTCGTTAATGGAAATGTTTGAAAGCTATGTTATTGAAAAACGGTACTCTTTTCAATTTTTGGACTTATACAATAAGCTTCAAGACAAAAGTGGAGACAAAATGTCTTTATCGCTACACAAAGTTCTAATGAAAGCTATCAATAACTTGCAAACTACGAAGATTGAGTCGAGCATTGACATCCGTAACTTGAAACAGACAAGTCAAAAAGTTATGTTACATGTTCAAAATTTGATGGCAAGATTTCCACTCCCTAACATCGTTGAAGAAAAAAGGCTAGAGAACTTGGTTGAACTATTCTTGGAGTACTGGCTTAAAACAGAATCCCTACAACCTAGTGTTAATTGGACTAAAATTGTTCTTCAAATATTTCCATACCTTGGAAGTCCAAGTCTGAGAGATAAGTTCAAACTTTGCTTTTACTCGATTTTGATTTCATATACCCCGTCTAAACAATTTATTGATGATATTTTGAGTGGATTGTTCCAAAGTTTGGCTTCTTATACGCCCTCCAAATACCATTCCAAATTGATGAATCAGTTGAATGCAGAAGGAAATAGTATTGTTCTTTTCCAGAAGAAATACATACCTGAGGAGGTCAATTCATTTCATTTGCTGAATTTTAGATCTAGAGTGGTACTAAACATGTTAACCAATTTAGCAAAGGCTCATGTACCTCTAGTCACTAAGAAAATCTACCTAGAAGAATTTATCAAGACTATGAACGATGAGTTCGATAAGTATTATTCCTCAACTTGGTTCAAGGAGTTCTGTATTCGTTCAGTTAAAGCGATCCAGAAGTATTGTGGAGACATCATACCTAAAAATTCTTCGTTGAGAAGCTTTGCTTCTAAGTTGAGTATTCCGCAAACTGAATTGGACAAGTACGAGTGGCTTACCTTTCCATTGAAAGAAAGGTTGAAAATTTTGAACAAAGAATTGTCAAATCAAATTTACTACGGCAAGGATGTTTCGACGATATTAATGGATCTCACTTTTGATGAAGGTGTCAATTTGATATTTCACATTACTAGTATCTATGGGAGATCCTTGGATTTAAGTCAAGATAGATGGAAATTTCTCTGTGCAATATTGGAGTTCTTCGAAAGAAATGTGAAATTGTACAGATTCAAGATCATCCATGCTTCATTCTTGGACTTTCTCTGGCTCTTGGTGAACATATCAAATATTGAAATTGCTTTTAAAAGCAATGTGGACAGACTTTATCGAATCAAGACTTTAGAATTCATAGCTAAGATCCTCAAATATTCAACCAAATTGTTTGACGGCTACAAAGACCAAATAGATGTTGAACAATGCTTGACAAACTTTATGGGTAAAGATCCAATTCAACCACAAGATATCCCATATTTTACAAGCTTCATGCTCTTTGACATCCAAGATTTACGTGAGGATGTAGTTGGAGAAAATAATGAATTCGTTGACGACCTGACTATTCTTGAAGAAGAAAAGGCCTTGACCGAATTCATTCGAAAATTGACTCTTAAACAACCAGACCAAGTTGAAACATGCTTCGAGTTTTCAGTTGAATTTTAATGTATCCTAGTTAGCCACCTCTTTACGACAGCATATTTACGACTTAACGACAGCATTTAATATACATTATAATTATAGTACAAGGATTTGAGGAGATGCTTCATTGAAGTCCCCTTTGACTCTTAATGAGACGTATTTCAGCTTCAAGTTTATCTTTGCCCTTCTTCACATCCAATAACGTAACCACGGATCTGATCAATTCATCGTACTTTGCCATTGTCTTTCTTGTAGGCATTACAGGCTTCCAACTAGTACCTCCTGCCGTTGGAATATCCAACTCTTGCAAAACCGAATTCACTGACTTCAACACCGACTGCTTTTGTTGCAATCCAGGCAACTTTTGGGCAGATCTCAAGATTACACCTGGTGTAAGTTTCTCGGTTCCGTGGAAGTGCAAGCCATAGGCTTCTTCCTCCTTCTGGGTTAATCTTTTTGCTAGCAATTGTTGCACTGCATTGGCTTCTTGCTTGATACTTGGATTTGAGATTTGGTTCTGCTTGAGCATTCCAGATAAATATTGTTGTAAATGGGTTTGGAAAGACCTATCCTTTTTGAATGATGACGAAGCGGCACTTGGAATAGATGGAGGAACTGGGTCTTGCAGAGAGACGATCGATCTTTGGTGTTGTTGTTGCATTTGTCTTTTCTTTTGATGTTTGTCTATGATCATCAAGTTGTTGTACAAATTAGTCAAACCTTGAGATGATTGGTATTGCTGGATTGGTTGGGTTGATTGTGGAGAATCCAACAAGGTAAGTAGATTGGATCTTTCAACAAGCATCTTCTTTGCGGCTAGCTCGAATCTTCTTGCTTCGATGACCAAGGATTCTTCTTCTGCGATCTCAGCAGGAGTTCTCTTCAACAAGTTTTCAAGATACTGTTTTCTCTCGACTTCTCTGGACTTCGAAAATACTTTCAATGAATCCAACAATGCTGGGTTTGAGTTTTCTTGTGCTTCGAATGTCTTGACGCAAATTCTGTAGAATTGCTCTTTTAAATCTTCCATGGATCTTTTGGTGTCCCAGTTGAATCTGTCGTACACAATAGTCCATTTGAGTTCAAACGCCGAACAGAGATCAAATAAATACTTTGTTTCTTCGTATGTCCATTTTTCGTCCACTGGATCTTCTTTATCCTTCGCGTCGGTTGTGCTATCGTCATCTTCTCCCTCTCCGTCCTTGCTATCGTCCGCCTGTTCTGAGGACTTCGATTCGCTCTTGATATCATCTGATTTCTGAGCTTCTGAGCCTTCCTTTTTCGCTGACTCGGAGTTCACTTCACTATCGCCCTTGTCATCCTCTATCTTGTGTTTTTCTTTTCTCTCTCTTTGTCTGGCTTCCTCTCTTTCCTTTCTTCTTTGCTTTTGCGCAGCCCTAACTTCACGCTCGTGTTCCTCGATCTCCTCCATGAACTTCTCAAACGTCTCTTCATCGACCAACTCTGGAATATCTAACTTAACATTGAACTTTTCAAAGGCATATGGCTTCTTCTGTTCCTCCTCTGAGTTCAAGAGCTCCTTCGATCCTTTGGCCCAGTGATGCAACTGAACTTTCAGTCCATTGTTGGGTTTGAAGGCAATCTTCGTCCATGGTGAAAGTTTTGACTTGAATTTCTCCTTGGTGTTGTTGTTATATGCTATGGATGAAAGATGTACTGGAGGTGTATTTGGACCAATCAAGTTGTAGAGCTCTCTAGCCATACCACCTCTGGGGTTGGGATCTGGATTGCCTTTTTGCTTTTTCTTGAGAGGCTGCTTCAGCTCATCTCTTTGGATGTTCAAGACATCTAAGATGTCGTTGGCAGACATAGTTGTGTTGAGATAGATGTTGTCTTTGAAGACAAGATTTGAGGTGAGTTTGTGGTCATGTGACATTCGGCACGTGACCTATACCGACTACACTAGTCTCCACCACTATTACGAGCTATGCTACAGCTGTAGATGCAATTTCGTGGTTTCTATGCGACATATTTGTAGATATTTCTATTGTCCTTGTCTCTCATCAAATACTCTTTCTCAATGAGATCCTCAATTCTTTGTTTAATAAGCAGAACCAGAGGTTGGAACCGACCTGCAAGTTGCTTAATTAACTCTGTAAAAAGCTCGTTGTGTTCTATGGTGTGTCTAGATTTCATAATGCGTACAATCGCCGCATTCACTTCCTGTTTGCGGCCTTCCATGATATTATTCTTGACCTCTTCATCCTCCTCTTCCTTCTTGGTCTTTTGGGCAGAGTCCTTGGAACTCGACGATGTGGCAGAAACCGTCAACACCTTGACTTTGACAGATGGGGACTTGAACTTTTCGTTCAATCTAAACACATCTGTGTCGTTGATTTCTTTGGACATGGGCAGCTTGATCAACAATCTCAGTCTTGGTGCAACGGCAATGGATTGTAAATGTCTCTTTAAATCCGCTTCAGGAATTCCCGTCAATTCTTGGATTTCAAGATATGTTAATTCCTTATTTTCGTCGAATGCCAGCACATCAGGGTCGGACGTCTGAGGCGCATACAACAACATAATTAACCCTGCGTAAGTTGGCATGTTGAACTCATACGTGCGACTTGGATATGTGATTCTGAAGTCCATGGATCCAAACTTAGGACTCCAGAAAAGTGACTTGTTGTGATTTTTCTTGCCCGCAACCCAAAACTCTTCAAATTCCTTTATGGTAGGACGGAGTTGACGAGACCAAATCAAGCTCAGTTCGTCACCCAGCGGATTAGTAAATGACTTGTAATCTTTGGTCATAGATTTGGGCCAGTCTGTGACATTACAGATCTTCAAATCAAGCTCGATCAACTCTTTCTTCTGCGTAGTCAACGCATGCTTTTTCCAGTCATTGGTGATGTCTCTTGACAGTTTGATGTCTTTATTCATTCTCAAAACCTTGTACAACGACGAAGAGCCCATCTCTTCGCTCAATTTGGAAATGATAAGCTCCTCCAAGTCCACACCTAACTTCAGACTAGACGTGACAACTTGTGAGTTCCCTTTAGAATTGAGGAAACGTTTTGCAAAATGATTGGCATAGTTGACTTCGAAGGAATATTTGTCCTCGACCAATCTCAAGAAAGAAATGGACTTCGTAAGAAGCTCATCTGAGATATCTGGAGACGATGCTGATGCATCCTTTGAAGGGGCCGCTTTACCGAATTGTTTAATGTGGTAGTCCATATAGATTGACAACATTTCTGCAGCATCTACCTTGTTCAGCACATTTTTCTTGGACACACCTGAGCCTGTATCATTAATAAAGCTCTTGGTAGCGTGGTTTATGGTCGATTCTATGACAGGATTCAGGGAAAATGACGAATTTAATACTGAAGTAATTTGAGAATGGTACTCTAGAACCGTATCAATCCATTTTGTCGCAAATGAAGCAGGATTACTGGACTTCTTTCCTGAGGTGTTGGTCACAGCAACACAATTTCTGGCGTATTCGGGTATCATGCATCCTTGGTTTATAATTGTTTCCTTCAATCTAAGTCGCAACAAGCTGTACTCCTCGTCAATTCTACCATTCAAGTCGTACAACAATTTCAACTCGTGCACTTTGTGCGGCTCGTTTGTGTCTTGTAAGATATTGCCAATCACGGTCAGTAGCCAGTAGGAAAGACCCTGGTTTTCCAAAGGCAAGGTGACTATCTGGTCTATTTTATCCTTGATTATGATGTTGTTCAACAAGTCAATTAATTTGGGGTATGTGGACTTAGGAAGGTAGAATTCAATTCTGGTTTCCTCGTCTTTGATGAATTGACTGGCTTCAATGAGATACCTTGTGCCATTGGAGTGGTTTATGCATTCCTGGGAAAATTTGAAGAAGAATTGTTCGGAACTTCTCAAGAAGGCAGGCTCGAACACGCTCTGGTAGTAGGATTCACCGTAGTGAAGGTCTGAGCTGCCTGTCTCGATTAGCAACTGGAACAAGTTGATAAGCTTTGAAATGTACATGTTTGTGGTAATGACCTCTCCGTTTCTACTGCCCGTGATCTCCGAAATGATGATGTCGATGATTTTCCGGCCCACCTCGTCGTCTGCATACTTGATAATGATATCTTTGAAAAGCTGGATGCCGAGGTCGTAGATGAGCAACTTCCTGTTTTCTTTGACGTAAACTCTGTTCAAGTACATTAGCACGTCGCTAATGAACTTCATGGACTGTAAGTGTTCGTTCCACTCGGAAAGGACAGTTTTCATGAACTCCTCTTTGCCGTCGTTGATCGACAACAAATGGTCTCTTCTCTTGAGGAGATGTTGGGCAATTAGCTCCGAGACGTTGTCGTATAGCTTGGCACCAAACTTGCGGAGCACTAGCACATAGGTCTTGCGGTAAAGCTGTTCGTACGAAAGGTTTGACACGTTCTTTTGCTGAATCTGGGTGATTGCATCGGATAAGATAGCCCAAGACTTGTCGAAATCTAGGGCAGAATCGTGGGGATTGTCGGAGGGAGACGCGACCAAGGACTTTCGGGGGGGCCTGATCTTGGACTTGCGACTTCCGGGGGGTAACATGGCGAGGGGCAGGCGTGGGGCCTTGGTGGAGTTGGAGAAGAAGGTATTGGTTGGAGTGGAGCATGTGACGAATGTCACGTGGAAGGTTTATTGATGTCACGTGGGAAATGTCATGTGACATAGATCTATGTGTGTGCAATACAACGTGATAATAAGAGTGTAGTGTCATGTGATTTGTCACGTGCTAATGGATGAATTTTGTCACGTGCTATATGGTCACATGGTTAATGTTGTCACGTGCAATTAATCACCTGATTCATATCACGTGACGTTGTCACGTAATTGTGGTGACTAATATTTTTGACACAATTGGCCTTCTCGCGCGCCGGTTCCGCCCCGGTACCGGCCTCACCCCCTCGGCGGCTCCGGCCCCTGTTTATGACAGGCTATGCCGAAAATTTTCCCCAGCTCCGTAACCAGACATATAAATACCCCGTTTCCCGTCTCCCTGTTCCACAACCACCACCACCACCAGTTTCCAACACCATGGTTACCCAAGCAAGAACTTTATACGACAAGGTGTTTGAGGACCACATCGTCCACAAGGACGAGTCGGGCTCGTACTTGATCTACATCGACCGGCACTTGGTGCACGAGGTCACCTCACCCCAGGCGTTCGAGGGGTTGGCCAATGCTGGCAGAAGTGTGCGCAGAACCGACTGCACCTTGGCCACGGTGGACCACAACATCCCCACCATCTCCAGAAAGAACTTTGTCGACGTGTCCTCGTTCATCGACCAGGACGACTCGCGGTTGCAGGTGGAGACCTTGGAGCAGAACGTCAAGGACTTTGGCATCACCTACTTCGGCATGGACGACGACAGACAGGGCATTGTGCACATTGTGGGGCCCGAGCAGGGCTTCACGTTGCCGGGCACCACGGTGGTGTGTGGCGATTCCCACACGTCCACCCACGGCGCCTTTGGCGCGTTGGCGTTCGGCATTGGCACCTCCGAGGTGGAGCACGTCTTGGCCACGCAGACGGTGATCCAGGCCAAGTCCAAGAACATGCGCATTTCCGTCAATGGCGACTTGGCTCCGGGCATCACCTCCAAGGACTTGGTGTTGCACGTGATTGGCGTCATTGGCACTGCCGGCGGCACCGGGTGTGTGATTGAGTTTGCGGGCAAGGCCATCGAGGGCTTGTCGATGGAGGCGCGCATGTCCATTTGCAACATGGCCATCGAGGCCGGCGCCCGTGCCGGCATGATCCGGCCGGACCAGACCACGTTCGAGTACATCCAGGGCCGGCCCTTGGCGCCCAAGGGCGCCGAGTGGGACAAGGCCATGGCGTACTGGAAGACGTTGTATTCGGACGACGCTGCGCACTTTGACTACGACATCGCCATCGCGGCCGCCGACATCGTGCCCACCATCACCTGGGGCAACTCGCCCCAGGACGCGTTGCCCATCACCGCGTCGGTGCCGGACCCAGCCAAGGAGTCCGACCCCATCCGCCGCTCGGGCATGGAGCGGGCGTTGGAGTACCAGGGCTTGGAGCCCAACACGCGGTTGAAGGACATCACCATCGACAAGGCGTTCATCGGCTCGTGCACCAATGCGCGGATCGAGGACTTGCGGGCGGCCGCCCGCGTGGCCAAGGGCCACCACAAGGCCGCCAACGTCAAGCTCGTGTTGGTGGTGCCGGGCTCCGGCTTGATCAAGAAGCAGGCCGAGAAGGAGGGCTTGGACAAGATCTTCGAGGCCGCGGGCTTTTCCTGGCGAGAGGCCGGCTGCTCCATGTGTTTGGGCATGAACCCCGACATCTTGGACCCCCAGGAGCGGTGCGCCTCCACCTCCAACCGGAACTTCGAGGGCCGCCAAGGAGCACGCTCCAGAACCCACTTGATGTCGCCTGCCATGGCGGCGGCCGCCGCCATCAAGGGCCATTTCACCGATATCCGCGAGTTTGACTACGACACCTCCGACGCGCCTGCCGTGACCATCGAGACCGAGACCGAGGCCGACGACAAGGCATTGCAAGATGCAGTGTACGACACCGAAAAGCAGCCCGTGGAAGCCAGTGCGACTGCTGCCACCACCACCACCTCCCAGTCTGCTTCCACCGACGCGAAGGAGCCCGAACAAAAGAAGCCCAAGACCGACGCGCCCTCCGGCATGGACAAGTTCACCGTGTTGACCGGCGTCACCGCCGTCTTGGACAAGGCCAACGTCGACACCGACGCCATCATCCCCAAGCAGTTCTTGAAGACCATCAAGCGGACCGGGTTGAAGAACGGCTTGTTCTACGAAGCCCGCTTCGTCAAGGACCCCGCCACCGGCAAGGACGTCGAGACCGACTTCGTGTTGAACGTGGGCAAGAACCGCGAGGCCGAGATCTTGTTGGTCACTGGTGACAACTTCGGATGCGGCTCTTCCAGGGAACACGCCCCATGGGCCTTGAAGGACTTCGGCATCAAGTGCATGATTGCCCCATCCTTCGGAGACATCTTCTACAACAACTCGTGCAAGAACGGCTTGTTGCCCATCCGCGTGTCGCTGGACATCATCAAGAACACCTTGCACCCGGTTGCGGCCGCCGGCCACAACTTGACCATCGACTTGCCCAACCAGCAGATCAGACACGGCGAGACCGACGAGGTTTTGGTGGACAAGTTCGAGTTTGAGGAGTTCAGAAAGCATTGCTTGGTCAACGGTCTTGACGACATTGGCTTGACCTTGCAGAAGGAGGAGCACATTGCCAAGTACGAGGCGCAGAGAAGAGACAAGTTCTCGTTCTTGGAGGGGGGCTCCAAGTTGATCAAGCCCATCAAGGGCACCAAGAAGTCGGCATACGGCCTCAAGGCCCAAGAGTGGTAATTAATAATGTGTAGAGTGAATAGTGAATAGTGAAAGGCAGTGATAATACAGGATTAGAGAAAGCTAGAAATGATGATTTTCTGGAGAGAATGTAGAGTCCTATGAAGTGGCACTATTGCACTTGAATCATATGAGTATTGGTTAATTTAATAAACAACCTTTGGTACTTTAATAAGCAACCGTTTGGTACTTTAATAATCAACCTTAGGAAGTATGCTTAGTTTATAATCAACCTTTTGGCAATTTACTTACTTTATAATCTACCTTTTGGCAATTTGTTTACTTTATAGTCAACCTTAGGCACTTTGCTAACTAATAATCAACCTGAGGCAGTTAACTTACTTTATAATCAACCTGAGGCAGTTAAATTGCTTTATAATCAACTTTAAAATCCATACTTACTTTATAATCTACCTTTTGGCAATTTACTTACTTATAATCTACATTTTGGCAATTTCTTACTTTTTGATCAACCTATTGGCTATTTCTTACTTTAAAATCAACCTATTGGACTTTACTTACTTATAATCAACCTTAGGCAGTTTACTTACTATATAACCTTTTAGCACTTTACTTACTTATAATTTACCTTTTGGACTTTACTTACTTTATTAGTCTAGTGTCTAATTCGTACTATAATACCTCTCAAGGAAGTTATCAAAACATTTATACTCAAATAATACATCTATCGCTGTCATGCAGCCTGGTACCATCTATAGTAATTCATAGCATCAATTAAAGGAAATGCCACAATTGGTCCATCAGGTTCAAATATTACACCTTCAAATTAATCGGCTTTCTCAGACATCACCTGCTTCACGGGCTCTGAGTCATAATAAAGCTTGTTCTGCTGGATATACCGTATGACGGAGTTCGGCAACAAGTACTGTACCGACATTCCTCTTCTTATAAACAACCGGATTTTGGTCGACGATATATCATTGTAGATCAACTGCTTAATCACCAACACATTTCTTCGGTGTTCGTACATCACATCATGGCTCAAGAGGAAACTTCTGACATCGGATCCGGTCCTTTCCACAATAAGACATCCGTATTTTCCCAAAATGTGATGCAAATCTTGGTCTGCCCAGACGTCAGGCTCGCCCATGGATTCAATCAAGTCTCCTCCTGCGAGCAACATGATCTTGACGCCTCTCTTTTCGCCGGACTTGGTCATGATTCCGCCTCTCTTGATGTTGATCTCTTCGTTGAAGTGGTCCAAAACCAACGCGGTTCTGGTGTATTTGGGCTGTAACGATTCCCACGCATCCACCATCAACCACGACGAGGTACGCTCGCACGCCAATTCACACATTCTGACTCTGTGGTGGGCAGGAGCCAATCCCTGTTTCTTGTAGTTGGACGACACGGGCGAGTAGTAGCCGCCAATGACCTCGAATCGGGTCTGCTCGGAAATGGCATCTAACGCCATTTCGAACATTCTCAAGTGCAAGTAGGTGACGGGGGAGAACGATCCACAAGCCACAATTACCAAGGGGTATTTGGAGTCATCCAGCAAAGTCGTGGCCAATCTGTGGGTGGGGAACTCGTACTTGTCGAGCGTCTTGGCCTGTCTCTGGACTCCATGGGGAACTTCTTCGAGATCGGCGATCTGGGTGGACTTGACCTGGACGGTAGGAGGAAGAATGGGCTTCTGTGGAGGCTCGACGACGTCTTTGGCGGCCAAAACGTCTTCGTCCGAGGACGAGTCGACGAGCTCCGAGTGGATCCGGGGGATCTTGGAGTGGTACGCGCCTTTGTCTGTGGATTCGCCCTTCTTGGTGGTTGAAGGGTGAGGCGAGGGAGCGTCCACGGCGTTGCCCAAGTCCGCCAACACGTAGGGCTGAATGGGCATGTTATTGGGGATCTCTGACGAGGGCGCCGTGGGCTCGATGTTCCTGTTTAACGAGGGAGGCAAAAAGTTGGGGTCGTTGGTGGGATCCATTGCTGTGGTTGAGATGTTGAGTAGAAGGCGGTAGAGGGGGTAGAGAGTTGGGGAAAAGGGGGAGGTGGATGGAATGGAATGGAATGGGAGACCGGAAGGCAAACTTTCGGGTATGGACACTCAGGAAAGCTGTGGTCTAGGGAACAAGCCACTTGTTGTAGAAGAAAAAAAACGATAAAGGCCGTGGTCCACAGTTAATTTCAAAAAATTGTATCTACAATCTTTGGTCACGAGACTTCCCCAAAATTTCCGTCAGGTCCCACCAGAAAACAACGTCCAGAAGTGCCAAACGCCGGGGACTGGAAGAAGGAGATTCGGAGTTAGAAGAAGAATTGAAAGCCGAAAGGCTCCAATTGCTTCTGAATGTTGAAATTGTCATAGGAGTTTAGAGTTGGGGACAACTGCGGTCCGTTTCAGGCCCGAATCATGGGGGAAGGTGATCCGGCTGAACCCCGGAGATAGAGTATTTTAGTGCGATAAGTGAAGTTTTTTGAGACAAAAAAGAACTGGCGTCACAGACAGGATTCGAACCTGCGCAGGTAAAACCCAACACCTGAGCTGCTGATAGCAGGGTGTCGCCTTAACCACTCGGCCACTGTAACTGATTTCTGGGATAGCAGGAAATGGGGGGCATACACTGAGTGAAATGAAAAGATAAAGGGAGAGAAACATGAAGAGATAAGAGACAACAGAGAGAGACATGAAGGGATAAGAGACAACAGGGAGAGATATAATTATATGAGTTGTCAGATCGTCCATTGTGGGTATTGCGGGTGATACGCACGTTCTGAGAGCTTCCAAGTATCCAGTGTTCTCTTTTTTCACTTCATTTCTATTTTCCCGAAATTTTCACTAATTTTATTATTAACGTCAATCACCCCGAAAGTGCCAGAATACCTGCTACTTCCAGCTACTTCGCTCCACTGCCATCCACTACCCCCTTTCACCCATTTCCAGCATATTTCTCGTTATATAACTCCAATATTCTCTTTCACCAATAAAAGCTCCACCAACGCCAGAAACGCCCACCAAAAGCGTCAACCCCACTTCCACACCCGCCAGCCCCATTCCCATCGCCCTTTCCAGCGCCTAACGCCCCGCCCACCCCGTTTCGTCGCCCGCTCCATCCACCGACCCAGGCGTCCTGCATACAAGCAGGCCTATAGCTGATCCTTTTCTCCTCGTCTTCTCTGCAATGACTTCCAATCCCCGGGTCAGACCCGCCAAAAAGCTCGTCCAGACAAGCGCAAAGTGCTCCAAAGAGGGCACGGCCTATGGCCAGTGCGTCTTGAACACATACAGCACCATGGCCAAGGGCTCCTGTGAGCAGGAGTTCCTCAGGTTCAAGCAGTGCATCTCTGGCCAGCTCAAGGGCAAAAGCTGGTAGGCCCACGAGAGGGCTTAGATATTCGGGAGGAGGCGAGGAGTGGAGGAGAGTGGATTATTGTGCCGTGAAAGTGCAATAGACGAGCACTACGGAGAGTTGAGCCAATACGCAGTAATCAGAGAGTGGAGGTAATTATCATCAATCAGACAGAGAATGTGGAGAAATTATCAATGCTCAGTAATCATAGAGTGTGGAGGAATATCAATGCTCAGTACTCAGAGAGTGCGAGGTAATTATCAATACTAAGTAATCAGAGAGTGGATGTAATCAATTCTAGGAGTTTCATGATTTTCATGGATTGTCACTATTATTGTTAATTACGATCATCACCAATTAGATCGTAATTACAGGACCTTCCCACCCTGCCCAATAGCTGTCCAGCAACTAGCTACCAGGCCTCCACACCTAGCCCACCAATCACCATCCCCCCACGTGATCGTTTCATAGACAATAAACGCTTGCACATGATAATGCCGCTTACGTAATCGGCTTCCTCGGCACCGCCACTACTTGTGGGGAGCGCCTCTTTATCGGACTTGTTTCTCTTCTTCTTCATCTTCTTCATCTTCGTCATCTTCTTCATTGTCACCAACTTCTTCATCCAGTTCATCCTGTCCTCTTTCTTCTTGTCCCTTTCCTCTTCCTTCTTGTCCCTTTCCCCAATAACGCCGGCACCATGATCAACATATCACGGCTAGCTGGCTACAGCAAGCAGGACATCCGAAATATCATCCTACTATTCAAAGAGGCCTATGAAACAAGCAACCTCACCATCAACTACCAGTCCCGTCCGGTGATCCTCTTCTTGAGCACCCTCGTGTCGACGTTTGGCCTCGGCGTGTTCTTCACCCTCCGCAACGCCTTGTCCAAGTACCGTGAATACGTCAACAACCGCAAGTTGAACCGCCCCAACTTGATCCGCCAGTCGTCCACCATCCTCAAGAACGGGTCGCGCGAGATCCTCATCCCCAAGGGCAAGAACTCCTTCACCCGCATCATCATCCCCAAGCCCAGCCCCGACCAGTACGCCGCCGACAAGTACTTGTACAAGGAGTTCTTGCTCCAGCAGAAGTACTCGCAGAAGACCATCTTCAACTCCAAGTTCTTGAACCAGATCGCCATCATCTGGCGCATCCTCATTCCCAAGTTCTCCTCCAAGAACACCTCGCTCTTGCTCTCCCAGTGCTTCTTCTTGATCTTGAGAACTTGGTTGTCCTTGTTGGTCGCCAAGTTGGACGGTCAGCTCGTCAAGAACTTGATTGGCGGAAACGGCAAGAAGTTCGCCAGAGACTTGATCTACTGGCTCTTGATCGCGTTCCCAGCCTCCTACACCAACGCCGCCATCGTCTACTTGGAAAACAGGCTCTCCTTGAGCTTCAGAACAAACTTGACCAGATACATCCACGACATGTACCTCGACAACGTCATGGGATACTACAAGATCGGCTTGAACGGAAGCGACATCGAGAACATCGACCAGTACATCACCACCGACGTGGCCAAGTTCTGTGACTCCATCTGTGGCTTGTTCTCCAGCATGGGTAAGCCTCTTGTCGATTTGATCTTCTTCTCCGTCTACTTGAGAGACAACCTTGGTACCGGTGCCATTGTGGGTATTTTCACCAACTATTTCATTACTGCCATGTTGTTGAAGAAGGCCACCCCCAAGTTCGGAAAGCTCACTGCCCAGAGAACGCATTTGGAGGGCCAGTACTTCAACCAACACCTTAATTTGATGACCAACAGTGAAGAAATCGGTTTCTACAAGGGTTCCATCATCGAAAAGACTAAGTTGAAGGAAAGTTTCAAGAAATTGTTGAAGCACATTGGTAAGGAGGCTAACATCTCCTTCTACTATTCTGTTTTAGAAGACTACGTCTTGAAGTACACTTGGTCCGCCTGGGGTTATATCTTTGCTGGTTTGCCAGTTTTCTTGGACGAGCTCTGGCCCGCTGAGAACGCAAACAAGAGCGAAAAGGCCAAGGAGGTTGACCAACGTCTGAACATGAGACAATTCATCATCAACAAGAGATTGATGCTTTCGTTGGCTGATGCTGGTTCTCGTTTGATGTACTCTATTAAGGACGTTTCAGAATTGACTGGTTACACTGAGCGTGTCTTCAACTTGTTGACTCAATTGCATAAGGTTCATTCTCCTAGATTCGATTTTGGTTCTAAGTATGGAGTCAATGATCTTCGTGGTACCGTTCAAAAGAACTACCAAAACGGTATTAGATTTGAACACATTCCTGTGATTATTCCCTCCAAGGAAGGTTCGGAAAACCCTCCTTTGATCAAGGAGTTGAACTTCCTGTTGAGCCACAAGAAGAACTTATTGATTTTGGGTGCCAACGGTTGCGGTAAGACGTCCATTGCTCGTATTGTTGCTGGATTGTGGCCTTTGTACCGTGGATTGTTGTCTAAGCCAGATGAGGATGACATCTTCTACTTGCCACAGAAGACTTACTTCCCTAACGGAAACTTGCGTGACCAAATCATTTATCCTCATAGCTACAGCGAAATGCTTGAGATGGGATACAATGATGATTATTTATTCCACATTCTTCGTGAAGTGAAATTGGAGTACTTGCTTAAGAGAGAAGGCAACTTCAATGTCGTCAAGGACTGGAAGGATGTGCTCAGTGGAGGAGAGAAACAGAGAATGAGTCTTGCTAGAGTGTTGTTTAAGAAACCCAAGTTGGTTATTTTGGACGAGAGCACAAACGCTGTCTCCACCGATGTGGAGGATTATTTATTTGAATTATTACTGAGGAAGGATATTTCGTTCATCACATTGTCCCACCGTCCTTTGTTGATGAAGTACCATGACTACATTTTGGAGGTTGAGAAAGACGAAACCAAGTTCCATGATTTGACTTCTGAAGAGAACTTGAAGTCTATCGATAATGAAATTTCTGACATCCAAGCGAAGTTGAGTCTGGTTGAGAAATGGGAAAAGAGACTTGCCGACATCGAACTGTACTTGGATGGAAACTATGATGATATTGCTGAGCTGGACAAGGACTACAGTAATTCTATTGGTATTTAGTAGAATGCCTAATTTTTTGAGCGTGGAAGATGAGATACATGGGACATATTCCAGTCCATAGTTCAATACCCATAAATATATTTAAGCAATCATAATGCACATTTTGCTCAGTAGGATTAATTAATTATTTACTGAGTATTTTTTATTAAGGTGGACTATACTACAACGAATACGTTCAATCATAGCACCGATGTCAGAGCATACGAATGACGCAGTCTGGATAAAATCGAACCCAATAGGCCAATGCAAATTCTTCATAGATTATGAGCAAGCGCGGTTTTAGTGATGAGTTTATAGACAGAATAGAAGCAGAGAATAGTTCACAAATTTAGAGCCGTTCGTCGATGTTTCAGCGGAAAATTGAAGAAATAGAGAAAGTCTAACCAGATATGGAGCTAGTAGGGGTTAACCAGTGGATCCAAGGCGAAAATTCTTGAAAAGTAGTATAGACAGAATTAGTATAATTAGTGATATAATTAGTGATGTAATTGGCGATACAGTTCTTGAAAGGGCCAATTCTCTTGGCGAAGGACATCCAGCAAGACAATAGGTGGTACAGGTCGTGATATAACAGTACACACTCCAACGCTGGCACCTTCGGTACCCGGGAAACCCCGGCTTCTCTGGAGTAAACGAAAACCCGGATCTCTTCTCGCACTTCTAGGTCCGTGTCAATACTGGTTGTGTTTGTCCGGTTCCAGCCAACGGGATCGAAAACGTCTACAACAAGAGCGTTGCTATCGTAATACCAGTACCTTGAAAGGTCGGTCCTTTCAGTCCAACCATCTACCTCTACCTCAATGACAAGCTGCCAAAAATGTCATGGAAGCGCAAGATGCATAGAAGCTAGATGCTGAGATGGCCAAAAATCAAGAGCACCAATCACATCTAAATTAGCCAAAATGGGTTTGGATGCTATTGTCCTAAGCCTTCAACTTTATCTCAACACATCCTCCATCACGGAAACTGGCCAATAAGTACTCTTCGGCCTTTGCACCCAACGAAACTATCCCTCTATTTCATGGTAGTGGCAATTCTCGTCATCTCTTCCGAATTGGGCCTCAGGTAATTTGTCCCAATTCGGCGCGTAACGCATAGAGCACGTTTCAACCGAAATGGGGACCAGGACCTCATCCAGGCCCCTAAGAAGGCGGAAAACAGCCCAAAAAATGACCAGGCCACACCGGTCCTTACGTGCCGACCATTTTGCCGCTTTTCGCGTCTTTCCAGCGCCTCCAGACCCGTTTCTACTGCTGCTCCACAACTGTTCTGGTTCCTGACCAAGTGACACAAAGCCCGGCAAAAAAACTTAAGGGATGAACGTCGTGTTGTATTTTTACCTTTCAATTGTGCTAGCACGAAGTCACAGTAATCGATTCTTCGTTTCTTCCCAAGGCCTTTTATTGTGAGTTCTACTGTTCACGGATTCTCCCCCCTGTATCCGTACCTGTCTGTGTATCCATCCACGTCTGATTAGACGCGTATATTCCCACAGTACCTCCAGTGGCAAACCATCCCGTTACCATGGCCGAACCTATCAGAAGCAAGAACGGAGACATCTCCAAGGCCCCCACGCCCCAGAACACCCCCTCGTCGCTTGGCACGTCTTACCTCAAGCAACAGCCTCCCACGGTTTCCACCATCAACGAGGAGAACGAAGACGTGACCCAGCAGTTGGCCAACAACCCCGCCTTGTTGTCGATGATCCAGGGCAAGTTGGGCTCCTTGGTGGGCCAACAGAGCGGCTATGTCGAGGGCTTGTCCAAGAAGGTCAAGCAACGTGTGTACGGCTTGAAGTCCGTGCAGCAGCAGCAGATGAAGCTTGAGGCCGAGTTCCAGAAGGAGTTGTTGGAGTTGGAGAAGAAATACTTCAAGAAGTACGAGCCGTTGTACGCAAGAAGAAAGAAGATCATCAGCGGTGCCGAGGAGCCCACGGTCGAGGAGATCGAAGAGGGCGAGTTGTTGCACGAAGAAGATAAGGACGAGGAAGAGAAGCTCGAAGAGGTCAAGGAGGAGGACGAGGAGGACGACGACGATGAGGACGACGACACCGCCGGTATCCCAGGTTTCTGGTTGACCGCCTTGGAGAACTTGTCCACCGTTTCCGAGACCATCACCGACAGAGACTCCGAGGTGTTGCAGAGCTTGAGCGATATCCGCATGGAGTACTTGGAGTCGCCCGGCTTCGAGTTGATCTTTGAGTTTGCCGAGAACGAGTTCTTCTCCAACCAGATCTTGACCAAGACCTACTACTACCAAGCGGAGTTGGGCTACTCCGGCGACTTTGTGTACGACCACGCCGACGGCTGCGAGATCAACTGGAAGTCCAAGGAGTCCAACGTGACGATCAACATCGAGAGAAGAAAGCAAAGAAACAAGACCACCAAGCAGACACGCACGATTGAGAAGTTGACCCCCACGGAGTCGTTCTTCAACTTCTTCGACCCTCCCAAGCCCCCCAAGCGCCCCGAAGAGGACGCGGAGGAGGACAATGAGGACGCGGAGGAAGACGAAGAGGAGGACGAGGACTTGGAGGCCCGCTTGGAGTTGGACTACCAGTTGGGAGAGGAGATCAAGGACAGATTGATCCCCCGGGCCATCGACTGGTTCACCGGCGACGCGGTGGACTACGGCTTTGCCGAGGATCTCGACGGCGAGGAGGACGAGTTTGACAGCGACGAGGGCGACGAGGACGACGACAGCGACGACGACAAGCCCAAGGAGAACCCTCCCGAGTGCAAACAACAGTAAATACGCCGGTCTCGGCACATGCATTCGGAGTTCGCCCTTCGTTCGGCGAGCCCCAGGCGTCGGTCCATTTGAAGCCTGGAGCCCTGAGGCACTTTCACATGGTCCAGGGCGGTGCCTGCGGGCAAGCCTGTGTTTAGATAAAAGGTCCGAGGACGATTTGAGCATTGTCATTGTAGGAACTCCGATGTGCGGGCAGCGCAGACGAGTCAGAAATCTGGACAAACAGTGCCAGTGCCAGGTTCCCATTGGGGAACGATCTCCAGGTATCCGAGGGTGTTGTGGTTGTGGTGACACCGACGGCCGCCTTGGCCTGGGACAATGTGTGAAAAATCCATCAACCTGCACACACCAGGCGAGTCCGGAGCATATGGCCGATGGAGTTCCTGCTTGTTCCGATTCGGGCCACCGCATGTGTGTGTAGGTGGATTGACATGCGAGACCATGCGAGACCACATGCTATGGCCATGATATTGTGATAATATCATAGTGTTAAACTATCATGGTACTAAACTCTCATGGTATAAACTATCATAAACTATCATGGTATTAAACTACGTACAACTATGATTTCATGGTATTAAACTATCATGGTATTAAACTATCATGGTATTACACGTTTCCATGGTATTAATCTATAGGTTTCATGGTATTAATCTATGTTTTTATGGTGTGGTACCACATTCTCGCCGTCTCCATGGGCATATTGTTAGCGAGTGATTTTTAGCGAGAGCAACGCAACCACATCGCTATCTAGCGCGAAGCCCGTAGTAGGCGATAGCGAGAAAGAACAATAGCCTAGTGCGAGGTCCGCCAATTCAGTGCACGAGTTTCAGTCCATGCTTCTCTTCAATCTTCACACAGCGGATATGCACAGTGCTCCGATCAGTGAACGATCGCCCTACACAAGACCATCGGACGCCGAGATCCTCCGGCATCACCCATTAGCCCATTTGCTTCTCGGTTCCGAGGACCGCCGCCAGTGTGGCAGGTCCATGGTGTGATAGCGAGGCAAAATTCACATGCAATCGGGCGCGCATTTGTGGTATTGCTTGGTGGCTGCTAACTCATCCCTTGATATCAGTATAAGAAGCAGGGATCCGGCCGTATCAATTGTCCTTATTCAGAGATCAATCGATAAGACAGCAACACCCGTCTCCCGACCCTCCTCCTCTTCTTCTTCTTCTTTCTCTGTCTTTTGATACCCGTTCTTCCCCATGTCTGCTGTTTCCCAAAAGTTGGTGGCCTTCCACTCCAAGTCCGTGGACCACATCTTGTCCTACTCCTACGTCGAGGCGGTGGTCAAGTTCTTGTTGTCGTTCAGCGTGGTCAGCTTCGTCTACACGCAGGTGTTGACTCCTGCGTGGGACGCCGTCAACCGCCACTTGATCTCCGCCAACGACTTCATCGCCAAGCCGCTCTCGCGGGCCGACTCCGTGGTGGACGAAGTGGTGTTGTCCCACTACGTGGACCAGGTCGCGTTGCGCTACCCCGTGGACTACGCCGCCCACGTCAACGTGCGCTACTTGAAGCCCACCAACGACTACTTGTACGACCTGGTGGTCAACAAGTACTTGCCCGAGGCCGAGTACAAGTTTGACGAGGGCCTCTCCGAGGTGGCGCGTCTCTACTCCATTCTCAACCAGCTTGTGCTCCGCGTCAAGAACCAGGTGTCTTCCAAGTCGTCCGCCTTGTCCAACAAGATCGTGTCCACCTACAACGAGGAGATCAAGTCCGTGGCCGGCACCGAGCCCGCCCCCACGCTCTACAACAACTTGACGGCCTCCTACAACACCGCCACCAAGACCCTCACCTCGTTGAACGAGAGCCACATCAAGCCGTTGCGCGCCCAGACCCAGGACTACGTCCAGGAGGTGGCCACCTCCACCAGAAGCAAGGCGGACTCGTTCATTGCTGAGGCCAAGCAGACGGTGCACAGCAAGACCAACGGCTTCATTGCCGACTCCACCATCTCCGCCTCGGCCTAGATGGTGTGAATTGCACTGATAGGTGAATTGCACTGATAGGTGAATGTCACTGTTTGCGTGGTGCTGTTGTATTGCGGTCAATGTGCCTGTTTGCGTGGTGCTGTTGTATTGCGGTCAATGTGCCTGTTTGCGTGGTGCTGTTGTATTGCGGTGAATGTCACTCTTTGCGTGGTGTTGTTGTATTGCGGAATTACACTGATGCGGCGAATTGCACTGATGCGTTGTTGTGATTGCGGTGCTTCAGTGCTGAATGTGGGTGCTGGGTGCTGAACCCAAATTACCTACGGTGCCTACTGGCTCTGACCTAGGGGCTGCCACGACGCCTGTGTTGCCAAGGTTGCTGGCCTTATAGAGTCCTAACCCCGAGTCTTCTCCTTTCCTTGATTGAGTCGTCTACTTTCTTTGATTGCCGTGTTTCTAGCTCATAACCCCCTTGAAGGTGTGGTGTTAATCTATATATCCCTATGCGTTGAACCGCTTGATGTAGTCAATGCCCCCCACGCATTGCGGCACCGTCAAGGCGCCGCCGAGCTGCTTGGCAATGGCAAGAGCAACCGCCACCGTGCGGGACGACACGTCGTGCTCCAAAATAAGACCCTGGTTGTTGTGGGTCTGGCGGAACCGGGCCAACTCGGAGTAGATATCGCTCTCGCTGCGGGTTCGCCGCCCCGGCACCCACGGCGAGCCTGCCCCCAATTTCCAGTCCAGCAGGTCAAAGTCCCACAACACCGTCTGCATGCCGAACTGGCGCACAATTGCACGCACCCGCTCGTCGGTGCCGCCGTAGGGCGGCCGGAACCACTTGGGGATGTGCCCGGCGGTGGCGTTCATCGCCCAGACGCTCCACTGCACCTGGGCCACGATCTGCTCGTTGGAGAGCCCAGGGAGAAACTTGTGCGACCACGTGTGGGAGCCCATGACGTGCCCTTTGGCGGCGGTGTTGCGGTAGATATGCGGGTAGTGGACGATGTTGATGCCCAAGGTGAAGAACGTGCCCGGCAGCGCCAACCCCGCGATGAGCTGCGGCGTGGCAGTGGACGGGCCGTCGTCAAACGTTTGTGACAACCGCCGACAGGTGGCAACATCATCGGGGGCCACGCAGTTATCGCAATCAAACGAGCAGCTTTCGGGGTCCACACCGCTGCAATGGCCCTGTCGGTGAACAGGCACGTCAGGGACCTTCGAGAAGTCCACGAAGTCGAGTGGGATGTATGGCGGCTCAAACAGCGGCCATTGGGTGAGGCCAGTGAATTCCGTCAACCACTCGGGAAACGGAAGCACTGGCGCGTTCAAGCGGGTTACAGCCGGGTCTGCGTCTTCTGGAGTGTCCTGGATCGGGAAAGAAGCAACGGTGGCCACAATAGTGGCCACAACAAACACGCCCTTTATCAACATGGAGAAGAAAGTGATGGTTACAAACCCATTTGCAACCGGTTCAGCCGTGCGAAATAGGAAGGTGAAAAAAGGCGATAAGCACGGTGAGGAAAGGATAAGAGACAAGAAAGAAAACAAGAAGAATGAAAGAAAACAAACAAGGATATCAACAAGGCAATACAAGGATATCAACAAAGCAATACAAGGATATCAACAAAGCAATACAAGGATTTCAAAAAATCAAAACAAGGATTTCAACGAAACACGGGTGCTCAATAGGTATGGATATAGAAGATCAATAGTACCGTTTTGAGAGGATAATGGCGGATAAGGTGAATGCCACTAGGTGGGGTGAAAAGTCTAAGGTGAACGGAAATGGAATATACACCGAAGTTGGATGCTTCTTTAGAGGCTTGTTTGAGTCTTACGTGTTGGTAGCGGAAGTGCTCCTCTGCGTACGTAAACACACATGTTAGGCATGGAAGCATATGGAAATGCTTGAGCTGTAAGTTTCAAACAAGACTGAAAATGCACTCAATAGCATTACCTATAGAAAACACATGATTTTGGTGCTAGGCGTTGATTCAAGATAATGTTTGATTCCGATGGATGTTTCTAAGATAGTTGATGGTGGTCCGATTAATAGAATTGCGTGTGAAATCTGTTTTAACTTCTGACGACGAGCTCTTTCCACATTTTATTTGTTGGAAACTGCTACCCTAAACAACTTTTCAGAATAAAAGCTTGACACCAAGACCCAGGAAGTAAACGACTTAGCGGCTTTTCCGCAACAGACTTTCAACCATGCTCAATTATTTTCAAACGTGTAGAAGCTGAAGCTAGAGTCTTAACTATGTGAGAGCATGACCATTATCCAGTGTCGTCTTTGCATCCAATGAATATCTTTAGCTTAGGATCTTCAATTTTCATTTCATGCTTCACAGAACAGGTCCGGTAACTACACCCGAGTGACCTGATCATACCACAAACACGACCTTATTCCACATTCTACAGGAAGGTTGGCGATAGATAATCATATTCCGGCAAAAAATACCTGGACAAAAGGAGGGAACACATGTAAGGTACACCAATTGTGAAGCCAAAGTCCGTTGCCCAGCCCTTAATACCCCATAAATCAGTTCCAAATGCCGAAAATTCTATAGACCCGGAATGAAGCAGGGAAAAGCCAATTGAAAACAAGAAGAGTTACTCTAGAGCCGTCAAGGCGCGGGGGATTATTCAACGTAACTGGAAAGAAATGCCCATCTCTCATATTATCTATTCTTTTCATAATTTTCATTTCTCAACCATATCTTTTCACTAATCTCACTAATAATACTATTTTTCACTAATCATACTATTACTCATTAATCATACTATACTCACTGATTATTATTTCCAATTACAGTTTCTCATTTCCCTTGACCAATCACTCTAATCACTAATCCCAATGGAGCATGTAGTTTCCACTCAGTTTAAGCTTTGGGAACGTCCAATCTGGATCGGCATTCTTACAATTGCTCCGTCTATTGTATGTAGACATCAGACACTTGGAGCTACTCCACTTTCCAGACTAATTAGTCCCGCCCCTCGGAAATAGGCGAGATTTGTAATTCCAAGACCATACTTGTATTGCGGAAAGTGCAAGTCAGTCATACGGAATCATATGATCAGGCTTTTTCAGATAACGGAGTTTCGCTGCTTGAATGGGATTTGCGTTGCCTCTCTTCTGGGACACACTAAAACCACCCTGCTCTCATTCTGCATGGAAACTGCACTAATGAACAATTCTAGAACCCCGGCAAATCCCTGAAATTCGGTCCTACTCTGAAAGCCAGACAGAAACGAAGGAATAGGAGACAGGTATTGGAATTTCCACCCCAGTGCAGACAATAGTGCCAATTTGCGTGATCCAGGTCTGAGCCCGAACCCTGCCAAATCAAGGACAATGTGGGACGTCTTTTGTGGGTGGAATTAGTCTGTACCGGATCGGACATCCCCAGCCTCACCACTTGCTTATCGGGGATGATGCAAAATGAATAATGCAGGCATGGCAAGTCCAATAATTGCCTCAAATTACTGGCCTTGCACCAACGAGTAGAACAATCAGATATCTGACCAATTCGTAGGGCGTACAATTCACCCAGTTTATTGGATTGTCGCAGTTCATTGAATTCAGGCAGTTTCAATTCACGCATGGTTTCAAGTGCACTGTATGGAGTGAAAGTTCATCTCACGGTAGTACCTGACAATATAGATTTACACCGTAGTACCGTTAATTAGTACTATTACAATTTAGTCACACACAGAGGACAGATCATTATGAAGCACATACTGTATTTCGCTATTATTATTAGTTCGCATACATTTCACATTAGTAGACTTCACTATACATTTCACATTAGTAGATATCACTATACATTTCACATTAGTAGACATCACCATACATTTCACATTAGTAGTATCACTATACATTTCACATTAGTAGTATCACTATACATTTCACATTAGTAGATATCACCATACATTTCACCTGGAGACATCACATATACACTACCTCTATTCAGCCTACACACTTTTCTTCACCATTTATTTTATTCAACTATTTCCTTCCTAGGTATAATTGTATTAGTTTCCATTAACTCCTTTCCCTGTTCTATATCTATAACCGTGCCTATTTGCGGAGCATTTCCATTTCCTGGCGCAAGCGTGCCACCTCCAAGCGCAAGTGCTTGTTTTCGTCGCAGACGTGGTCATACGACATGATCGAGCCCGCGCGGCTGCGGGTCCCGTTGCCTAGCTTGGTGGTGGGACTGGGGTCGCGGAGGTGGTCGGACGACTCGATCAGCGCGGCCTTGAACTTCTTGAACATGTCGTCGTTGTTGGCGGCAGGACCCACGGAGTAGTTGCCAAAAAGCGCGCTGTTGCGCTTGTTGGAGGAGGGGCCTGAGGCCTGGGCCCCCGACGCCGTGGCGACGGCGGCGGACGAGATGGAGCAGATGGAATTGCGGTGGGACGAGAGAGACGACGAGCGGCGCACCATGCCGGGCGAGGCGGCGGAGGCGGCGCTGCTGCTGCCGCCAGGGATGCCGGAGCCGCCGTTGGCCTTGAGATGCTTGTTTTCCTGCTTCAACGTGTCGATCTCCTTCATCAACTTCAACACAATGGCGTCCTGTTCGCGCTCCATGAGGTCGAAGATCTGCTCGCTGTTGAGCAGCGGCAGCGTGGAGCCGGGGGCCGGGAGGGCCTCGGAGAACGAGTGGCGCTTGTTGATGGCGGGCGTGGTGGAAGCAGCAGAGGTGCTGGAGAAGCTGCTGCGTGCACTGAGACTGGGCAGCCGCTGGATGGAGGACGTGGTGGTGTAGTTGTTGACGGGCTTGTAGCGGAGCTCGGAGTGGGAGTTGCGGGGCGAGTGCTGGGGGCAGTGGGAGTGGGAGTGGGAGTGGGGCGTCTGGGGCGTGTAGGGCGGGAACTGCACGGGGTGCTGCAAGTGCAGCACCTGGGGCAAGGGCGCGGAGAAGTGCAGGTGGTTGGAGTTGGTCATGGCCGTGGCAAAACCGTGGAGAAAGGCACGGTATATATAGTGCTTGTACAGGTAGCGGTGATTTGTGACGGGGCGGCGCACGACCGGCCTTGCGACTATTGTTTTGCTTATCTGACGCGCGATTGAAAAGAGCCAGAATGTGAGGAGAAAAGGGGTGGTGGAGGGGTTTTAGGGAGGGGTGCGGTGGGGATCAGGCTAGGGAATAGACCAGGGAATGGAGTAGGTATAGGAGAGATAGAGTGGGAAGAGTGGGTGGAGTGGTGGAGTGGGTGGAGGTGAATGGAGTGGATGGTTGAATGGAGTGGATGGTTGAATGGAATGGAATGGAGTAGGTGGGTGTGGGTGTGTGTGGGTGGGGTCATCTGGTGGTGTCGTGGGACAGTTCTGGAAATAGGCCAAGCTTGCTCCTTCTCGTCTACTGCTGCTGGCAGTGCTCGTCAGGCCAGGCTGGTGGGCCGGTTGTAGCGGTGGCGAGGTGCCACAGAACTGTGAGTGCGACTATTGTAGAGGAGGTGAATTGTAGAGTTAATTGTAGAGTATTGGCTATTGAGAGAGCGATTCCAGGTTGCCATTGGCTAAGCATTGGAGCCACTTTCTATGGCATTGGCTACTTTCTATGGCATTGGCTACTTTCTATGGCATTGGCTACTTTCTATGGCATTGGCTACTTTCTATGGCATTGGCTACTTTCTATGGCATTGGCTACTTTCTACCTACTGCATTCACTCTATCCAGTCTTCGCCATGGCAAATGGTGCCAAGGGCTTGCCTCTGAACTGTCAGTGTCAAAACAATGTCAGTAGCCATGGCAGTTGGGTGCGACCGTCATGGACAATGGCACAAATTCGACCCCTGCAAACTCCCTTCGGTACCAGACAACTGCAGTGGCCGGCCACAATGGCCTTTGCGGCGAAGAAAGCGCACCGCCAGGCCAATTGTGCCGTTTGGTTGGAGCAGGCTATTGATCCCAGGCCCCGCCAATTGTCGTGGTGGCTGCGGCGATCGCCCAGGCCACTATTGTCAGTAAGCCACGGAAATATCGGCGTCATGGACAGAGAATGGCCCACGGGGCAAGTCCCTACCATCCTTCAATATAAGTCAAACGTAGGCGTCGAAGTCTCACACTACAGATGTAACTGTAGTTACAGTTAACAGTCGCTGCAGTTAACAGTCGCTACAGTTGACAGTCGCTACAGTTGACAGTCGCTACAATTAACAGTCGCTACAATTAACAGTCGCTACAATTAACAGTCGCAAATATTCTCACTATTCTGCCACCACCACACACATCCACGACGCAGCCCTCACACGAAAAGTCTGTTCTGCATCGGGGACGGCCGGCAATTGTTTCCCTCTTCAAACACAACACCATCTGGAGCTGTGGCGGGGAGGAGTAGGAATTGGCCCTATCACTACAACAGCCCATGATGCCTCAGACCACACTTGCTGTATTGGGACGTCCCAATGCCCCAGTTCTCGGCACGACTACACCACCACGGTCTCCTCCATGGCCAATTTTGCTGTTCTGGGCTCGTTCGCTCTCCACCTGCGCCTTCTGCTTCCAGCAAGGAGCCCCGGCCCCGTCTCAGGCGAGGGACTCCCTCCTGGCATGATAGAGCACTTCCTGCGCCTCTGATCCCCACAATTCGCTTGGTTCTCGAAACGCGACAGTGAGAAGTGGCTGCTGAGGGAGTATTGAAGTATTTGAACGTGGTAGAAAGCTATTGGTACATGGGGGACCTTCCGAGTGTGTGAGCCCATAGATCCCTGCACTTTTCATAAATCTTCAGCCCAGGATTATGTGGTGAAAATTTATGAAAATTGAGATTGAAAAAGTTGAAATTTGTGAAAATCTTGCTTATCTACAGAGTGAGACTAAAGCGGAAGAGGAGGCAAGTGCTCTCTGTGGTCACAGAGCGCATCTCGAGAGACGAAGATCGCAGAACTACCGAATACAGCCAACACGTGGCCTGCCCTGTTCTGCTCTTTTCCAACACCACCCCCAAACGTAAAGATAGTGCAGAGGCTTGGGTCTAGAGTGAAGGTCTTCTCGAAATAGAGCAAGGATTTTCACATGGCCGTGAACGACTCCACCACAAAGAGGGCGACATGCACAGAACATACGTGTACAGGAATAATGTGGAGAAGGTCTACGGCGTAAATCAGAACTACGTGCAGACTAATGCAGAACTTAGTCCTATTGTTCAGTCGAATAGAAATATTGCAAGGTGCTGCAGTGACATCGACGTAGATGCATGCATGCAGCAGGACGAGGTGGTGGGAAGAAGCCGGGCCAATGGAGTGGGTTGTGGAAATGAGGCCCAACATGTCACTTCTTGGAGCAGAGCCCGAACACTAGTACCATCTGTGGCGTGGAGAAGGTTGAAAAGAAAGGTGACTCTACTATATTTAGGTTTAACAGAGGGCAAACTAGGATCGATGAGCTAGTTTCTAACCCCACAATCCGATCAGCAGTGGAGATTGCTGCAATGTTCTCTGGTCATCTCAATAGCACGTTTTGACTAAAAGTGCCTCCAGTATTGTTTTCGAGTGATTCCGTTAGATTCCGCCTGATATCATGATTTCCCCATTTCCATAATTTTCGATGGCTACAACCTAAGACTATATTAATAGAGAGCAATAAAGATTTCCATCATCTTGCCTCTCGTAGAATCAGTTCATGACTACGCTGTGACTCAGATCAGATGACGTCAACCCCCGCCCCATTCCGTCACCAGCGCTCCCCATGAGTAGGGTTCTTGAAGAGAGTGATCATTGAGATTGCATGGTTGAATAAATAGTCACCTTGATGGTCACATGATTGGAATGGACATAGTTGAGTGGTCATATGGTAGGTCACATGGATTCAATTATAGCACATGGATGGTCCTGGTAGCATTAGTCACATGGTAGGTCACATGGATTCAATTATAGCACATGGATGGTCCTGGTAGCATTAGTCACATGGTAGGTCACATGTATTCAATTATAGCACATGGATGGTCCTGGTAGCATTAGTCACATGCCTCAGATCACATGCCTCAGATCACATGCCCATCGATCATCACTGCCTCTCTGTTCTCTGCTCTTCTTCCAACAAGTTGGTACTCTGGCCGAGTTGGTCTAAGGCGCCAGGGTAAGGTCCTGGTCTCTCCGGAGGCACGAGTTCGAATCTCGTGGGTATCACTATTTTTTGCATTGATTGTACTCAATTTTTCACCATGTCTCAATGTTTCTGGGGTAACCACAATAAAATTTGACGAATAGCCAACAATTCAAAAATCCAACCACAAAAAGGTACTCTGGCCGAGTTGGTCTAAGGCGCCAGGGTAAGGTCCTGGTCTCTCCGGAGGCACGAGTTCGAATCTCGTGGGTATCACTAATTTTTGCAGTTATTTTCGATGTCGTCCAGCTTTTGCTCACAAGCATGAAACAAAAATTGACAAATACCCAGAATTCGCCCGTCCAATCACAAAAGGGTACTCTGGCCGAGTTGGTCTAAGGCGCCAGGGTAAGGTCCTGGTCTCTCCGGAGGCACGAGTTCGAATCTCGTGGGTATCAATTTTTTTGTAAAATTTGAGGTTTAGTTGGCAGTGACATTTGCGTCCACAGCAATTGAGTCCTGATCCTTCGCTTAGCCGATGATTTCGCTTTTGCTCGCTTTTTCTCGCTTGAAGCGTGGACAATAAAGAATTTCACGCTGGTGTTTGGAATGACCCCTTCAAACCTAACCCAAACACCAACCAGAAGTGCAATGATATCACGAATATGAACCCCCGACCTGTACAATTCTTGGCTCGTCGTTCACTGTAGCACTTCTCAACTTTTTGATGCAACTTACGCGAAAGAGAATGACCATTCACCAATTACACTTCGTGAAGATACGAAATATTCCGAACTGGCGTGCCTTGTCACGTCCAATTTCACTTGCATCGCCTGTTGCAAGGGTACCTTGGCTGTGTGCCTGAGGCATGTAAGGGGCTTAGTGGGCTGGAAGCAAGCCCTGAAGGTCTTCAAAACCGTCTACAACAGTACCACTATAGCCAAGGACCCTATTTCAGACCGTGGCCTGGGGTATATTTGCAAACATTGTGTCAAATTACGTCATACTGCATATGTAGATGGGGACAAATTCAAACAGGTTTGCAGTCTACCAGTTATACTCGGCAACACACTTCTATTAATAACTGACACTACCATCGTCATAGCCAAACAGACAGGGTATACTCCTGGTTGAAGTCTGGGGTTGTTGCTAGCACTGGTGGCCAGGAAAACAGTATAAGTAGGGTTGAGCATCTCTCGAATATTCCTCATCAAACACATTCAAATCAATACTACACATTCAAATCAATACTACACATTCAAATCAACACTACACAATGCAATTCGCCACTATCTTGTCTCTTGCCGCTTCTCTCGTCGCTGTTTCTGCTGCTCCTGCTCCCTCCTTCACCACCTTCGAGGTCCAGATCATCAGATCCGGCTCCCAGTTCCAAAACCAGCACATCACCTGGAACCGCAGTGCCAAGTTGCCTGTGTCGTCTGAAGACACCAAGACCGCCTTCACCTTGAACAGCGAGACCGGAACCCTCCACCTCGAAAGCACCACCTTGTACCTCACCGACGATGACGGCGTGGTCTTGGTGGGAGACGAGAAGAACGCCATTAAAGACTTCTCCATCAAGGACGGCTACTTGGAGCCCAAGGACAGTGGATTCTACGCATGCAAGGACTCCAGCGGCCAGTACAACTTGGCCCTCAAGTGTGACGGCGATGGCTCGCCTATTGCCCTCAAGGTCATTGACCAAAGAAACCTGGACTAAATACGATCTGGATTTAGACTAAATCTCAAATAGTTACTATATGAACGATGCTAAGGAACTTATGTGTAGAAGCGCACGTGAAAACGAGCTAGGCTTTTTTCGACTTCTTGACTAAACTGGTCAAGTCGTTGACCTTGGGTGTGTCATCTCGTTCCTTTTTCCTTTTTCTGACTGTCAACGTGTTCACTACCTTTGGTGCTCGTGCAGTCTTGGCGTGTGAGCCGATGCTAGATTCGAACACCTTGGTGCCCACTATTTTAATGTATGGATCATGCTCAAACTCCTTGTTGGCATAGAATTCGGGGATTTTCGACACCACCAACGCCTTGACATCGGCCTCGATATTGTAGTGCTCTCCCTTCAAGAGATTCATCAACAGCTTGTAATTTTTGATGGAGATTACATTTCTGGGACTTTCTGGCAATTGCGAGGAGGTGGACGCAGGAATCACCACGTTTTCGGAGCTGGTACCAATTAGGCCCACAACGTCGCCTAATCGGAACTCCTGCCTGAAGCCCAACTCTTCGTAGAATCGATTGTTGTCCATTTTCTGGTAATTGTTATCCACGATCAAATGTTCAAGAAATCTACCCTTCGGATCATCAGGAAACAAAGGGATATTGTACACAGCTAAATTATCTGCATGAAAAATATTGCCCACGGTCCAATTGTTGTCGAGGTTGGTGAGAAACTTGGAGGTCGGTTGTTCTGCTAAGCCTGGAATCAGTAATTTGCACCGGGTTTGGGATTTTCCCTTCATGTTGGAATCGACGATTCTGAGCCACCATTCAAGCAATTTAACTCCGTTGACTACGTGCTTGTGCTTGTTCTTGAACGAGCTGGGAAACAAGTACTGCTGGGAAGCCTTGGTGAAGAGGCAGACATTGATTGTTTGGTGGGAAGGCAATTCCAACAAGCTGGAATTGTCGCTATCGTCTTTTTTAGCCCCGTCCTTGTTGTAGAAGGAGATGGAAGAGAAGTACAGCGGGTCTGAGGCCAAGCTGTGGATGGTTTTTTTCAAAAGCACCAAAGTATCGTTTTCGAGCAGATATTCCTTGGTCCCATCGGAAAGTTTTGGGTCTTTGTTGTGGACATTGGAAGGCTTGGTCTTTCTTTTCTTCAAGTGGTAGTGGCGGAGGTCCAAGGTGTAGAGCCAGTCGATAAGCACCTTGACTATGGGCCCCACTCGAAGTGAGGGTCTGTGAAGACCCACGGTATCGCATTTGGCAACAAAGATGTGCTGTTCGAGGCTGGAACCGTGGATGGTGAGATAGACAAGGAGTTCTATCCCAAAGATGGGGCAATCATGGGCATCGACCAAAGTGAAAAAGTGGCGGATTTTGATGGTGGAAGTGGCGGGCGAACGAGACTTGTGGACATTGACCAAGGGCTTGACGTAGGTAGGGTGGGACTGGACGTAGAGGAGCCGAAAGACGGCTCCTTGGGGAAGTTCCCGGGCAATCAGGCCAGTCAAGGACTCCATAGTGGGTTGGAGTGTCGCGTCTGGAATGGATAACGCGTCTGGATATGGCGTGCGACATGCGACATTTCACCTTCCCGACTAGGCAATGGATGCAACCCACGACTGCCCAAGCCAGTTTCAGCATCCAGACAGACTCTCTCGTAAAGTAGGGGCGCAGGTATTGTGAAGTCAGATGTTGGGTATCTGTCGGATATGGCTAGTCGAGACTGAATTGTTGAAAGTTGAATGTTGGAGATAAAGGAGAATATTGGAGATAAAGTTGAATATAGGATGAAAAGGAGAATATTGGAGCTGAAAAGTTGAATATAGGATGAAAAGTTGAATACTGGAGCTGAAAGAGTGGATGTGTCGATATTGGATATTGGAGTTGAAAAGTGTCGGAATATTGCATTAGTGTCGATGATGGAATATGCAGTAGGGTCGATTTCGGGATATTACAGTAGGGTCGATTTCGGAATATTGCAGTGTGTCCATGTCGGCAAATGGTAGTCAACAATTATCGGAGCATTGCAGTATCGGACATTGTAGTGTCGACATTGTAGTCGAGAAGTGATGACAGTCTATTGTATCGAGAAATGGGCAGTATATTGGACTTGGCTAACGGGGCTAGGCTCGAGTGTTTCACTTAGTCCGCCACGACAATAGAACAGCCAGACGAATAATGCACAGGGAGGAAGGTGCTTATACGAGGACGACGGAGATCAAGCAAGCGTCGAGAGGACAATCTGATGGCAGGGCTATGCAACAATAGAGGTGGAATTGCGAGGATGGGACGATGACAGCGGACGGAGGAAGACGGCAGAGAACGGGAAGTGATGGAGGAGGCACAGAGTGGTTAGAAGGGACAAAGAGTGGTTAGAAGGGACAATCAGTGGTTACTAGGCACAAAGAGTGGTTAGAAGGAACAGAGTGGATGATTAGAAGGCACAGAGTGGACGCTTAGAAGGCACATACAGTGGTTAGAAGGCACAGAGTGGATAATTATAAGGCGCAGAGTGGTGAAGTAGAAGGCATAATGACAGGTAAGGTCAGAACCACAAAACAGGAAAAGAGGCAAGAAAAGAGACTGGAGGGACTCGCCAAGTCACGATAAGAGGCAAGAGACGTCAGAAGGCACAAAATCCGGATAACAGGCCAGAAGGAAGCCACAAAGAACCAAAGGAGAAAGCTCCCAAAAGCTCCCAAAAAGCACACCACAAAGAACAGGCATCAAAAAAGCTGGCCAGAAACAGACATGGCCAGAAACAGACATGGCCACAAAGATCGTGGCCAGACGAAGAAGAAAGTGCCTGCCTCGAGGAGAACACCACCAGACCAGGCCATGGTCTGAGCCCATGGCACCACAGCACACAGGGTGCATGGCTTTAGTTTCAGGACCAGGGCCACGGCGCTATCGAGCGTTTCAGGTGGAGGAGGCCCATTCAGACGGTGCATGGGCTCCACCCCAGACAGACCCCAGAATCTGCGATCAGATTCTGCAACCAGGCAATTGTTCAGTTGTAGGCGACGGTGCCGTTATCAGTAGGGGAGGTGATTTGGCGGGCGATGATTGGACAAAGGACGGGCCCAGGGCTTCGGCGCCTCCGCCTACAATAGCCCGTCCTTGAGTCCGTCGCCAGGTCTCAATG
Organism: Suhomyces bokatorum; assembly: GCA_030568615.1. NCBI lineage: Eukaryota > Fungi > Ascomycota > Pichiomycetes > Serinales > Debaryomycetaceae > Suhomyces > Suhomyces bokatorum. The sequence continues at coordinate 220,805 of JAJMGI010000015.1, forward strand.
TGCCAACGGTTGGGGCCGTGCTGGCCACAATAGGAAAAGCAATGACGGCGAAGATGGGACGAGCTACCGCGGATGTCAGGGCCTACCAGCTGCCCTGCGACAATAATAGGGTGGGGTACAGGTGGCACCCCAAGAGCAACAGCAACGAGAGAAAGAAGAGCAAGAGAGCAAGAAGAAAGCAGAATACGAGAGATAACGCAGGGAAGGCAGATTGGAATATTTCAGACTGTAGCATGGAAGTGATGCAGATGCAGATGGAGATGGAAAAGATATTGCAATAATTGCAGGAGAGGCTTGCATGAGTCAGTCTAGCCAGCCTGAACTGGTCGTATGAATGAATGTATGAATAAATAAATGAATTTAGTATGTATGTAGTATGTAGTATGTATTGAACCATGGCATTTAGCTATTGTCGAACAAAGAAGCAAAGGGGTACTGGCCTGATCGACTGGCTGACTGACCCAGGTGCTATTATGCCGGGGTGGTGCATGCTGTTATTATGCCGGTGTCACCATTGGTTATTATGGCCAGTGACGTCCTTGCATTACGGCGCCTGCATCCAGCTATTGTGTTCCCGTTTGGGCAGAGGGTCCTAAACTTTCCTTGTAGGGCCAGTACCCAGACCGGAGTGTCACTTTGGCATCCGGCAGTATCGGACATCAATTGCCTTTTTGCATTAGCTTTGCAGTATGGAGTTTGCGCATACAGCGCTGGACATAAGGTTATAGGAGCGGAGATAGAAAGAATTATGGAACACAAGGGCACTAGGACAGAAGGAGGAGAAAAGCATTAAAGTGGACAAGTAGCAGTTACTATTAGCACTGTCCTCTACAGTCAGTACGTACAGTAAAATGAATGGAGAACTAGCTCCATAAGGCGGAGTCGCCTCTGTCCACTCTAGGCAGCCCCAGATTGACTTTACAATAGAAATAGTGTGCCCCTGGGCAGGGGAGGCCAAAGCCTGGCTGGTGTCTGTATCCGAGGTTATGCACGATACGGAGCATGCCCATGCATCGAAGCGTATTGGGAACACAAGCCTTGTGGGGAGGGGCACACGCTGGGTAGTTTGAGGAGCGGAGAGAGGTGCTGAAGGAGGGGCTGGATGCAGGCAGCGGGAGCGGAAACGGGACGCGGGCGGCGGGCGATCCGCACGCCGAGGTGGCTTCGCCACATAGGCATCGGCGACTCACAGCAGGAAAATGGAAGAGATACCCACCCTTTATGAGCAGTGGGGGCTTCTTCTGACTGGTGCAGTCTGGCTTCTGGGGACCCTGTCAGTGTGCGTGTGTGGGAGGCGGAGGACGCGCAGGGAGGAGCTTCGGGATCGGAAATAAAGTCCGAGAAAATATGCACGTTGCGGAGTTAACGAGCCTATTATACCCCACTTTCCCAAAATGTTCACATCTCGAAAAAGTTGCGGCTGTCCGTACTGTTTTGGTCCAAGTTGCTGTGTAGCTAAACGAAGGCCACCCCATGTCCGAATCGTGCAGCAGCGACGGGCCCTCTGTCCTCCAGGGCCTTGTTGCGCTGGCCGCAGTGTAGAGGGCAACATGGCGGGGTCCCGCCGTATCCCGTGCCCCGCGCCCCCACCAGTGCACCTCCAACGACCCCTAATTTCCTAGTGGTCCCGGAGTCCTTGTCTCCCTACTTGCCTGGCCGCCCCGTCCGGCGTCTGCGTCTGCGTCTGCAGCCCCAAGCCTCGTCGACGCCTCCCGCATATGCCGACTCTGTGTCGCTTTTGCCGTCCTCTTCATGCCTAAAAAATCCTGCGGGGCAAGGCGCTCCTTTTGCCGGCGGACCGAGGCGTGCGCCCACCACCAATTTAGATCAAATGTGTGCCAACTAAATTCAATCTGGGGTAGGTCCATGTTATAAATATATGCCCAACGCCCACTCCCACACTTCTCTTACTATGAGCGGACGTCATCAGTCTCTCTCTTCTCATCACCCATCTTCGAAGCTCCTTTCCACTTCGGCATCTTCCGTCTCTGACTTGCCCTCCTCGTCCTCCACATACGACCACCACTCCTCCGTCGTCCCTTCCGCCACCAGTCTCCCCGTGTCCTCCAAGTCTCCCTTCAACCCCGTGCTCAAGCCCCACTACTCCAAGCCGGACCCCGACAGCAACTTTCTCAACTTGCTTTCCGCCGACATCGACTTTGAACTGGCCTACTCCATGTACACCTCATTGCAACAAAAGAACGCCCTCTCGTCCATCGAACAGTTGGAAAAGGTGCAGATGTTGAACCAGCAGTACGTTCCCACGTTTGCCAACTACTCCAGAGCACAGGCGCCCCAGCCCCGCTGGGACGCCGTGCCCCAGGGCCTTGGACAGTTTTCGTCCAACCTGGCGTTTAAGTTTGACCAGACCGCCGTCGCCCCGCCCGCCGCCGACGACCACGGCTTCCAGTACCACCGCTCGCAGATCCTCAATGGCGGCTACTTCAACAAAAATTACGTGGTCAAGGAGGAGCTTGCGGCCAAGACCATGAGCCCCTCCAAGACCCACGACGACGACAACAAGGACTTTGACCAGTTCTTCTCCAACACCGAGTCCGACGCGCTCGAGCGCTTCTTGGACAACTTGGCCAACCCCGGCGAATCGTCGCTCCACCTCTACAACATGCCCGCCGACATGGGCGCCATGTCGCCCGGCCAGGAGTTCAACGATTTGTTCGACTTGCATACCATGAAGCCCATTCCCATGGGCTCCAAAAAGGCGGCTCCCGAGTATCCTGACCGCTTCCAGCACCCCAACCAGTTCAACCTCCAGAAACGCCACACCTCAGCGACCAACATGCCTCCCCAAGGCCTCATGGAGCACGAGACTTTGAAGAAGGAGTTGACTGAAGCCTTCAGCCATCCCCACCTAAAACCCGTGTCCCGCGACCTCAGCCCCTCGGCCAACAACAGCCCCAACCAACTTCTTACTCCTTTGGAAAAGGAGGCGGCCAACTTCATGTACAACGGATCCTCGCAAGAGTTGATCACCCCTCCCTCCAGCGACAGCAACGACGGCGGCAGCATCAAGCGCAAGTCGGATGCGTTCGAGGACGACAAGAGCAGCTTGAGAAAGCGCAGAAGATCGTCGCTGAAGCCGCTCTTGTCGTTGGAGCAAAAGCGCTTGAACCACTCGCACTCGGAGCAGAAGAGAAGACAGATGTGCAAGCTTGCCTACGAGAGATGTCTTCGCTTGATCATTGACATTGACGCCTTCAACAAGTTGCCTGCGACCGTCACCGATTCTGCCCACAGAAAGAGCAAGAGGGCCCGGGTCAACAAGGATGGCTTGCCCAACTTGTCCAAGCACAATGCGCTCATCCGTATCAGCAACGAAATCGAGTTGATTCAAGGCAAGAACAATGCCTTGAAGCAAATGCTTGAGCAGAGAGGCATCCAGGATCATTTCAAGTTTGACCCTCCGGTTTCAAGGGAAATTGAATGAATCACCACGCTTCAGTTCGCTGATGTATTATTAGGAAATTTAGGATACGATGGTACGAGTCACGTAATATATTTATTGATGTCAGAGCGTAGAATGACGTAGTGAGGAGTGCCTATTAGAGTTAATTGATAAAATTAGCAGTCCTGACAATTAACACTTCCGGAGTATCAGCTTGCGGTCTTCTAATGACGTAGCCATGAAGTATATTAAGAATAACCACATACAGTTAATGGGTAAAATTACTATTTATTGATAGTACTATGACGGTTTATTGATAGTACTATGACGGTTTATTGATGAGTAGTACTATTGCTGTTAATTACTGAGAGGTAAAACTATAGATGAAGTAGTAATGACGGTATATTAATAAAGAAGGCACATTATTGTTTCTTGATGAACCATATTGCCGGAACTGGATCGCTATTATGATCGAGATATTGTGCTACCATAAATTGTAGGCTTATTATCATGAAAGGGACATATTGTGGTGTGTCGGCAACGAATCGTACATGCACGGTTGACAATTGATACATATATTAATTTACCAAGAAAGTCTAAATGAAATAGTGGAAATGCCGGTTCGGGACGAAATGTGGCAAGTGGGCTGTACTGTACGTTCTGGATGTCGACAATAACGGATGGGGTGCATAGTACACTGGTGGCTGTAACTCCACAATAGAGATTCATCTTGTGCATCTTGGTGAAAAATCCACCTCCAAAATAAGACAGTGGTCATATAGAATAGTCCTGTCCACGTCTACACGGTGTGGTCTATTTTTCAAGGAATGTCGACACCACAGGCTGCTGGAGACACAATCGCCTGTACACACGTCTAATTCTTTATGTGATGGTACATTCACCTGAAAAATCGCCGCTCTATAACTAAAGAAAATCGCCTTTCACTAACTGAAAAATGACTTTGTCTATGCTGAAATATCACCTCTCTCTGACTGAAGCATCACCTCTTTCTTTAACTGAACAATCACGTTTCTCTTGAACTGAACATTCACGTCTCTCTCTTCACTCACGTCTCTCTTGAACTGAACATTCACGTCTCTCTCTTCACTCACGTCTCTCTTAAAAATCACTCTCTTCACTCACGTCTCTCTTACTTAAAAATCACGTCTCTTTGTCACTGAACATTCACGTCTCTCTTGAACTGAACAATCACGTCTCTCTTGAACCGAACAATCACTTCTCTCTCTTTCTTCAGAATCACGTCTCTCTTTCTTCACTCACGTCTCTTTCTTCACTCACGTCTCTCTCTTCATTCACCTCACTATTCACCATACTACCTTTCGGTTATCTCCTTCATTTCTCGTCCAAATCGGCCCAAACTTCGCCAATACACAGCCACACCCCACCACTACACACTCCCCCTTTGACCACACCACACACTCTCCTCATTCTTCCCTTTCACCGTCGTTCCTTCACTCCCTCCTATCTACGTCACGCGTTAGCGTGTATACTAAAAATCGCGACTAACAAAATTCACTTACTACAGTGTTGTTCCAGTTTTGTTCTTACTGTGTTTGTTTCTATCACCTCTCTCTTTTGCCATGGTTGCCAAAAGCAAGTCAAACACACCTGTTGTGATGGAAGAGCACCCTGGCCTGAGTCTTTCCGTGGGAAACGACGACCAAATCGGCCAACTTACCAAATTACAACCGGCCATTCTCTTGAACCAACAAGGCGAAAGCGACGAGCTCCAGGCGCTTCGCCAGGACCAACGCTACTTATACGTGCTTAATTGGCTCGACCAGTACCGTGGATACATCAAGCTTCAAGACGAGCCGTTCGATGTGGACTTGTTCGAGTTGGAGCTCTTGAACTACTTGCCGGTGTTGCACCATGAAGACGCCCCCACGTCGTTTCTTGACAAGGTCAAGTTGGGATTGATGTCGGCGGTCCAGAACGCCAAGTTGTCGTCGTTGAACAATTTCGAAAAGCTTTTCCGCTTGTGGTTCGGCTACGACACCCCGTTGAAGGGCGTGGACCGAGATGAGGACGAGGAAAACCGCCACGACTACGACGATTCCCAGGACGACGACCCCCGCTTCGACTCGCTTCTGCTTGCAGACAAGTTCGAGGTCCTCGCCATCATGATACGCTACATCTGCCGCTACGCCGGCTTCCGCAACTGGGCAGACAAGCACCCCGAGGTGTACTTGAGAACGGACCCCATCCACTCCGAATCCGACAAGAACTCCCAGACAGACTACCTCCTTCTCTTTGACTGCAACCGGCTCTACAAGCGCACGGTGTCCTACACGCAATTGATAATACCCAAGAAGAGGAAGCTCTCACCCGAAGACCCCGACGAGTTCTTTGATCCTGCTGATTTCGACGTTGACCACCAGATCCAGTTTGAATTGCTCTACAAGAACATCTACGAGTACGACGAGCTCCTTCAGAAGTGGGCCAAGGGCAAGACTGCGTTGGCCAAGGCATTGTCGTCCAAATTGTCCAGAAAGGCCGTGGTGGAGTCGATTTTCGAGGTGGAAATCAAGAAGAGAAAATACATCACCAACAAGCGAAAGGAAATGCAATTGGCCAGCTTGTTGGCCACCAGAAAACGGTCGTCCAGATTGGAGGCAAAGGAAAAGCAGAGACAAGAGGAATTGAGAGTGCAACGCGAACAAGAAGAATACGAGCTCAAGGTAGCGGCACAGAAGAGATTCGAAAGAAGAATGAAGTTGAAGGAAGAGCAAGCCCACACCAACCCGGATTCCACCACAGGGTTGTCACGCGATGAACGATTAAAGCTCAGAAGAATAGAGGCCGAAAATAGGACCAGCTTGGCCGAAGCTTCAGCCCAAAACGAACAGGCCAAAGACGCAACCGTTGATTCTAAGACAGAAGTCACGGCTCAAAGTACAAATTCTGCCACCAACGAAGACCCCTCTTCTCAACAGCAGAAGCAGAGTCTGCCTGTTCTTCAGCCCGGAACCCCCGCAGTTCGTCAACCAAGACAGCAAGCGCCTGTGAAACACGTTGCTGGACAGGGCATTCCGGTCCAATCAGTCGCGGTACATCAACCAACACAAGGTGCACCAATTCATTCTCAATCACCAGGACAAATTTCACCACAAAGAGCCCCAATGCTGTCACCATCTCAACCGGCACCAATACAGAACCAAACGCCTCTTCAAAATACCTTCCAGACGTCTGCACCTCGGGTAAATGCACAGACTGTTCCTATTCACAGAACTCCAGTCCAACAGGCGCAACAGGTGCAACAGGCGCAACAGGGACAACAGATGCAACAGGGACACCAACAAGGACATCAGGCACACCAGGGAAATGTACAGGCACACACACAGGCACACCAGGCGTACCAGGTGCCTGCAGGACCCATTAATGGTCAATACTCTCCCATTACTCAAGCCCAACACAATCCAGTACAATTAAATCCACAGACGCAACACCTTCAATTCCCTCCTCAACCTATGCAACCCAAGCAACCCGTGCAACCAGTACAGCAACCCGTGCAACCGCCACAACCGGTCCAACCAGTTCAACCGGTCCAATCAGTTCTCCACTTCTCCCAAAATTCGTTTCAGCCTCCGGTGTATCAACAGCACCAAGGCAACTTTGTCCCTCCCCACTATCATCAACAGCAATTTGTGCCTCAACAAGGCCAGTTCCATCCCTTGAATCAGCACGCTTTTGTTGATAACAGAGTAAATGTACCAATAGTGCAGAGGTGCCCTAACGGACAAGTGGCACCTCCACCTAATGGAATGACCCAGAATTTGGGACCAAATGGATCCCAACAGACCTCCGGTGCCTACCCTCTTGGCAACGAAAAACCTGGTTCTACTTGATGTATTATATAATGTCTGCTCTTAATGTAAATTAAAGTATATATAAATTAGAAAGGAAAAAGAAAGGAAAAGAGTATCTTCACAAGAAGCGAAATTATTATGGTAGAATGAATGCTTACAAGTTCAACTCGTTCAATACTTGACTGGCCAACGTCTTGTAATTCCACGTGTTACCCAACAACTTTTTGAATTGAACACCATACAATCCCACCAATGGAACCTTGACAATGTGAATCTCAAACTTCAATGGTGACTTCTTCGATTTGGACGATTGGCTAGACATGCTTGGCGAGTGTTGGTGTTTGGCTCTTTGCTCAATTCTAGATGAAATCAACATGTCGCTTCCTCCACCAATATTCAATCCGTTCAATGAGTCTATCGAATCGTCCTCCTCAAATTGTTGTCTACCACTGAGTTCATCATCTCCAAAGTCATATTCGTCTGGGTACAACGACTTGGCCACCCTGGCCGCAGCTGGAGTGTTTGGAGGCATCATTACCTGGGAGCCATTCTTCTTGCGGTAAGATCCCAAAATCGAGTTTCCAATGGAAAACTTTCTTCTGTGGCCCCCTAAAGAATTGGAGGATCTATGGGTCTTGACAGTATTTGTGGGAGGTGACATTGTTTGAGTGTTGAGTTGTAAGGAAGGTTGTCTGCTTGGCGTCTTAATGGGTTCACTTGGTTCGGGGGTCTTTGTTCTTGGCAAGCCCAATCTTTCTTGTTCGAAAGACGAGGAAGTTGACTTGAACGCATCACCATATAACTCCTTATGCTCATTTTCATCAGACCCCTTATCCAAGTCACCCTCAAGTTGTGAATCTAAGGTACTGGTGTTGTTTGTGTAATCATCATCTTCTCTCAGGCTGTGTTGTAAGGATGGGACATGAGCACAGACGAAACCTCCCTTCACTTCTTGAAACTTAACCCCCAACTTACTTAAGACGTTGATGATATTGTATCTAATGACTGGAAGTGGTTTTGTAGATGTAGTTTGAACACTGAAGAAACCTTTCAAGAACAAAGTCTTGCAATGCTCGATAGATGGCATACTGTTAGGCTTGGCTGAGTTGAATTGTTCAATAATCTCATCTTCTGTCAATTGAGGGATTTCTTGGTATTCGTAATCATCTAAGGTCACATCATCAAAGAACCCATCATTATTGGTATGCTCACCAACAAATTCTTCGCTGTTTTGAGATACCATCGCGTTAGGTAAGTTTGGACCTTGAGTTTGAGTGTTAGCACGGTTGCGGCCATAGTACGAGTCCTTTCTAACGTGACCCACGGACTTGGCCCTTGCAGTAGGATGAAGTTTTCTACCACTAGTTGAAACAGCAAGAGTTTTGTTGTTGGTGGCAGGAGAAACAGTGTTGTTGTTGGTGTTCAAGTTAGGCAAAGGTGGTAAGTATTCCACTGGAATGAATCCATGTGGCTTACCTTGGCCAACAGAAGTCGACGAGGAACGACCATGAATCTTCTTGGAAGCTTCTGTTGGCTTATTGTTTTGATCAGTGGATTGCTGTGATTGTTGAGTGCCAGATGCATTTGCCGAGGGATGCAAACTGAGACGTGAAGATGAGGACTTTTCCTTGGCAGTTACCTTCATGCTGACACCTCTGCGAACAAATGGATCCTTCTTTGGGGAAGTAGTAGATGACTGAGGTGATAACTTGGTTGGAGAATCGGGAGAAAGAACGACCTTTGGAAGAGGTGGATGAGGACCAGACGCAGGAGAGCTGGGGGAGCTGCCCTTGTTGGAGGAAGGCTTGTATTTCTTGGACGATAACCTCCTCAACAAAGAATTGAAACCATTTCCACCCTTAGCGGCATATGGGTCCAAAGTTTCATCACCCGAAGCTGCTTCAGGGCTATGAGGCTGCTGGTCTGGAATAGAGAGCGAGTTAACTTCTTGACTTTCTGATCTGTAAGCCGCAGAAGCATCAGAAGTGTGTGCTTGCTCGGGGAAAGCAATAGATGCAACTCCTTCAACAGCAGATGTAGGAGTATGGTCTTGCATTTGTCTAGCATCCTGGTTAAGAACAGGAGTGGTTGGGTGTGAATTAGATTGGAGTCTAGCAAAGCCTTGATCTTGTCTGGGAGAATCGTATCTTTCACCAGGGAAGTAAGTACGAGCTTCAGGAAGTTCATTATCTTTCTCGAGCTTTGCCTTTGCTCTTGCTTGAGCTTGAGCTTGTGCCTGGGCTTGAGCCTGAGCCTGAGCCTGAGCTTGTGCTCTTGCTTGAGCTTCTGCTTGAGCTTGAGCCTGTGCTCTTGCCTGAGCATCTGCTTGCGCTTGAGCCTGTGCTTGGGCTTGGGCACGGGCCTGAGCCTGCGCTCTTGCTTGAGCTTCAGCTCTTGCTTGGGCTTCAACTTGAGCTTGGGCATAGGCCTGGGCTTTAGCCTGAGTCTCAGCTTGAGCTCTGACTTGGGCCTCAGCATGTGCCTGAGTTTGGTTCTGAGCTGAGCCCTGAACTTGGGCTTGAGATTGAGACAGTTGTTGTTGCTGCTGTTGTTGTTGCTGCTGGAATTGAGCCCTGGCAGCTTCCTCTTTAGCCTTCTTACGCTTCTTCATTTCATAGACCAAGAAGTAAATGGAAATCAACGGGTGGAAACCACCAGTTGGATCCGGCAAAATATGGGCGTTCGATGCAGTAGAGTATTCACGGCCCTGCTCTGTAATCTTGTACCAGTTTTCACAACTCATCTGGTACTCAACACTGGTGAGAATATTGGTCAACTCTTCAGAAACATGCTGTACCGAGCCCAACTCGAAAGATGCAATAGTCTTGATGATTTCTGGATCCAAGGGCAAAGACAAGGGAACTCTCTTGGGAATGTAGCTGGAAATCCTGAACTCGTAGCCCTTGTTCAACCAAGGGTGGTGAATCACCTCGTTCAAGGTGGCTCTCTTGGATGGATCCACTACCAACATTCTGGAAAGTAACGATATGCATTCTTTGGAGAGGAAGCTGGGGTATTCGACGGCACCCCTCTTGATCTTTTCATGCAACACCGAGACGGAGGAGTCGTCAAAAGGTACCTTTCCGCAGACCAAGACGTACAACACAACACCAAACGACCAGATATCCACTTCGGGACCCACGTAAGGCCTGGCACATAACAACTCGGGGGCAGCAAAGTACAACGAACCACAGTAGGTTTTTAACAAGTTTTTGGGCGAGTACAAGTTGGACAAGCCGAAATCGATGATTTTGATGTCACCCTTCTCGTTGATCATGATGTTCTCGATTTTCAAGTCACGGTGGACCACGTTGTTCTTGTGGCAGTAGTCCAATGCGGAGGCGATTCCACGGGCAAACTTGCGGGCGTTCTTCTCCTTCAACGAGCCGTGTGCCACGATGTAGTCCAACATCTGGCCTCCCTCGACATGTTCGAACAACATGTAGTAGTGGTTGGTCATGGGGACCATTTCGTAGAGACGGCAAATGTAGGGGTGGAAGAGCAAGCGGCCCAAGGCGCCTTCACGGATGGTTCTCTTGTCACGGGCCACTTCTTTCTCGTACTCCTTGTGGCGCTGGGACGCCTCCTGGGCCGTGGCCGGGGGAGCGTCGTCGGCGTGGGCTCGCTGGTACACTTTGGCGGCCCTTGGGATGATTTTGACCGCACAGAGCTCGTGGGTACTGTTGTGTTGCGCAAGCTTGACCTTTCCCATGGAGCCGGCACCGATAGTCTTGACGAAGTCCCAGTCTCCGATGGACTTTCTATGAAACTGCTGGGGCTGCAGGTGTTGCAGGTGGGCCTGCTGCTGGTCGGGGTGGGAGGGCTGTCTGTGGTGGGAGGAGCGGTGCAGCTGCTGGGGAGTGTGAGGCTGGGCGTGGGACTGGCCTTGGGACGGGTTCTGGGGATGTGAGTTCTGAGGATTCTGCGTATTGTGGTGGGGGTGTGAATTCTGGTTCTGGTTCTGGAAGTTCTGAGGATTCTGATAATTCTGGATATTCTGAGCATGGTGCAGATGACCCTGGTGGCTCAGACTCTGCTGGTTCTGGTGGCTCAGACTTTGATGGTTCTGATGACTCTGATGGTTCTGATGGTTCTGGTGACTCTGATGGTTCTGGCTCTGATCCGGCTCCTTGGAGGGCGGAGTCATGATGGTGGCGGGCGGCAACAACTCCTTGCGCTGGGCGCGTGGCGGCGGCGGCGCCAGCGGGAAGCTGGGGTCGCGGGAATGGGCCGCGGCGTCGGCAGACGTCACGTAATGGGGCGAGTCTGTGGCCGCGTGGTGGTGGTGGTCTTCGCGGGAGTGGTTGATGTCGGACCTGGAGTTGCGGAGCGAGCCGCTGACGGAGCGGAGCATGCGAGGCGTGGCGGGCTCGCCAGGCTTGGGATAAGCACCACCACTGGCAGAAGCAGCAACGGCAGAGGCAGCGGCGGCAGCGGCAGATGTGGCCTGGGAGTCGTGGGGAGCCTGGCCTCCACGTGAGGGAAGCGTCAGGCTGGCGACCCGCCGACTCTGGTACTGGGGGTCAAGGCTGCCGGTAGGGTCCATTGGAGGAGGGCGGCACAACGACAACGACAACGACAACGACAACGACGCAATTGGGGCCTGTTATGGGACAATCGACAGCGGAAGGGGGCCTCGGGTCCAAAGGGCAACAAGAACAACGACGGATTGTTGGGAAGGAAGCGCCAAGGGTGCACACGGATGGACAGTCAGACAAACAGACAACAGACAACAGACAACAGGAGAGGGAGCAATCGAGGGGCCGTGGCACAGGGGCAGGAGGGCAGGTCACGGGATCAGACGGCACAAGCACGACGCAGGAGTGGGGGCGTCAGGACAAAGGGCAGGACGATGGATTGGGCTAGGCGTGGGGGTCCCCAGGTATCCGTAAGTATATGGCTGGAGGTAGGGCATTTTTTCTCGTTCTGATAATCGCCAATGGGCCGGGCGTGCGCGGCCCATTTGCAATTTTCACCGGAGTAGAAAGGGGAGAGGAGTGGAGGAGGGTGGAGGAGAGGTGGAGGAGAGGTGGAGGGGGAGTGGGGGAGGGGAGCGAGGGACGAGGCGAACGGGGAGGGATTGGCCAATGAGAGAGGAGAGAGAGGGGATTGTGGACCGATTAGAGGGGGGTGGTTTCAGGAGTTGGCGAGGGTCTTTTGCCAGGGAAGCCGAATAGTGCGACCAGCCGCGTGCGTGCAGGTTACGGCAGAGACGGGCTCGTCAGCAGGGGCTGAATGATAAGGAATGAATGGGAGGAGATGGGGAAATGGGTGGAGGAGATGATGAAGAAATGGGTGAAGTAGATGGTAAGGAAGTGGGAAGGATGGAATGAGGGAGTAGTGAATCAAGTGAATGGAGAGAATATGAGACACAATGGGGTGCCTTGATGTGGTGTGAAGTAGTGAGTTCGTTAGCGGAATGTCTAGGGACGCGAATTACGGGACAAATGAGAGAGAGTGAGAGAGAGCATTATCAGACAGAATAGAGACAGAGAGAGCAGTGGTAGTAGAGAGAGAGCAGTGATAGTAGAGAGAGTGTAGTGATAATAGAGAGAGTGCAGTGATAATAAAGACAGAGAGTGCAGTGATAATAGAGAGAGAGCAGTGATAATAGAGAGAGAGCAGTGATAATAGAGAGAGAGCAGTGATAATAGAGAGAGAGCAGTGGTAGTAGAGAGAGAGCAGTGATAGTAGAGAGAGAGAGCAGTGATAATAGAGACAGAGAGCAGTGATAATAGAGAGAGAGCAGTGGTAGTAGAGAGAGAGCAGTGATAATAGAGAGAGAGCAGTGATAATAGAGGTTAGTAATAGTATATATAGTGATGAAAGAAGTCAGATTCGCCTAGCAATTGGCTCAATGACATCAATTCATGTGCCATTGGTCAAGATTGATTGAACTGATTATGATTGTAAGTCTCAGACATTATGCCACGTTACTAATCCCCACCTTCATGCCAGACCTCTAGTGTTGTATCGGTGCTCTCTTCTACTTAAGTGGAATCGCATCGAGACCAATTGTCTGATGAGAGCAACCAACCAGAATCGTCAAGACCGCAACAATTCTGCATCAGAAATACATGATAGACGAGGGAGATAGCCACAGTGGAAAACGAGGCAATTGGGAATAGACCGAGAAATAGGATACACGATACCCCCAAAGTATAAAATACACTGATACAGTATGGTACACTGTCGATTTATCTTCACCAGCGATTATGCGATCACAGCAGATCACAGCAGATCACAGCAATTGAAGAAGTTTCCCCTGGGTGAGTGTGAACAAGCCTGCTTGTACAATTAGCCACGGCAACAGCCACAGCCTCGAGCTCAGGGCTCTTGCGACTACTCTTTTTGATACTCCAACACCGTAGCTCTACACTTGGTACAGTACTTGTACAATTAGGAGGATACCTAGAATCAGTGCCTTTCCCGGTGTGAAAGTCACCCTTCACCTTCACAATCTCTGTTTTCTAACCATTTACTTCTCACACCCTATTTTATTCCTATTGTCAGCGTCCAAGGATCTATTCCTATTATTCTTCCCAGCCTATTGTCTTCGCAGTCTATTCTTTTACTCGATCGTCTATTCTCCTCGCTTCTTACCCTATTATCTTCTTTCAGTCTTATTCTCCCTACCAACTTCACCATTGGCTCTCTTGGAATACTCCCAGTTATTTCCAACCACTCTTGCCTAAAGCTCGGTGCCTTGCCTTGCCTTGCTCATCAAGGCTGTTCCGTAAATTCCCGTATACGATCGGTGCCTGGGTTCCGAATCGGCAACACCGAGCCCAGATCCTCTAACAAGCTTCTGACGGCAGCATAGCGGGAATGCCGAAAAGCCGAGCCGTGACCCCAAGTGCAATGTGTCAATGACCAACCACCAGTGACACAGATGACCAGACATAGAGCGTGATGAGAATAGAGGACTGAGGTGTGAGGAAGAACTGCGAAAAGTATTGAAAATATTGAAGTATGGATGCGAAAGAATGTGTTTCAGTGGGATATTTGCATTCAATGGAAATCGAACCATTGGTGGATGTCAGAAGGAACAATAGCACAGAAAAGGAGGAAGAGTGGAGGTGAATTTTATTATAAGTAGAAATAATGGATTATGACCTATGAAATTCATGTCATACGAGCAGTAGTGAAAGAGGGAGTGGAATACAGGTGTAGTAGAAGATCGATCTTGGAAGTTTGAACTATTGCAATGAATAGTACGTTTTATTGAATAATCCAATGCTTAGCACGTCTAGTGAATAATTCCAATGCTTAGTATTACTGAACAATTCTAATGCTTAGTATTACTGAACAATTCCAATGATTAGTGCAGGATTAATTCTCACTATAAGCAAAGACATCTCACCGATCAATGCAGCTCACTGAACATACTTAGCAGTCTCGCTGATAAATTCGATGTACGCTTTGTTCAAGCTCTATAACTCCTCTCAGTTGCTGCTCCTTCGAGTCTACCATACTGGAATAATGTCGTGGTGGAAATGCGTGAAATTTCACTAAATCCACCCAGACTGTAGCATTGAAAGCATTGAGATCCCTTCTATGAACACCGACGACAGTCCATCCCCCATGTAGTCTCCCTTATTATTCACTCTTTTACCCTCCTTATTGATCTCTATTCACCTTTTCCATCTCGCTATTGTTCCGTTACTGCGACAACTCTCGCCCTAGCTCTCGCTAGCACGTCGTCTCCCACGACCGCTCGCCCTACATTCTACCGCGACACTTCTCTCCACTCATCTCCAGACATCTCCACTACCTCCATCAACTCCACTCATCTCTCGTCACACGGCCCTGCTGCTCTCATAGTGGCGCCTTTCTTCATCCCCTCCACTTGTCCTCCACCCCCACCCTCCTTGGCCCACCGTTTCTTCCACCCTAACCGCCCTATCACCACCTTTTGGCCGCCTCCACCATCACCTCTTCAGACGGCCACTTTTTGCATTCCATTTCATGACCCGTCCCTGCATTGCCCCAATCGCCTAGAATCGTCAACGACGATGTCTGTCTCATCCAATGGAGCCTCCACTTCCAACGGAGCCACGGCCGCGGCTCCTTCTACCAGACCCGCTCTAGAACTGACGCCGCCCCCCGACAACTACGCCTTGATCCGGCCGTGTTTGCACATCAAGTCGGTGCTTGCGTCCAAGGCCAAGGATACCGTGTTCAGCACGTACCGCCAGGCCGTGATCATCTCGCAGGCCGTGGGGGCCCATCAGGTGTATCGCACCAAGAAGGACGGCGGTGAAGTGTCCCACCACAAGTTGATCCTGAAGAAGTCCGAGTCGTTGAAATGCACCGACTGTCTGCTCAACAACTTCCAGCACAACTTCATCTGCCTCCAGTGTCCCCACGTCGGCTGCTTCAACTCCCATGCATACGCCCACTACAAGCTCCACCAGCATCTCTTTGGCATCGACTCCCACAACGGCCTCCTCTACTGCTTTCTGTGCGGCAACTACGTCAACCATCCCCAGCTCGAGCACATCCGCAGCGAGGTGGCCGGCGGCCGGCCACCCACGGCGATCGAGGCCGGCGACACCTCGGTCCAGGACCATTATTCCAACCCCACGCCCAAGGCCGTCAGCGGCATCAAGGGCTTCGTCAACCTCGGCGCCACCTGCTTCATGAGCTCCATTCTCCAGACCTTCATCCACAACCCGTTCGTCAAGTACCGTTTTTTCAACAACGACTTCCACTACTTCCACTGCCAGCGTCGTGACGACGACGCCGCCGACGACCTCAACGCCTGCATCACCTGCAGCGTCGACAGCATCTTCCAGAACTTCTACACCTCCGACTCCAACGAGGGCTTCGGCATGACCAACCTCCTCATCGCAGCGTGGCACAAGCTGAAGGCATTGGCCGGCTTCCAGGAACAGGACGCCCACGAGTTCTGGCAGTTTCTTCTCAACGAGTTCCATCTGGACCACGAGCTCATCTTGAAATGCACCGGCTCGTCTTCAGGGCTGTCCTCAGACGCCGGGTGCTCGTGCATTACCCACACCACGTTTGCTGGCGAGCTCCAGAGCTCCATCCGCTGCTTGTCGTGCAACGAAGTGGCCCACACCATCGACCCCATGATGGACCTCCTGTTGGAAATGAACAACTTGAAGAACAAGCGAGGCGTCACGTTGTACGACTGTCTCGACCGCTACACCCGCGAGGAGAAGCTCGACGTGATGTACACCTGCCAGTACTGCGGCTCGAAGACCAAGGCCATCAAGTCGTTGAAAATCCGGACGTTGGCACCGGTCCTTTCGATCCAGCTCAAACGCTTCGAGCACAACTTCAACGAGACCCCCACCAAGATCGACATCCCCGTCATAACACCGTTGTACCTTAATTTAACCAAATATGCATATGATTCCAACGAGTCCCAGGAAATAGATGGCACAAAGATATATGAGCTATTCGCCTTGGTTTGTCACGTTGGCTCCGTCAACACCGGCCACTACATCGTGCTTGTGAAGAACGACACGGGCCAGTGGTTGAAGTTTGACGACAGCGTGGTGACGCTCGTGTCGCAGGACGAGGTCACCACGTCCAACGCGTATTTGCTCTTCTACATCACCCACCGCATCTAGAATATTAGAAGAGACACGGTGGGAATTTCATGCCATAGCCAATTTCATGGCGAGATGTCAGAATCATGGCAGAATTGCCAAGGCCGAAGATCAGAAACAGGAAACGGTACATGGCCAGAAATGTGTGGAAATGGAACACAGCATAGTCAGGAATGTATGGAAATGGAACACCGCATGTCAGAATTGCAACGAAAACAGAACACAGCATGGCCAGATTGAAGAGTGCCAAGGGCACAGAGAAAGACCAGAATTCAAGAGTGCCAAGGCCACAGGAAACGCATAGCCAGAACAGAAAATAGAGACCCAGGCGAATCTAGAGCACGCGGATCAGAATAGAGACAGCTACGTCTCAGAATTGCATCCACTTCAAGCACAAGCGACCCGAATAGAGACATCGTCACAGGCGGAAGATTGCAAGATAGATAAGGCTACATCGTCAGAGTCGCAATATTTCCAGAGCACGCAATCAGAATAGAGAACGATGCATAGCCAGAATTGCCAATCATGCATGGACTGCCACAGTTGGCAAAAAGAGCACACCATGGCCAGAAACTGCAAATATCTCCGTGTGTGGGAGCAAAGCACCCTCCTATGGCCACAATCTGCATGGGCCTGCCACGGGGAGTGAAATGGTCAGAAATGGTCAGAAACGGGCAAATGGCAGAATGGTCAGAAACGAATTGCCAGAATGGTCAGAAACGAATGGCCAAAATGGGCAGAAAGGATCAGAAACGGGCAGACACAGAGGACACACCAGGCCAGAATCGGCACACAGACTGACCAGAAACTACAGACTGACCAATCGGCACCAGACAGACCAGAAACGCGTGTGCCAAGCGCATCTGGAACAAGGACCCCGTCCACGTGAACAACGGCCCAATCCATGCGGTACCTTGCTTCTACCGGGATCCAGGGTGCAGTTCCCCTGCGTCTAGACCTTTCCGCAATTTGACACCTGATGTGACGCACTAAAAACCCTAATTATCATCACCTGTCACGGGTGCAGGAGGCTCCGGCCAAACTCCGGTTTCACATCCGGCAACGCTATCAACCACCACCGCACTTCTCGTGGCCCTGACGCAGGCTTGGGGCTGCCCCGTGCGTTGTTTACCAAACACAAACACAGGCGCCCGACGTCAAATGCGTGAAATGCGTGAAATGCAGTGGATACTGGCTCCAATTGCACGGGCTGTTGTCCCCACCATCCTGTGGTTTGGTTTCAGGAAGGAGTCGCTGCAATTGCACCCGTTTGCCGCCGGCAACTCCATCCTGCAAAACTCCAGGTGCTCTGAATGCCGCGTATATAAGTCTCAGCAAAGTATGCATCAAGGCGATTGTAGGCCTTTTCCATCACTTCCCAGTCTCCATGCTCTGGTATTCGCTCTTTATAGTATTCAACGTGGCCGTGGTCCATTGCGTGCCCACGCCTCGGGACCAGGCGTTCGATGCTGGTGCCATCTTCACCAATGCCGTCAACACCCTCGTCCAGGCGTTCTGGAGCGACGAGCACAGGTCCTTCAGCAACCGGCCCCTCCATTGTCCCAACAACACCTACGGGTCGCCCCTGGTGTGGGAGCTTGCGGTGGCCGGCATGGCGGTGGTGTTCAGCAACGACAACGGCATCTCCAACGTCACCAACAACTTGAAAGACTACCAGAACCCTCAAGGCTGGTTTTCCTCACTGGCTGCGAAAGATAACGACGTGTATGTCGACGACAACGCCCAGGTCTTGTGGGTGTTTCTTGGCGCCTACGACAAGAACCACGACCAGGGCAACATGGACACCGCGTCCAGGCTCATGGGGTTGATCCAGGGCCAATGGGTCGAAAGCAGCGGCGGAGTCCGCTGGAAGCTCGATGCACCCTATGTTGCATCCATTTCCACGCTAGAGGCCGGTCTTTCTGCAGCCCGCCTCTTCTTATCCACCGGAAACACCCAGTACCTTGATTTTGCCCAGAAGTGTGCCGACTGGGTGTTTGACAACTTGGTGGACCCCAGTGACGGGCTTATTTACGATGGCTTGAATTCGGACTCTGGCGAGGTCAACACGGGCAAGTTGACCTACACCGTGGGAGTGATGCTTTCCACATTGGCCATTCTTGACAACCACGGCAACAATCCCAAGAACATCCGTCGTGCCGTCAAACTAGCCAAGGCTGCCCTCAACACCTCGGGGCCCTTCTACAGCAGCGATGGCTACTGGAACAACGCCTTGAGCTATTCGCATCTCTTTGTCACCGGCTTGGTCGACTTGGTGTCGAAGTCCAGTCCCACCTCGTCCGCCTCCAACTTCGCCCGGTTCCAGGCCATCCGGTCCGAGGTCCTCAAGCAGAGCCAGCACATCTATGAGACGTCCAAAATCGGCGACACCGGGTTGTTTATTTCAGAAGAACCGGGTCCCAACCCTTCACACACGTTTCTCAAGTTGATCTGGCCAGGCAAGTTAAAGCGAGATGAAGATGAGAAGGAAGAGAAGGAAGAGGTTAGAGATGGAATTGATGTGAATGACATCCAAAGAGATGGAATTGATAATGCGAGAGATGATTTGAGAGATGATTTTGAGAACATTTCAGCATACGATGCCATTGCACTTAGACTCCCACAAAGACACTCGCCTCATCTTCACAAGAAAAATACCAATTTAGACGTCGACGACAAGATACACGCTCCACACCTTCACAAGAAAGGTGAAAATGCAGAGGTCGACCAAAGAGACCTTTCGCCAGATTACTGCGACAATATCCTGAAATACTCGCTAATGGACACTGGGGCCCTGGCACAGATCTTTTACCAGGCCAGCAGGATCCAATGAAACCAAGGTACCGCCATAGTATATAGACACTAGAAGAATAGAGAAATAAAAACAATTAAGACTAGAAGAATAGAGAAATAAAGAATTAAGACTAGAAGAATAGAGAAATAAAAACAAGTAAGACTAGAAGAATAGAGAAATTAAAGCAGAAGAATATATAATAGAAGAATGGAGAAAAAACACCAGATCAATAGAGAAAAATTACAGTAGATGAATAGAGAAGATTAAAACCACTAGAAGAATAGAGAATATGCGACTAAAAGAAGAGAATTATTAACTGCAAGAATTATTTCATCGTCTCAATCATTATTTTCATCGTCTCATCATAATTTTCATCGTCTCATCATTAGTTTGATTGTCTCAATTTTGAAACGTTCGATACTCTCAATTTCTTGATGTTTCAGTGGTATCGTCGTCTCTCAATCACATTCTTCTCCAACACAGATGACACTTCTTTTAACAGTATAAGCACACCCCATTACTAGACCGTGCTTCTACTCATTGATTTCAAACTGACTATTACACTTAATATCTGAAATTTGTTTGAACCAGAAAACCTATAGTGCATATGCATAGAATACACACACCATTCACCTTCGATGCTCCATTTTATCAATACAAACAAACATGCTCCTCGGGTAGAATGTTTATGGCCACATATTCTTCCCTTACATTATTATGACGTATTTCTGTAGGTTATATTCTATTTTCTCGACAGAAATCCACGTTCTATATTTAAGTTCAGGGCCCGAGCTCACATATGCCCCTTTTCTTTCACACTACTCTTTTTCTTATAACCTTATATTAGTCTGTAATAAATAATGTACATGGGACGAAAACTGGGCAAACCTAGTTAAAGTCGTCAATAGTGATATTTGCCTTATCACACATTCTTCTAAAGTGATTGTCAGAATCGTACAAGGCACGTGGAGCACCCTTTTCGACGATTTGACCATTGTCCATAACGATGATTCTATCGTACTTTAAGATGGTTTTCAATCTGTGAGCAATGCACAAAATAGTGCATTGGGCAAACTCATTGGCAATGGTATCTTGGATCATCGAGTCAGTTCCAAAGTCAACCGACGAGGTGGCCTCGTCAAGAATTAAGATCTTGGAGTTTCTGACCAATGATCTGGCAAGTGCAATTAATTGTCTCTCTCCGAGAGAGAAGTTACTTCCTTCGTCCTCAACGATTTGGTCCAAGTGGAACTTGTGCAAGTCATCGTAGCCAACATTGTTGGCCAAGTCGTATCTAGTGCTCTTGAGCCTGGCCATTTCAGTAGCGTCGACCAATCCGGATCTTCTCAAGGTGTCCCACAAAAGCTCGTCAGAGTATTGGTTGAAGGGGTCCAAGTTCTTACGAACAGTACCTTGGAATAACACAGGATCTTGTGGAATAATGGATAACTTGGATCTCAAGTCAACCAAACCCATGTTGGCAATGTCCATTCCATCAATGCGAATGTTTCCTCTGTCTAATTCGACCAATCTGTAGAGAGCGGTCATAATCGAAGACTTACCAGCACCAGTTCTACCACAAATACCCACCTTTTCACCAGGATAGACGAAAAGACTCATGTCTTTCAACACATGGGGCAAGTTTGGTCTGTACTTCAAGGAGACGTGGTCAAACTCGATATAACCCGAAGATGGCCACTCCTCTGGTGGGGTGAAGTCTGGCTTCTTGTAGTCAGCTTCTTGTGGCATCTCAAAAGCGTACTTGTGCAATCTCTCAACAGAGTTCATTTGGTTCTCGACCTCAGTCATGGATCTAACACACAATGAAAGCAAGCCGACAATTTGAATGGTGTAACTCAACAACAAACCTGTGGAAGAAGCACTGATGTTAAACTGGTTGGTGATACACAACATGCAAATAACCAAGGCGAAACAACTGGCCAAGACATCCAAATGAACACATAACCATCTTTGGTTGGCAATAGAAAGGTAGTAAGCCTCGTTCATTCTATCCAAGAGGTAATCGTTTCTGTCCAAGAAAGTGTCTTGGGCCCTGAAAGCCTGGATGGTACTCATACCAGTCAAGGTTTCGTTAAAGTTGTTGTAAACCAAAGATCTCTGAGTAGCTTCTAATCTTTTGATTTCTCTGGAAGATCCTTGATAGAAGTTAGAGAAGAAGATGAATCCGAAAACCAAAAATGGGACGAAAATGGCAAACCATGGCAAGTAACAGATACACAAGATGATGATACCAATAATTAAAGCCAATGGGAAAATGAACAATCTCATTTCTTCACCGATTTCATTATCCAAACATTCAGTGTCCTTGGTGAATCTGTTTAAGATTCTACCCAAAGGAGTAGTGTCAATGAAACTCATAGGAGCATGCAAAATCTTGGCAACGGCCTTGACATTCAAAAGCTCAGCTGCGTTGTTGTTAATGTAAGTCAAAAAGGAGAATTCGATGGCAGTAAAGATGATGGTAAGGAAAGTAAGTCCAACGTAGATACCGACGTAGAAGTGGTCGGTTCTGTTCTTGAATTTTCTTTCCATCCAGTAAGACAACCAAGTGTTGGTGAAAACTTGGAGGAAAGTAGCCAAGGTAACAATAAGAACGAAGAGTGGGAATGCGATCCAGCCAAAGACACCAGATCCAAGCTGGACGTACTTTTGGTAGATTCTCCAAGAGATGGCATTGGTGGCGGATTCTTCATCAATGATGGTTTTTCCGAGAGCAGCGGAACTAGAGTGCTCACTGTAGCTTTGATGCTTGATCAAGTCGAGTTCCTCAGTCTTGCTCATCTTTCCAGGGTTCAAGTCATCGTCATCTAAATCTTCTGCTGCTTCGGCATCCTTAGAGAACTCAAGCAATCTCACGAAATACTCGTTTCTTTGGGAAAGTTCGTCAACGGTACCAGCGTCAATACTTCCATCACCATTCAAGAAGACAATTCTGTCAGCAGAATCGATTATACCAAGCTGGTGAGTAGCCAAAACGACGGTTTTGTCTCTCAACAAACCCTGGAACAAGTTCTTAACAATATGGTTTCCAACTCTGGAGTCAACAGCACTGATAACATCATCAAACAAGAAAATTTGCTTACCAGAGTAGACAGCTCTAGCCAAGTTGATTCTGGCCTTTTGACCACCAGACAAGGTAATACCTCTTTCACCAATTTCGGTTTGATCTCTAGCTGGCAACATTTTCAAATCATCTTCCAAGGCACAGGCATAGATAACCTCTTTATAGTAAACAGGGTCAAATGGCTTTCCGAACAAGATGTTCTCACGGACAGTGGTATTTTGAATCCAAGGATTGGAACACAAGATTAAGTCGTCATTGACCATCAATTCACCACGACTCAATTTCATGAAACCAGCCATAGCGTTCAAGAGAGAACTCTTACCAGAACCAATAATACCTGTTACAATAACAAATTCACCTCTCTCAATGTCAAGGTTGATGTTGTTCAAACCAGGGAATTGAGCGTCAGTTGACTTTTCAGAGTAAGAAGCGGTGGAAGAGTTTTCGGAGGAACCTTCCTTGGAATGCATCTTCATGGCTTTTTGCTCTTTCTTCATAAGCTTCAAGCGGGCCTGTTCTTGCTTCTTCTTCAACTTTCTTTCCTTCTTTGCTTCCTCACTCAAGTCCCAAATGTCGTTATCAATCTCATCGTGGAAAGATTCCCAGACGAAGTCGGCATCAGCAATTTCAATGGCGTAGTCGCTGTTTGAGTGATGAGAGAAATGCAGAGGAGGCAATGGAGTGATAGCACCGCTGTGGATGGGGTATTCAGCAGTTTCAGCTGGTGGACTGATGTAGAAGTGTTCCTGGGAATGAGACAATTTCTTCTCCAATTCTTCATTGAACTCGCTGGCTTTCAAAAAGTCAGAGACTCTGGTGAAGCCAATGTAAGCATCAGCTCCAGTGGCCAAAGCAAGAGGCAAAAGCATAATGGCTTGGGCCAAAATGGAGAATAAGGATAAGGAGGAGAAGACTTCAGATGGAGACTTCATTCTGTGGCTGGACCACATAGTGACAAAAGAAACCATAGAAGACAAGATGGGGAGAGTGACGGCGTAGGCAGTGATGAAGTTTCTCAAGATTTTAATGGTGAATAAGTACTTCATTTCTTTTCTTCTCACGTCGGCAATGTTCAACTTGTAGGCCAATTCCCAAGCGTAGTACTTGATGACCTTAATGTTGTTCAAAACCTCTCTCATCAAACCAATTCTTTGATCGGTGTACTTGACCACCGTTTCTCTGGTGTCAAATAATTTCTTGGTCAAAATGACACAGAAGAACAACGAAATGATGAACAAACCAATACCTGCGAGCGAAGTAACTCCAAGGTTGGTTAATAACAAAACAATAGCAATAATAACGGGAATGGGGAAACAGACAATCAAGGGCTGGAATCCGATGGCCAAGTCGATACGGGCCAAGTCGGTACTCATTAAGGAAGTAATTCTTCCTGCGGGGAAAATGTACTTGGACTTGGCCGACAAGTTGAAGGACTTCATCAAGAGCGACTTGGTCAAAATGGCCTTGGTTTGTGCGCCGGTCATCATGGAGTTGTGGAAAAAGTGATTAACAGTGAGACCGTTGATGAAAATTAAAAGCACGGAGCCGAAGGTGTAGCCGATACCCTTGTTGTATGTGGTTTCGATGTTGAAGTACTTCAATTCGACAAATTCAATCAACTTTTTGGTGAGCATGGGGGAGAAGGACTGGGCGGCAAACGAGAAGGCCAAACAGACACAACTGAAGGTGTATTGCCACTTGAAGGTCAAAAACAATGCATAAGGCACCACATAAGGAGGCCATTCGAAGTTGGTCAAGTCGGGGTTGGACTTCAAGTGCTTGGCCCGCTGCTTCTTCAAGATGTTGTGCAAATGCTTCTCGTACTGCTCATGCATGACCTTGGTGGTGAGCTCTGGGGTCAAGTACCAGAGATCGCTGGGGACCAACTTTCTCTTGTAGCCCTTCATTAAGATAGGCCACAACCACCAGAAGCCGATGCGCTTGAAGTAGTTGGACATGTGCCATTGGTAGGGCTTACGGTCCTCCTCGAGGGTGATGGGAGGAACTTTTTTGGTGAACATCCACGAGAACAATCTCGTTTCGTTGTGCAAGCCGCCGTCTTGGGCTTCCAACGACAAATGTGAGCCAGCATATTTGTCGGTGATGTCGGTGGGGTGGAGCTTTTCCAAGTTAGTCTGCGACAGGATGGAGTCGACCGAGGTCTTGACGATGACGGGGGGCTTGACAAAGTCGTCGGGGCCAGCCATTTCGGGTTCGGGCGCCTTTCTCTTCAACGCCCGCTTCTTCTTTTTGGATCTCTTGGGGTGGGACGACGGTTGCTGTTGGTATGGAGTGTCGCCCTGCTGTTCCACATAGGTGGTGGTGGTGTCGCTGCTGTTGGACTGCGTGGGGTCCAAGAGGTTCTGCTGGTAGTGGGTTCTGCGGTCGTAGGGACTGCGGCGGTGGGCGTCCTGGGGAGGAGGCAAGTTCTGCTGGGGAGGGTTTGCTTGGTACGATCTCTGGACGTAGGAGTTGAAGGGCGCCGAGTTGGGCAAGTAGTACTCTTCGGGGACCTCTGAGTCGCGGTTGTTGTTGTCTTCGATGTCGCCGTCGTCGTACGATTCTCCCAAGTAGCGGGAGTTGTGCGAGCCGTGGGAGTTTCTGTTGCTGGCGGCGGCAGCGGACGAGGGGTGGGAGGGGCCGTGCTGACTGCCTTCAGGAGCGTAGGAGTTGTAGATGTGTCTGGACATGGCGGAACACTGGCGGCGGCAGTGGGCTATTGGGTATGAGGAGGATGCGGCTGCTTTATATCAGAGGGATGATGACGATGAAGACGACAAGCAGACGGCTCTGGCGGCGGCGAAGGCTGCAGACAATAGAACTGGCAAGCCCGCTGCAAAAGGAAAGCTAATGGATGATCAACAATCGGGGTTGTTGATGGAGGGCGCTATTGTTGCAACAATAGTCAGCTTGCTGGGGAAGAGGGGTGCGACCAGGAGCGAGAGCGGAAAGGACTGCAAACAGCAAGACGGTGCTTTGTTAAGGGGAGAGTCAAGGCTCGGGTGCTGGCTGGATCCAGAAGATAGGGAGCTTGGAGACTGGGCTGGCGTTAAGACTAGCTGGAGGCTGGAAGGCACTAGACTGGATGGATAGATAGGAACTGATAGACGCCAGAGTGGAGGTAGTAGACTCGACTGAACAGTGCAGCTGTGGTGGTGGTGTACTGGCTGTGGTATTGTACGGGTATAAAGGCCTTGCTGAGGAAAAGAACAGCAGAGGGAAAGTTACAGAAACAGAAACAGCAACAGCAGAGCAGAGGGCATATATTTCTATGTTGCCTCCTACGAAGGAGGAGGACAGGACCAGTGGAGCACTTCGAATTTGCATGCATGGCGAAATCTCCTTTTCGGGCATGCGGCCATATGCAGGTGCGCCGGGGCTTTTATGCGAGCCGGACCCCACTTGACGGCGAGGGGCCGTGGCGGGGGTGGCGGCCAGGGAACAAGGCCCAGGCATGTGGAAAGGAGACGAGGCCACGATTGACGGGTTCACGAGGGGCATGGCGTGGCACGGGACCGGCGCCCTTGGAACGAGCGGTCCTGGTCCCCCAAATCACGGTGTTTTGCCGGCATCGCATTCACGCGGCACTGGGCCATCGCCCGCGCACTGCGTCTGCTTACGCCATGCATGCACTCCGTGCATGCCGCAAGAAAATTATGCCTGTGGGGGAACACTAGAGGCCAGAATAGCCCAGGAGAAGGGCCTTCGGCGAGCACAACGGTGATCCACACACCTCGGGAACACTGCTGCAGGAGCTGCGCCCGAGCAGCGCCTTTTTCCTACAAAAAAACCGCCATCCATGCCCTATTGCTGGAGACAGTGGGGAGGCAACTTCGGCATAGGCAAGCAGATGTGTCAGTCACCGGGAATATGTGGGACAAAGAAAATCAAAGCACAAGAAGGACAAACTCTATGGTAGCTCACACGATACTTACAGGGAGCCAGAGATTCTGGGCGCAATTTGCAGTTTGCAACTGCAGTTGCGTGTTGCCACAATCACTTTCCACTGCAGTTAGCGGAAAGGACAGGCACTACAAGGAGGGATGGTCCTGGCCTCAGCCGGCACTGGCCCGCAGCGTGCATGCAGTGTTGCGGTTCCGATGCAGATAATAACTACCTGATCAGGAAGTGCGCAAAGAAACAGAAAATAGTGCGGAGCACTATTTCCTGATCAGGAAGTAGGAGGGAACCCCATATTAATTTTGTTCGTTTAGATCTGTTTGTTTGGGTGTGAAAAACACAGCTAGGGCTTGGAGAAACCGGCACTTCGGGAGTCTGAGGCACGACGTGGCCAATTGGGGCAATGGGTCTGTTCCACAGCCTAGTATAGGCCGGGCGGTGCTTGACAGCGAAACGGAATCATGGGAGGAAGACTGCAGGCACACCGTTGACAGGTGTCCTGGCTAGAGTATAAGTTTGGTAGGACAATGCAAATGGATGGAACTGGGGTTCTGGTGGTGAAATTCGGAGAATTGCGAAGCCTGGTAGGGGATACGGGGTGGAATTCGTGGACAATTGGGGTTTGATTTTGATCTGACCTGTGGATCACCTCTGTAGTGTGGGACTTGAATCACCTCTGTAGTGTGGGACTTGACATAGATGTTCCGAGGTGGACCATTCAGACCACAGCCTTGTACCATTATGAGCTTCGGTCGCCGGTAGTTATGCCGCTAAGGGGAAATTCGTTCAAGGGAGCGGACGATGTGTCATGATGTGGCTTGGAGAGCCACAAAGAGCCAGGGTACGATCTGAAGTCACAGATGCAAATCTTTGTGAAAGAGAGAAAGACGAGGAGAGAGTTGAAAAGGAGAGAAAGAGAGAACAAAAAGGTATGTAAGGTTAATTCTATGTAAAGATAAGATATGTCGGTAATGTCTTCTTCACTTTAATTTGGAGATTTCATTAATTTGGAGATTTCATTAATTTGGAGATTCACTAATTATGAGATTCATTAATTATGGGATTCATTAATTATGAGGTTCATTAATATTTGAGATTTGCTAAATTTTTCATTTATCGCAATTGACAAGCAGTGATATGTCATTAAAAAAACAGGGCCAATAAGAACAAGGACCGTTACTAACACTATGCGTTTCATTTACTGTAACAATAATACTTGCTCCAAGAGGGGTTCTTGTTTGGCACCAGTATCCACCTATGCCCCAGAAACAGTAGTTGCTCAGTGGTACGTGCTCCAAATTAATCTTATTTTAGCAATTGATTTAGGGTTTGCATTCGCTAGAGAGTCTCATAATCACTACTTGCATCCGAAGTGTGGATCTTGCCGCCCGATAGCCCTCACGCGACCGAGGACTACGAATTGACATCTCTTACATTCCACATTGGTCAATTCGAATTTGAAGTCGACCCCTTGATGCTGGTTAGTACTTTTCAGCGGCCGCAGGCACAAGTGGGCGTTCAATGGGTGGGGAGCTGAATATGCCCTTGTGCATTTACAATCGGATTTTCCAAGGGTGTTATGGGGCTTATCAGCTTTAAAAACGGAATTTCAGGGGTTTCCTGGGGTCAATCTCGAAGTATTTTTCGGGATGGTTATAGCCAAGAAGCTTAGGCATATTAGATGTGTTCTCGCCAAGGAGATACGGTGTACTAATGAAGTTAATTTTTCAGATTCACCAGTTCACAGTGAGAAGAGAAACACTACTCTTTTCAGTAAAGGATCGAAGCAAGAGTGGTTAACGGAAAGGATCTAGAACATTACCAGCCGAGGCGGATGAAGAGAATAACATGGTAAGACTATCGATAATTAAACGTTTAGTCTATCGATACTTAAACTATTAGTCTATCGATACTTAAACTATTAGTCTATCAGGTTGGCTTAAGAGAGTATAAGTTTTAGACTGAGGGTGATTTAAGAGAAGAAAGCTTCTAGATTTTAGGGTGGTACTTGCTCGAGGCATAGAGCTGATAATTGCTGCGAGGCATAGAGCTGATACTATGATTTAGAAAGTACACCACCTTGGAGCAAGAGCCGAGGATTGCGTAGATGTGGTGGACGCAAATTGACACATCACCAATTAGGTCCTCGGCCAATGGAGCGGGATGCAAATTGACACATCAGCCAAATTACACTTTTAACCAGATCCTCGGCCAATGGAATAGGTTGGAGCTTGTAGAGTGTAGAGTATTCAATCAATTCATTGATGTAGCATCATAGAGAAATGCAATAGTTGGAATTGTTCTGGCATTGAAGAGAACATTAATTATTAGCATCTTATAATCAAATGGACAAACTGGAGTAATTATCCTAAGAATTATACATAAGAGACCAAATTTGATGGAAAGAAAGATTATCAGAAGTGACAGAATATGATGGAAAGAAAGATTATCAGAAGTGACAAACTATGAGAGCAAGATTGTCAGAAGTGACAAAGTATGAGAGCTGCAAGATTATCAGAAGTGACAAACTATGAGAGCAAGATTGTCAGAAGTGACAAAGTATGAGAGCAGCAAGATTATCAGTAGTACCAAAATATGATAGCAGCAAAAGCGACAAAACATGTTTACAGCATATTAGTGTCAGAAGTGACCAAACAAGTTAAACAGTAATTCGTTTCATAAAAGACGAATTATGATTTTCCAGCCAGATCTTCCAATATCGTAATGAAATATGCAGCTATATTCACTTGAAGCAAACAACAATTCAACTAGCAGCCACCATAGATATCAATATGGGGATATAGCCAGATTATCTAACCATAGATAGTGTTCTAATTATCAGTTCAAAATACAGGTCTCATTATGACTACGTATTAGATTCAGTAGTCCACTATTATACACTACATACATCACATTCTACTTCCATGGTCATTACAATCATCTGTTCCTACATCTACGCTCAATTCAATCCCGCTCCTGTTATCGCTCATTTCAATCCTACACTTCTACTTTGTCAATTCTTCCTACACTTCTACTTTTGCTCATTTCAATTTTTGCCACATTATCATTACTACCAGCCCGAACCGCCAAAGCCAGCACCGCCAAATCCAGGACCTCCAGAACCCCCAAAGCCAGGACCTCCAGGACCCCCAAAGCCAGGACCCCCAAATACACTTCCACGACGCAAGTTCCCTGGCAACCCGGCCCCTAACGCATCCAAGTTGTCCTCGCCGTAGGGATCGTCAAACCGCGCGCCCGGAGGGACCCCAAGCCGGGACGTGTTGCCACCGCCACCACGGCCCCCGAACAACGGGTGGTTGGCCGTGGGGTGCATGCCTCCTTCGCCCGAGCCCAAGGGGTCGATGTAGGGCTTCATCTCGGGGTGCTTGGGCAAGCCTGGCGGGTTCAAGTCGCCGTCGCCAATGGAGGGCAACAAGCCACTGGGCCGAGAGCTCGCGGTGGCACCAGCGCGGATCTCTAGCTCGTCCTCAAACTCCGGCATGTCTGCGGGCCGCGAGCGTGACGACACGGAAGAGGAGAGCAATGGATCAGACAAAGGGGCACCAGCAGCAGCAGCAGCAGCAGCAGTAGCATCTTCACGGGGCGGCATTCGGTCGGCCTCGTTAGCTCGTGGGTCTGGCGTCTTGGAGGGCGGCGTCACCTCTTCTGTGTCTTTTGTCGGCGTCCTTTCAAACAACCGCTTCAAGTCGTCCTCGGTGCCAGGGGAGTCGCGAACATGGCGGTTAAACGCCTGGATCAAGTCATTGGAGAGATTGATCTCGGAAATGGGGAATTGGATGTCGTGGTCCACGATGGCACGAGCACTCCAATCGATGCTGACTGTGGCCACCGTCTTGGGGTCGCCATGGACCCAGTTGATGGACATCAACTGGGGGGCCAATTGGGCCACGCTCATGGAGAGCAACTGCGACGAGCCGTCTGCCCACGAGTACTGGGCCAAGAGTGGCGATTCTGCCACGAGAGTATGGTGGAACTGCGAGCACGTGGGACAGAGCGAGCCCACGTAATTGAGTGCCAAGTGCACGGTGAGCTGGAGGTGGTTTTCGATCATGAGAAGTAGCTAGAGGGAGAGGTGGTGGTGCAGTAACTTAGTGGGATATGGTCGGCACGTGCACCATCACGCGACTCACATTGCTCCACTACGCCTCGCCAAAGCCATGATAGAATGGAGATAGAGAAGAGTGGATGGAATACGATGGATGAGATGAGTGGATGAGATAAGTGGATGAGATGAGTGGATGGAATGCGATGGATGATGTGAAGGCTTATTTGTAATTCTAACAAGTCTACTGCAAGTTGTATTGCGATTGGTCGTACTAATGCAGTGTGATTGCCATGTCATCCTCTGATTGCACTCCACAACGCTGCATCCGCTTGCCTTGGAATCTCCTATTCCCAATCTCTACCCTAAATCTACCTCTCATAAATCTACCTCTCATAAATCTACCTCTCATAAATCTACCTCTCATAAATCTACCTCTCATAAATCTACCTCTCATAAATCTACATCTACCCTATCTTCATCCATTCTTCTCTTCATTTCCCTATTATTGATCCGATTGTGCCACTAGTATTGTCGCACTAGTCCTAGACATTCTCACTAGTCGCACTAGTCCTAGCACCATACTTGCAATAGTCCTAGCTCCATACTTGCACATAGTCCTAGCACCATACTCGCACATATTAGCACCATAAGGCCTAGCACCATTCCACTGGGCATATTGTCGCACTGGTCCAACACAATTTAGTCCTCTACATTGTGACACTACACTGTCAACTGCTGCTATAGACACCCACCCACATCCCCATACTCCACCCCCTTATCCACCTCCTTCATTCATTCTAACCTTCTTATTCATTCTAGTCTTCTCATTCACCCTTCCTTCTCTTTCCTCCTTCCCTTCTCCTTCATTGTGGGCTCTAGCATTGTGACTATTGCTCCCGCCTTTTCCCTCCATTCTCCATTCCCCATTCCCACCACTTCCGCCTTATCGTGCGACCAACGTTTTTTTCCTCCAAATCAACTATATCCAACACTTTTATCCTGGCTCCTTCCCTGTCACCTCCACCTCCCCTTCACCCCGGCCCTTCATAGCCGGATTCTCCCTCCATCTCACCGCCCCTATCACGCCATCGCCACCCCTTCCGCCCCCTTTCCAATGACAACCACCGTTCCATTGATCTACTCCTTCACCGAGTTTGCAGGAGTGGCAGACGCCGTCGCCGACCACGTCATCTCGGCCCAGAACCTCGCCTTGTACAACACCCTCGACGCCGACCAGATCCACACCCTTCGCGAGCTGCA
The DNA here is from genome assembly GCA_030568615.1 of Suhomyces bokatorum. Classification (NCBI taxonomy): domain Eukaryota; kingdom Fungi; phylum Ascomycota; class Pichiomycetes; order Serinales; family Debaryomycetaceae; genus Suhomyces; species Suhomyces bokatorum. The sequence goes on from JAJMGI010000015.1 coordinate 252,724, forward strand.
GCGCCCCTCGTTGGCGTCCACCGACAGCTCGGTGTCCGTGTTGTCGCCCTCGCCCAGCCGGTTGTTGGCGTCGCCAACGCCCGGCGCCAACGGCAAGCTCAAGAAGGAAAAGAAGAAGAAGGCCGAGGTGCGGTTCAAGATCGCCATCTCCGGCGGGTCGTTGATCAAGATCTTGCACCAGGGCCTCTTGGCGCGCCAGGAGAGCATCGAGTGGGACAAGTGGGACGTCTACTTTGCCGACGAGCGCTTGGTGCCGTTCTCGTCGCCCGACTCCAACTACGGCCAGGCCAAGCGCGAGATCTTCGACCTCATTGCCGGTGACAAGAAGCCCCGCGTGTTCCACATCGACGAGGCGCTCATCTCCGACCCCCAGGAGTGCGCCGACCACTACGAGAAGGTGTTGGTGTCCAACTTCGCCAAGAAGGACTCGGTCAAGTTGCCCATGTTCGACTTGTTCTTCTTGGGGTGCGCGCCCGACGGCCACATCGCCTCGCTCTTCCCCAACCACGGCGAGCAGTTGAGAGAGAAGTTGGCCTGGTGCATGCCCGTGTCCAAGGCGCCCTCCGGCCCGGCAGAAAGAATCACCCTCTCCATCCCCGTCATTTGTCACGCCAGCAGAGTCACCTTCGTGGTCGAGGGCTTGACCAAGGCCCCCATCATGCGCACCATCATGGAACGCCCCGAGAAGGGCTTGCCCAGCTCCATAGTCAACGAGGGCGCCGCCGGAAAGGTCACCTGGTTCGTGGACGAGGACGCCTTGAAGGACTGCTACGACGTCACCAAGAAGAAATACAAGTACTTGTCGTTCGACGGGCCCAAGGACAATTGAGTTCTTTCCCAGGAAATACCAGTTCTTGTCGTTCGACGGCCCAAGGACAATTGAGTTCTTTCCCAAGAAGTACAAGTTCTTGTCCCAAGGACAAACGAGTTCTTTCCCAAGAAGTACAAGTTCTTGTCCCAAGGACAATTGAGTTCTTTCCCAAGAAATACCAGTTCTTGTCGTTCGACGGCCCAAGGACAAACGAGTACCAAGATCCTTACTCATCTAATTCCTCCAGTTCATCATCCCTCCGCACACGACGACAATGATTCCTGAAATTTGATATTTGATATTTGATATTGCTACGACGTCATTCCCTCCACTCTACAGGCTTCCCTTCCCGATTGGCGATTGTCAGTTCTCCATACACGTTTGCGTTTAACTGTTACTTTAATGATCATACAATATATATTTTTATCTTCATGCACCAGGCTCGAAATTGTAGATGCAACCCCAGGTATACATGCTCACTATAGATTAATCAGAGAGTGAATATAAATATTATAATCACGTAATAGAAAGTAATAAGATATCCTTTAATCTTTCACAAAGCGAATATTCATCATTGAAGAGTGTGAATATTCATTCCATTGCTCTATGGTGAACATTGCTCTATGGTAAATATTCATTCCATGTGCTCTATGGTGAATATTCATCAAGAGTTCTATTCTCATCCATCAGACTGTCCTTCAATATGTCATCCAACCGTTATTCCAAGTGTTCTTTTGTGAATATTTAACCAACGGTCTTATTCAATATTATCAACTTATTGTCTCTTCTTAGGCCGACTTTTCAATGTACTCTGCTGGAGCCCTTTCGGCCCACTCGGTCCAGGAGCCGTCGTAAACACGCACAGGAACATCCAAGCCAATCACCTGGTTAATGGCAAACTTCAAGATCACCGCAGTGACTCCAGATCCACACAGCACAATAATGCCCTTTTTGTTGCCCAAAAATTCCGAACTGGAGAGGTCCAAGCCAAACTCAGTCTTGAAAACCTCCAACAACTGCTCCTTGGTCTTGAATGTTCCTTCTGGCGTAAGAACCTTTCCCATTGGTAAAGATAAGCCTCCAGGAATATGGCCCGAACTCAAACCCGGTCTGGGCTCGGGGGCTTCTCCGGTGTACCGTTCCTTGGATCTGGCATCAAACGCAAAGTACTGCTCGGCCAATTGGTGGGACTTGACCAAGTCCAAGAGCTCTTCGAATTCGATCACCTGGTTCTTGTAGTTCTGCTTGAACTGCTCCTCGCTAATGGTGAAGTAGGAGTCGGAAGAGGCCACGTCCTTGGCACCAGAGGTATCAATTGGGTACTCGCCATCCTTGTAGCTCAAGTAACTGTCCAATAAGAACACCTTGGGGTGGCCAAAGAGGGAAAAGGTCCATGCTGCTCTAGGGCTGGAAAAGATGCCTGATTTGTCGTAAAACACCAAGTTATCAGAAGGAGAAAGGCCCAATTTCTTGGCTGTGGCAATGAAATCCTCATAGGTGGGGAGCATATGGGGATACTTGCTTCCTGGTAAAGAATTGGCGTCCAAATCGTAGAATCTGGCGTCTTCTATCCGCTCCTTTCCATATTCTGTTTTACCATCTTTGGGGTTATTGGGCATAAACCAAGTGGCATCAATAGGGACCACCTTGGCATCACGACTGGCACTGCGAAGAGCCCTGTATGCAGTGGGTGTAATGGTGGCTAAGAAGGTTTTGGTGGACATTGATGAAAAGAAGTAAGGTGTAGTTCTTCTTTATGCTAATAACCACAGTTTATCACGTGGGGTGTTGAATCGGATCAAGTTGCAACAGACGAATCGGGTGGACATATCCGCCAAGAATTAGGACTGCAGAATGCAAGAACATGCTTAAAACAATAGGGCAGAGTTTGAGCCCAAAATAATCAGACCGATAACCCCCGACGCTTTAATGCCAGTAGATTATGATGAATGAGATAAAAATTGAGAGATGAAATAGATTAGAAATAGATTAGATTAGTAGATTAATAGAGAGGGCCAGATATTATCCTGAACTAGATTAATGGCGAGGACTAAATTAATGGTGATGACTAAATTAATGGTGAGGACTAAATTAATGGTGAGGACTAAATTACCATGCTCTTCAGTAGACAAGATTGTGAATTGGGAAATTTATAAGGAATATCGTGGAGTGTAATTTGCAATCATTAAGACTACAGCAAATACTTCCAAATGGAGTGAGCCAATACCTTTGATAATCTAAGCCTGGAAATTACCCCAATTGACATACTGATAATTCTAGTGAAATAAATACATGGAGTTGAAAAGAATTGAATGTTAGTGATCGCTTCGTGTCTATTATTACACCTGATATTTACAATGTTACTGTTCTTTTATATATCCAGGTATTCTATTCAGTTATACTGATCTTACTTCATTTTAAAGGTATTCTCTCCAATTTTACTGATCTTTCTTCATTTTAAAGGTATTCTCCAATTCTACTGATCTTACTTCATTTTAAGGGTATTCTCTTCAATTCTACTGATCTTACTTCATTATCCAAGTTTTCTCCCCAATTTGACTGATCTTTATTCATTATCCAGGTAATCTCTTCAATTTCACTCATCTTGCTTCAATATCCAGGTATTCTCTTCAATTCTACTGATTTTGCTTCACTATCCAGGTATTCTCTTCAATTCTACTACAATTTCAATAGCGATATTTTCTTTGAATAGTAATGTCATTATTTTTCACCAAACGTCTCGCTTTGCCAGATACTTGGTAATGAACGTTCGAGTATATTTATAACTCTTCCTTGGACTCATTATCTTCCTGCTCTGGTTTGACCATAGTGGCAGAAAAACGGGCAGTATCAGCCTTCATGAATTCTCTCAAGGCCATAGTAGCATACGAACTGACTCCTAATTGCATCTTCAACACAATAGCGAGCTTGGTTCCTGCTTCATCGGAAGCAATAATGCGGACAGGCTCTTCCACACCTTGTTTCTTTTCTCTCAAAACCTCCAAGTCGGTTTTGACCAAAGGAACATCATCTCCAGAGTATCTGACCAAGTCGTAGTGGAGATTTTCAGGCTTGGACATCAAGTTTCTGTATGAGCCCTTCAAGGAGAACTGGCTCACTCTTCTGGTCATTTTGAAAGGGTCCAAGCCGTCCTTGGCCATGACATCGATGTACACTTGCTTCAAGACCTCATTGGCTGGGTATTCCACCTTGTATCCAGGACCTGGAAGAACTACATCATAAATGGTATACTTGTCCGATTCGATGTCTTCCTTGGTCAAAACCTTGACCTTGGTGTCTCTGGATACCGCAATGTCCTCTTCGAAATCTTCATCTCTTTCAATGGGGGTTTCATCCACCACCAAATCTCCCTCTTGCAATTCCAATCCAAAGAGCTCAAATCTCTTGGTAGCCACCATGTTCCACACGTACGATTGGTAGGCATGGGCATACATGATTCTCAAATTTTTGGGAATGGCCATGATGGCCTTGAAGCACGATTGGGAGCTGTACTCTTCATTGTCGTCAAGTTCTTCCTTTTCCAAAACCTTCAAGATGGAAGTTTCGGCAGAGAATCTATGGGGCATCTTCTTCAATGTCAAGCTTGGATTGGAGGTCTCTGCCCAGATTCTTCTGGCCTCAATCGAATCTGGAGCTACTACTTCTTGTTCAGATAAGATCAAATCTACCACGCTCTTCCAGTCTTCCTTAAGAACACGGATCCCGAGCTCGTGGGTGGAAATGGAAAACGAACCGAATCTCTGCATTCCGTAGTAGTTGATGAAACCTTTTTCCTTCAATGAAGTGAAGCATTCCGCCACAACATCTTCAATCTTATCAGAAGGACGAATTGACTGTACGTCTCTGATGGTAATGAGGAACTCGTTACCGTTCAAGTCTCCCAATCCCAAAGGAGTGTCTTCATACGTGAATCCGCCCAAGATAGAGCCTTTCAAGGCCTTGTTGAGGGAGTTGATTCTCACCACCTTTCCTCTGTGGATACTGAACCGCTGACAAGTAACGCCTCTTCTGTCCTTGGTTCCTGCAAAATTGATGTTCTTGGGTGGAAATCTCAAGAACTTGGAAATGGTGGATGCCACTTCCATGGTTTCTCTGTTCTCCTTGTAGACAGTGCAGTGCAAGTACTTTTTGAATGGACCCAACCCGTAGTTGATGACTCCGTTCTCATCAACGTGGTGCATGCTTTCTTGTGGATGGGTGCTGCCTCTTCCCTGTCCCTTTCCCTTCTTTGCAATGGCGATTTTAAAGGTGTTTTCTGGAGAAGTGATGGTTTCCAACAGACCTTGGAACGCAGCTCTGATGAGCTGGTGCAACTTCGTTCTCTCCGCTTTGTCATCAAACACAGTGGTGGTGGTCATGTTGTTACCGGTGGAGAACAATTCTTCAATTTGGGCCAATTCCGTGGCAGTAATGAGGGCCAAAAGCTCGGTACGGTGCTCATCAGATAAGGTATATTTAGGCTTGGCCTCTTCTTCGGCTTTCTTGGCCTCTTCGGCAGCTTTCTTCTTATTTTTCCATTCTTCAAGTTGTTCGGGAGTGAAATCCTTGGTTTCTTCCATGTCCTTCTGTCTCTGTGCGGCGTAACGTTCCTTCTTGGACTTGCCCAAGTCGAGACCTTCATCCACCAAGTGGATGACTTTACCATCCAAGTCGATCTCATTGACCTGGAAGTCCGAGTAAAGCTGCTTTATGCTTCCAATGAAGCCTCCGTCCGAACGGTTGTTCTCATTGATATAGGCAGTAATACCAACTTGGCTCTCTTGGACAACTTTCGAGGCTCTTTCGTCTTGTTGCAATTTGATCTTCTTGGAAGACTCATCGGACACCGCTTCAAGCGGTCTTTTGGGAATATTGGAAGACATCACGTTCTTTCGAGCAAGAAAGCACCTTGTTATTGTTCGAAGGATCCGAATCGTGTAGGATACTTGGTCCAAGATGGATGGTGGGTGAAAAGTCTAGATGCACATGCAGGATGGGATGAGATGACAAGATGGAAAGTAGAAATGGAAGAGTAGAAATGGCATGTAAATGATGTGGTATAAAGTAGTGAATGAACGAATAAGCTCTGCTATATTATGTAGTGGTTTCTTATGTCTGGATGTCAACATCAATGTAGTGAACTAATCAATTTCAATCAATTACAGAATTTTGTTGAAGTTGTGGGAGTTGAAAAATTACCCTAAAACCAGTAGACAAGAGAAGATAGGGAAAGAAATAGAAAAAATAGCACTATTTCAAGGAAGTGATCTTCATTGTTATTTTTAAAGTCTCTTGTTCAATTCTTTTATCGAGTATTCTGCCCATTACAGATATGACGAGCGAAAAGTCACGCTAGCATTGCTTGTTGGTCCAACACAAATACAAAGTCTAAGACTATAATATTGGATGTTGAAACCAGTCAGAGCCACGTATATCTCATAATATCTTAATACATTGACTTCTTATGCCTAGGTCCAAATAACCAATAATTTACATTTGTGTTGGCTGCGAAATTATCAATTGCTATGTTCACAACGACTAGCTTCGACTCCCGGAGACTCTCCTTCCCATTTGCTCCAACAAACCGCTATGAAAAGCCCTTTCAAAGCTCTTCCTTGGATTCCTACAATCGTAGAACTTTCAAGAACGAACGTGGACTAAGAAAATTGCTACAAATGTGCTCCAAAAGGAGTTGGATAACCGGGGACAACAGCTACAAAAGACCGCAATTGCACAAATACTTCACCGTAGATGACCGAGTCAGTGGAGAAATTTGGAATCGACGCCTTGACGCCAAAGACTTGTTTCTAAACAGTCAAACTGTGACATCCTTGCGAACAGACTTTGCTATTGAAGACAATCGCAGAATTGTGAAACTCACTGGTCTACCTCACGGGTTTGGAATTACCAGTGTGCTTTCTCAGGTGTGTGGTGGGCCCTTGGAGCAAATAATAGTTCCAAATAAGCCAACAGATGAATTGGAGATCCGGTTTATCTATTCACACCATGCCAGACAATTCCATAAGTATTGTGCAGAAACCGGATTATTTCTTGTGCAAGGAAAGAACATTAATGTTGAATGGATTCCAAGTACATTTTCAAACCAAATGGCCCAAATTAATCGACTTTCCACCAATATAATGATGGAAATCGTTCACAACGGAGCCAGACGTGGTCTCATATTTTCCAAACCTGTGCCAGACAAGGTGACACGGAAGGGCAAGAGTTTATTCTATCCAGACGCCGTACAGCATTATTCGAAGGATTTTGATGCAGCAGGACTTCGAAGGGAGTTATCACTTTTCGGAGACATTGTTTATTTTGGGCCAATGGTTTCTACAAAATTGTGCTTCACGGTCCAATTTGCAGACATTCGATCAGCTATACATGTGAAGCGAGACATCAATAGCAAGGGAAGATTGGGTCTAAAATATAGGGCCTGGTCGGTGTGGTATGCCAAGGATATTACGGATCGGGCATGTCTATCAGCATAGAGTACATTGGACTGAGAGATAAATAGTTTGGATCAATACAAGGAAATTGAGAGGCAAGAAAATGAACGAGTGAAAAAGACACAAGCTTAGAAATAAGTTCACGTCTACAGGGTCTAATCTCCAGACGGGCTTTATTGTAATAATAATAATTTGGTATCAACTTTATGATACAAATGCCAACTGTGGTGAATCCATAAAAGGAAATTGTCTTTGCAAATGGTAAGATCAACAGAATTTTATAAGTAAAAATTATTGTCAAGCATTAGAATTAATGAGACAGACGCACCAGAATGAATACTATACAATAATTAGAGTAGATCAAATTAGAATGTGCTGTATTAATTAGAATGTGCTGTATTAATTAGAATGTACTGGAAATTAGATTAGACAAAACGATTGCACTCGATTGACAAGAATTATCAATTTGAATGATACTCAAGTTGGCAATCACCGAGATCAAGTATCCATTTCATAGACAATACCTCATACATGATATCTTTCAGCACTTCATTTTCGCACTAATTTTTTGACAACATTGATCGGTCTAATTTCCACTGTTTTCACAAGAACAACCCCATGAAAAACACACTTCCCATGCCTTAATCACCCCCAAACTTCACCACATCACACTTCCCATCGTCTAGAGCACATCCCTCTTTTCAAAACGCCTTAACCCCCAAAACTGCCCAAGTTATACCCCATAGCCCGTTCCAAGACAAAGCCTGTACCTATGCATCAGCACCTATTACTTTCCCTATCTAGTACACAAATAATAACACAAAACACCGTCTCTAGTCTAAGTTTACATCTGGTTCTTTCGTTTCCCTCCAATCCATATCCATGTCTTTACCCCAAAGAACCCCCATGCGACCCCGGTCTTCTCTTGGTACCTTTTCTGGCCCCAGTTCCTCGGTCCAGTCCAGTCCAATGCAGCCCAAACCTCGTCTCAATATGCCCGACTTGAGAAGACCTCCATCACGTACTGTTCGGCCCAGTTCGCCCAAAGTGCCCTCAAACAGATCCAGACCAAGCTCGGCCATGGCCCACTTTGGCAGCCGTCCGTCGACTCCGTCCATGTTGTCCCGTCCAGAGCCCTATACCGGCACCATCTCGGTATCTATCAGACCCAATCCATACAGTGTGGACCCTACCCAGGCCAGTCCGTGGCAAGTCTCCTCGGCAGCGTCTACCATCACCAATTCGGCCGACCAGGCGTCGTTCAGCTTCGACCACGTGTTTTCGCCCGAAACGTCGTTGTCCAACAGAGAAGTGTACGACAAATCGTGTTCTACCATCGTCAACAAGTTCCTCCGTGAAGGCTTCAACGGCACGGTTTTCGCCTACGGAATGACGGGCTCAGGAAAGACCTTTTCCATGAGGGGCTCCGACCACGATCCCGGGTTCGTTCCGTTGGCAGTGGATGCCATTTTCGACAAGATCCAGTCCGATTCCATCAACATGGAGCACCACATCCAGATGAGCTACTTGGAGATCTACAACGAGAAGATCATCGACTTGCTCCAGCCCTCGGTCTCCCAGACCGACTTGAAAATCAGAGACGATCCCATCTACGGCACCAAGATCGTGGGCATCTCCACCCCCACGATCTCGTCCAAACAGCAGCTCTTGCTGCTTATTTCCAAGGGCGACAATAACAGGAAGACCAGTGCCACCGACTACAACACGCGCTCCTCGAGATCCCACTCGATTCTCCAGATCAAGTTGAAAACCATCAATTTGGGCACCAGCAACGAGATGAACTCCACGCTCTCCTTGTGTGACTTGGCCGGGTCCGAACGAGCGGTTTCCAGTTTGGAGAGAAGAAAGGAAGGCTCCTTCATCAACAAGTCCTTGCTTGCGTTGTCCACTGTGATTAATAAATTATCCATGGCATCTTCCATGGGAAGCAATGGAGCCGATCATATTCCATACAGAGACTCCAAGCTTACCCGGTTGCTCCAGCCTGCCTTGTCTGGGTCCTCGTTAATTCTGATCTTGTGTACCATCCACATAGGCTCGCCCTTGTCGTCGAACCAGCAATTCACGTCTGAGACGTACAATACGTTGAGATTCGCTGCCCGTGCAAAGGACATCGTCATGAGCGTCCAACTGAACAAAACGTCAAGCTTTGGTAATTCCGAAGCCCTCAAGATTATCGAGGATTTGAAGAAGACAATCGAAAACCAGAAGGGCGAGATCTTAATGTTGAAGATGAACGGAATTCAATCTACGGGCAATGGCAACGGCTTGGGAGCTTTGACAGAAACATCCATGCACCAGAGCTTAAGAATTGCTCAGCTCGAAGCTGAGAACAAGGTGTTAAACGAAAAGCTCGAACACTTTACCCGTTTGACCGACCTACAAAAGACAGAAACCGTGATCTTGAAAAACGATTCATTGAACGACATTTTGGGCTCGGGGTCCGACACCCTGCAGTTGATGGTGGCTAATTTGGAGGACTTTTACAAGAGGGTGAATTATGAGATGGAAGAACAAAAATCGTATATTAGCCATCTCGAGAAAGTGGTGCAAACCAGCCAGCAGCAGTTGTCGTTGATCGAGAACAACCCACAGACCCAGCAGAAGAAGACTTCAGAGGAGCACATTACCGAAAAGCAGTACGAAGAATTACTCAAAGAACAGGAAGAAGAGATTATCCAATTGAAGGAGTTGCTCAAGGATAAGGACCACTTGATCAAGAGCTTGACCAAAACCACAAAGTTGAGGCGGTTGGTGGACTCCAATTCCATGAATTCGCAACACTTTGATCTCGAGGGCAAGAAGCCACTTGACTTGATGGCTAATGCCGAAGATAAAGAGAACAATGTTCTTAGACTGTTCAAGACCGCCACCAGAGCACCCTTGGATATGGAAATGGAAACTACTGTTAAGTACGTGTAAATTAGGTTATAGAATGTATGAGTAAGGGAATAGCTAAGTTTGTAGACAAGAGAAGATTTTAGTAGGAGAATTATGTTTTTTCACCAATGTAGATGCAACTGATGAAAATAAAATCCATACTTAATACTTTAGAAAATGATCAGTATCATTATACATCAAGTCAACTAGACTGACTATAGTTCACTTCATTTAGTCTTATTTCCTTCATCCCACAATAGTTCATTTAGTCTTATTTCCTTCATCCACAAGAGTATACCTAACCAACCCCCAAAACCATTCAGCTCTTTAATATGCAAACTACTTGAAACTAAGTATTTTGGTCTTAGTAAGGATTCTTCTTATGGAACAGAATGAAGATATATGATAAAAGGATCATTAGAACGATTTTAATTGTGTCCACACTAACTATTACAAAGTAGAGCTGAGCCAGAGATTAGCCCAAATCTTATAGAAATATGCCAAAGAACATTTCACAGCCACCACTGCCTACTCAATCTAATTAACTCAATCTCATCTCAATCAAGAATTCTATATACTAAATGTCATTATCTAACCAACTTATCTCATCTCAATCATTCTTGATACTCAAAATGTCATTATCTAACTAACTTATCTCATCTCAATCATGAATTCTTGATACTAAATGTCATTATCTAACTAAATGACACAACCTAATCATCTAATCTCTCAATACTCCCATTGGCTTTCTCTACCTAAATTATCCATTCTATTGACGTAAACTCTACATACTCACATTAACATAAAATCCACCTTATCAAACCATTAGACTATTAGGTTTTCGGCGAATGAAATATTCAACGATAGCACAAACCACTTCCATGCATCTGATAAGTTCACCGAAAAAACAATCTCACAATCATAATACACCATGACAAGATCACATATGTACACACCATGACAAGATCACAAACACATATATACACACATCTATTTGGATACATAGCTGCTGCATTCCATCTCTCTCCATACTCCATGCTTCTTCTCCAACTTCTCCATACTTCCATACTTCTTTCCATACTCCCTTTCTTCTTCTACATACTTCCATACCTTCTCTCCATACTCCTTTCTTCTCTCCATTCTCCTTTCCTCTCTATCTTACTAATGTGCCCGCTCTGTGATTGATGCCGTGTCATCGCCGGTATTGATCCCGTTATCGCAGTGCCACAAAGCGCATACTTCCATGCCTTTCCTGGGGTAACTGCACAAGTTGCAGAATCCTGGCATCAAGTTCCAAGTCCAAATGGTCCGGCTAGAAATGCTCGGCACATCTCTGTCCACCAGTTTTTCAGACAGTTTCACAAGTCTCGTGGTGCAGTTTTCACCGAGTTGATGCTGAGACGCAATTGCCGTTCCATGACCCTTGTAGACTTCTCGGGCGTAGCCGACTGCGCCTTTGGCATTGCCAATCTTAATCACCACCTGAGAATGCGTGATTAATTTCAGTTAAAGCCAGGCGATTTCCCGATTCAATGGAACGTAATAGTCTAATTGTTAGACTGGAATAATTGGTGTTGTTCTGGCAATTGTTTGGTACACTCACAATTCTGTCTGGATATACATATTGTTGACGTCTGTTGTGACTTCTGCCCGTTGTCTGTTGAGACTATCGTGACTATCTGTGCTATCTGTGCTATCTGTTGTGACTATCGTGACTATCTGTGCTATCTGTGCTATCTGTTGTGACTATCTGTGACTATCTGTGATATCTGTTGTGACTTCCTGTGGTGACTCCTACTTTTGTGACTATCTGTGACACCTTCTTTTGTGGCTCCATACACTTCCTCAAAGTTCCCCATCTCAGCCTTGCTTCATTGAGATTTGATCGTTTCAGCCTTTTATCTGCTCTGCGTTAGATCCCTTTAATTGCATTCAACGTTCCTTACCACCTGACCATTCAATCCATTTAGAGTGCATTCAATCCATTTAGAGTGCATTCAATCCATTTAGAGAGACCAATTCAATCCTGCCTACTCACACACACCATCCATTCCCTATCCATCCTCTTTCTTATCATCTCATTCTCCTATCATGGGCTTATTTAACAAGTCCAGATCCAAATCAGAATCTTCCTCTTCGAGGCCCTTAGATTCCTTATCGGGTCCTAGAACCGGGACCTCCACTGAGCCTAGACGTAGCAGTGACCCTCGAACTGCTTCTATCGACCCCGTGATACCAAATGCATCCTCCTCTTCAAGTGTCTATTCCACTTCCTCCAGTGTCTACACAAATGATACCACCTTCGAAGACGATTACGACCTTTCGTCTCAGCTTTCTCCAGCACAATCGGTCGCCCTTTCGGAATCCGAGACCGTGATTGTGCCAAGAGTCGACCAGAACGAACTTCAACCCACGTTCCAAGAGAACTTGACCCAATACTTTCCCTTCATTTTGAGAAAAGCAAGACTACAAGAATTACACCGCAACTACGACCATTCGCTGAGACCACTCCGAACGCAACCACACTACGTTGTCTACGATGACGACGCAGCCACCATCAACGAAGCCCTGGAGCACCCCCAATACACTTCCATCTTGAAGCGGTCGCTTTTGGCGTACAACACCAAGCTCGAATTGGTGGTGGTCGATGAGTTGATGAAGAACTCGTGTTACATCTTTCCCTCTTCCGCTGCGTTCGAGACCTTCAGACAGTATCGGAACAACAAGCCCAACAAGACCCTGACTGTGGTCTATGACGAGACCGAGGAGAAGTACCATCGTGCTGCCCAAGCCAAGGTCGCCCTGATGAAAAACTGCATTCCCGATACCAGATCGCATATCATTAGTCCCGAACTCAAGTCCAACGGGGTCGGAATGCCCCTCTTGAAAATGGTGGTACCGTTCTTAGCCATCCGCAAAAGCACTCCTTATCTCACCTTTAAAAAATACAGGGAATGTCCCACCAGCCCCAGTGTTCCACAGGCAAACGATACCGAGGACTCCTATGAGTCGTATACTTACTGTACTGTTCAAACCAGATTCATGCACAAGGTCCGTCGGTTTATTTTCCTGTTCCATGATGACAAGGGGACCATCAACCACAAAATTCTATTGTTCCTGAACCTTGAAAAGCCCTTCAGCGACTTCAACTATAAAGACACCAGATTCAGAATCACCGGCACTTCAATCCTCAGTTCGTTTGCATCCACCGCCCCACCTCATTTTAAGCTTTTGATTGTGGATGAAAATATGCCTTCTATGTGTGATGACGTGATCGAAAAAGAGGATGGTTTTGTTCTGAAGATGATGAAACGAAGAACCAGCGTCGGCGAGCAAAGTCAACCCGAACACTTGTCCCACGATGTCGATCCTGTCGATTTAATAAATCCTTGTCCTAGTCCATCAAATGGGGTAATGGCCGATAATGAACCTACCATGTTCCTTCAAAATAGTTTGGCCAAGCATATAAGTAACGATCTACCACCATTTGGAACCTTCAAGGAAAAGAGCAGTCGAATGAGCGCGTTGGTGCCCAAAAAGTTCTCCGAAACAGGCAAAATTGAAATATACCAGGAGTGTACAAATTCATCCGTCAATTTGGACAGTACTTTGTCCTTGAATGACGATTCTTTAGTATTGACATGCATAATTGCTACCATGAGGGAGGTAAGTTTGCGGAACATGGCAAAGACCACAAAAAGAGGCCACCGAAACTTGACTCTGATGACTGGTATGACCGTTATGGGTGGAGCCCCACACGGATTAGCTGGAGGATTTTGAAAATTAATTTTAGTAAAACCAGATGTGGAGGAGAACTAAGTCCATCTGGGATGGTAATAATGAACACTGTATTTGTTAGAGAGCATGATCCATAAGTAGTTAGAAATGACGAGAATATTGGGCCAATGTCTAAATTGATGGATCGTAAGTTTATCTAGGGTGATCAACACCAGGTAGTGTAGGTAAACTTTTTGAGTTCAGAGTTATGAATGTGAGTATATTATGGTCTACTGGTTGGAATATGAATTGAAGTTGATGATGTTGATACCGAATTGATTCTGGAATCACATTTGTAGGAATGTGGTAGCTATTCCATCTTAATGACAATGACAGATCTACATGGATATTTCTGAGGATTGGAGGATTGATATCTTTACAATGATTGATACATGGATTTACGGACTGGACGTTACACGTGAGGAATTTTTAACTATGATGCTGATTCATGGATGGTTATGTTTAATAACGTTCGGGAGATCTGGATCTTTCTCTTGCTCTATTGGGGGATCTGGATGGTGATCTGGAGTATTTTCCTCTTCCGAAATCGCGACCTTCACGGTCCTCACGATTATCTTCGTGGTTTGGCTTTGGTTCACGGTCACGGTCATCGGGACCGTACTTGTCATCTCTTGGATCATATGCTGGTTCGCCGTCATGGCCACGGTCACCTCTGTAGTCGTAATCTCTTCCTTCGGGTCCACGCTCGCCACCGAATTCTCTTTCTCCGTATTCATCTCTGCCACCTTCGTAGCCTCTGCCACCTTCGTAACCACCTCTGTAGCTACCTCTTCTGTAACCACCTCTGCCACCTTCATAGCCACCCCTGCCACCTTCATATGCTCTGGCGTAGCCACCGTAGCCACCTCTTCCACCGTAGCTTCCGTAGCCGCCTCTGCCACCTTCGTAGCCGCCTCTTCCTTCGTAGCCACCTCTTCCTTCATATCCACCACTTCCTTCATAACCACCTCTTCCTGCTTCGTAGCCGTAACCACCTCTGGGAGCGTAGCCGTAGCCACCTCTAGGAGCGTAGCCGTAGCCGCCTCTGCCTCTAGAGCCGTAGCCGTAGCCACCTCTGCCACGGAAGGAGCCTCTTCTGGTGCTGTATGGGTCGGATCTGGCAATCTGTACTACCAAACCGCCCTTCAAGGAGCAGGGGAGGGTCTTTCCATCTAATTCCAAAGCTTTTTCACAGCTTTCGTAGTCCTTGTACTCGACGAAGGCGTATTTTTCGCCATCATCAGTTCTGGGAGGGGGGATGTCTAATCTGACGAGTTGTCCATACCTAAAGGTTAGTATTGAGAAAGGAAGCATATTCCACGCCTTTCCTCCATGCAAAATGTTGTGAAGTAGTGAACCGCATGATATAATAAAAGAATGACACGACAGTTCAATGAAAGAATGACATGGCAGTTCAATGACAGAATCAAAGGATGACAGAATCAAAGAATGACAGAATCAATGACACAATCAAAGGATGACTTCTCATTGCATGACTTCTTATTGCATGACATCTCAGTATGTCATTATCAGAGAGTGCCAGCATGCCAGCAGGGGAATGACTGTGAAGTGTAACTTGTACGACCTGAACGACATGTTAACTGTGACTTGTACGACCTGAACGACATGTTAACTGTGACTTGTACGACCTGAACGACATGTTAACTGTGACCTGTACGACCGAACGACATGCGAACTGAACGATCTGTACGACACTAACGGCACGAGCCAACATTTTCTAAGCGCCATTTTCACAGACGACAGTGCCAACAATCAAATCTTTCATTATGACCGTACACCGATTCCACATTCTAGAATGATCTGTCTGGAACTCTGGGGCCTGGCGTTGCCGCACTTGAGAAAAACTGCCTGTGAAAACATCAACAGACAAAGTCCAACAAGGGGGCACCAATGGGGAGTAATATCCAACGAGAACCAACAAAACACGTTCATAGTGTTACCTCACACTGTAGACACTTTCTCTATGATCAATTGGGTGAATAGGACCACGGAAACATGGAGGAAAGCAATGTCCTTCAATTGATGGAGATTGGTGGCGCTATGAAAAGCGGAAGACAGGGGACTGTTTTGGGGCAGGAAAGGCGGAAAAAAGGGAATGTGATACGTACTTTTCGAAGTCAGGAGCCAAGTCTGCAGCCTTGGACTCCCTGGTGAAGCCTGTGACGTAAAGGGTGTTCTTAGGCATGATGGGAATGGAGGAGGAGGGAGGCGATTTGCCGACGTGAAGTGGACGGCTCACGTGGAAAGGGGGACGGCGCACGACCGCGTCGTGCGCGCACCAATAACAATATTTGTGGTCACGTGATGCGGACCTCCGTGTACGCACACCCCGCCGGCCACGAGCCCGGACCCCCATCCACAACCCAACATTTTTATTCAACATTTGCCCGCCACTTTCCACCACTTCAGCCCTATTTTGCGTCCTGCAGACAGGCCACAAATTTTACCCTCCTCCACCTGACCATCTGTATCTTGTGTGTTTCTCTCTTGTCACAACCGTCTCCCTTCCTACGTGTCTTTTTCCACTACAAACGTCGCCGTTTCCTTGCACCCCGATCCACGAGTCCAACCCGCCCTTTTGCCCCATCCCAGCGCCCTTCCCTAGTGCCCGCGGTAGACTCCTCCTCCACCTCCCACTATGACGTCTTCGCTAATGGATGAAAGTTCCAACATGCTCGAGTTTCTCACCAATCTCGACCACGAAGAGCCGGACATCCTCGACGAGTTCCTCGACCAACGTGTCTACGACTCGTTGGCCACCAACTCGCCCGTCCCAGGCCTGGCTACCGCCGTCAAACTCGAGCCTGACATGCCCGACATGCTCGCCATGTACCACGACGATTCCAGTGCGCTCGGCGCGGTGGCACCCGCCGCCGAGAGCTTGTACCTCTACGTGGACCCCACACACGAGGCCAGTCCGTTTGAATCCAGCAAGAGCCTCGACAAGGGCCCCGCGTCCTCGTCGCCCCTGTCCATCGATGGCGACCACCCAACTTTGAAGCAAGAACCCAAGATCCCTGTCCCCGCTTCCTCGTCACAGTCGCAGTCGCAGTCTCAATCTCAGTCTCAGTCTCAGTCTCAGTCTCAGTCTCAGTCTCAGTCTCAATCTCAGTCTCAATCCCAATCCCAATCCCAATCCCAATCTCAACCCCAATCCCAATCCCAATCCCAATCACAGCTCCTGGACCACGACATCATCCGCGACGAGCTCTCCAAGTTGAAGTTCGGCAACCACTACATGAACCCCAGCCCCGTCTCCTTGGACGTGCCGGACCCCTCGTACCTCGACTTCTCCCCCGAAACCATGGCCCGTCTCCCCTACAAACTCGACTTGTTCAACCTCCCCACCTATTCGCGCGTGGAGACCCAGATCAAATTGAAGTTCTCCTTGAGCCCCCCTCCCCACAATGCATTGTTATACATCCCCCAGGACTTGATCTCCAAAAACAAGTTCTGCTTGAGCCAGCCGTTGGACTCCCTCAGTCCCAAGTTGAAGCTGAACTTGCTCTACCTCGACGCCTATGTCCTCACGTCCGACTTGAAGACCTCGTGCAACATCTGCCCCCGGTGCATAAAACGTGAGCAGAAGCGTGCCTCCAGAATCAAGGCCGGCTTCAACGAATCGGACAACAAGTCCGAGATCAAGGTGGAGAGCATGGGCAACACGCCGTTGAACCCCGCCAGCGTGGTCAAGAACAATGCCAACTCGTGGGCCGACGACTCCATGATCAAGAAAGCCATCATCTTCAACTGCAAAGAAATCATGTCCTTCCCTGCCCCCAGCGGCTTGAACAACGACGCCAAGTCGCTCGAGCTCTCGGCCAGAATCATCTGCTACTGCCGTCACCACAAGGAAGCCCGTGGCTTCAAATTGTTGTTCGTCATCAAGAACGGCGACAACGAGGTGGTGGCCAAGCACCTCTCCTCCCCCATCGTCATCATGGACAGAAAGAAGAACACCTCCGGAAAGAACGAAGAATCAATTCCCAACTCCATTGCCGGATCCAGCACCAACTTGAAAGCCATGGCCAACACCAAAATGGACATCGATTATAACGATGAAATCCCCACCGTCGCCAACAGCGTGGTCTCCAATAACAGTGATATTGAGTATCACAACCAATCGAAACATTCTTCTTTCAGCACACCACACACCCACGTCGATGCCCAAGTACAGCCCCAACCCGAGGATTTGTTGAGTGCCATAGGCCATCCGTTGTCTCCCAACTCCATCGATGAGTCTGCGTCCGAACCTCTCATGCATTCCGATGGCAGAGGCTTGAAGCGTAAGAAGTTGTCTGTGGACGATTCCTTCAACAGCTCCACCAACCCAATGTTCAACGGCAGCGTTAGTGGCTTCTCTCCATTAAGCAACAGTGATACCAATACCTCCACCACTAACAACTTCTCAGTGCTCTACAACAAGTCATCCGTCAGTTCCCAATTCGGCATCTTGAACCAACAGTCCAGCGCCCATCCTTCGACCCAATCCACCGTTCCTTCAATTCAAAGAATAATTCCCGCACAAGGCCCAATTAGAGGAGGTATCGAAGTCACCTTGTTGGGATTCAATTTCCGCCCAGGGTTGCTGGTCAAATTCGGGGCCAATCAAGCATTGGCTACCCATTGCTGGTCAGAAACCACTATTGTCACATACTTACCACCAGCTACAGAACCTGGCCAAGTGTTGGTCAGTTTCGAGAACCATGATAATGTGACTTTGGGAGGAGTGCAACAACAACAGATCTTTACATACACAGACGATACCGATAGACAGTTGATCGAGTTGGCCTTGCAGATTGTGGGCTTGAAGATGAACGGTAAATTAGAGGATGCTAAGAACATCGCCAAGAGAATTGTCGGCAGCGACAACACTAATGGCGGTAATGTTCAGAATCCATCCAGCATCAGCGGTTCATCGACTGCATACGCAACTGACAGTCCCATGAACAAGGCCAATATCGAATGGTTTGACAATGCTCACAGAGCCGTCGAAGCGTTAACCAAGTCTGACTTGTCCACTGAAGAAATCCTAATTAACTTCCTTTCGTTAGTGGATTTGCCAAACTGCCCAATAATTATTCCAAACTGGCAGTTGTGCAATAATGAAGGCCAAACTCTTTTGCATTTGTCTACTTTGAAGAACTACTCGAAGTTGGTTAAATTCTTGATCACTCATGGTTGCAAGGTTGACATCCAAGATAACCAAGGATTAACTCCTTTGTTCTTGGCTTCAATGTGCGGACACCGTGACTCGATCAGAATCTTCCTTGACTGCAAGTCTAACTGGAACTTGAAATTATCCAACGACAAGTACTTGAAAGAGTACTGTGATTTAAACGTCTTGGACATCTTCAATTCCTTAGAGGAGACGAATTTTGAAAATGAAAAGGTCAACCGCAAGGTTTCTCTGAGCTCATCGTTCAAGGATCAAAAGTTGACCAAATCATTGAGTATTGATTCATTGAACTCAATGCTCACCATGAGTTATGGCCGTCATATTTCCAAGATGGTTATGGACGACAGTGTCACCATGACTTCAAAGGAGAAGGACAACAAGAAGGACAACAGAAAAATAAAGGTCAACACTTCGAATACTGATGACAGCAACTACTCATCTGAGTATGCAGACTCTGAATTTGAGTCTAATGACGATGTATTTGAAGAAACGGATGATTATGATGAAGAATACGATTACGATTACGATAGCGAGTCTATGGTGTCCGAAGTTTCCACTCCTATTTTGAGAAACACAACCCTCACCTCCAGCACCGAAGACAGCACTACGGAAACAGCAGAAGATTCAGCCAGCACTTTGGGCCAACAAGGCTTGTGGCAGAAGGTTAAGAATGTGTTCAACCAGGACGAGCCTGATACCTTGCCTTCGTATGACGATTTGTTCCCATTCGGACCATCTTCATTCCAGTCCAAGCCCAAGACTGAAGCGGAAAGAACGCTCAATGAAAGCGTGTGCACTGAATCTTCGAGCAGGCGGGTTACCGTGACTTCTGACGAGGAGGGTGGTAACACCTCAGACTCATCCGAGGACATGGTGGTGACCTTTATCAACCATCCAAGAAAAACAGTGGAGAACGATAAGATGCTTTTGTTCTTCTGGTTCCCAATGTTGATTTTTATTCTTGGATGTTTCTTCACAGTATCTGTGATGGGTTACCGTATCGAGATGATCGAGAACATGAAGGTGATGGTGAGAGACACCATTGGAAATATTATGGTTGGAAGCGAGAGAATCGCCAAGGTCTTCAAAAACACAGAAGTTGTTTGAGACTAATTATGAATTTATGGATACGGGGTCTTTACTTTAATTTTGCTACTACGCTTTTTCCTTTCTTTTGCATTACCTCGAAGAGGTTTTAGTTCCTAATATATGACCACACGTT
Source organism: Suhomyces bokatorum (assembly GCA_030568615.1). Taxonomy (NCBI): domain Eukaryota; kingdom Fungi; phylum Ascomycota; class Pichiomycetes; order Serinales; family Debaryomycetaceae; genus Suhomyces; species Suhomyces bokatorum. Next base: position 273,087 of record JAJMGI010000015.1, read on the forward strand.
TTAACAGCCGTTGTAGAGAACAATGTAATCACACAGCAGATGAACTAAGTTCTTTTGGCAAAATTTATTGAAATAGAAGTAATGTTTGACATAAGGAAGAAATGATTGATATAAAAGGAAGAAACGTTTGACATAAGGAAGAAACATTTGACATAAGCAAGAAACGTTTGACATAAGGAAGAAGCGTTTGACATAAGGAAGAAACATTTGACCTGAAAGGAAGAAACGTTCTACATAAAAGAAAGAAACATTCGACATAAAAGCGTCATGTAGATTTCCGGAATATATCAGTTTTACTTTATGCAAGAAACTTTATGCAAGATGGATATTTCAAGACACAGCCATATCAGATGTATATGGGCAATTATATGCGGAATATGAGATTTCACCGTATATATGCTTGTCTCATGTGTTGCAGGACACTCTGACACACGTTCCGTAATTATGGTTCCATCCATCAGTTTCATGATATATGTATAGATTAGATAGACCAAATTTCATAGTGCGCATCTTTTCAATTAGCGTTCAGTTATAACTCAGCAAGATCTCAGTTCAAAGTACATACAATGACGATTGTTCTTCTTCTTAAGAACCCCAGTACTCCAGCTGACCCCTATGACCAAAGACTTCGCAAAGAAGGCTACGAACCGGTGTTTGTGCCCCTTTTGACTCATACTCATTCCGATAAAGAAGCCACGGCCAAATACATCTACAGTGAAGACTTCATTCACCACACCGATGCCTTCATCATAACGTCTCAAAGAGGCGTGGAAATGCTAGGTGAGTGTCTCGGTATGGGTCTGGACAGCAACAGAAAGTTGATATTGCAGAAGACAGGCTACACAGTGGGCCCTACGACTCACAAGGCACTCAGTGAGTTGGGATTTACCGACGTCAGAGGCGGAGAAGCCACCGGAAACGGCACCAAGTTGGCCGAATACATCCACAACGAGTTGAAGGGCAACAATCAGCACATCATCTTCTTCACTGGCGAAATACGAAAGGATATCATCCCTCGTATGCTCAGAGCCCAGAACTACCAGTTCGAAGAAAGAATCATCTACAAAACGGAAAACCGGAGTGATATCGTGACCAATTTCAAGGTTGCATGGTCCAAGATGGGCAAGGGAAACCATTGGATCATATTTTTCAGTCCCCAGGGCACGGAGACCATCGTGGAGCACATTCAACAGGAACAATTGGCAAATTACAACATTGCGTCCATTGGACCTACCACGGAAGAATATTTGATCAAGAACTCCATAGCTCCCGTCATTGTGGCTCCCAAACCACACGCAGACTCTTTGGTAGAGTCTATCATCGAACACGAGCTCAAGATCAAAAGTGCTATGTAAGAAATTCATTCATTTGATGAATAGTCGGGAATATTGTACTGAAGGTATTCAATTGGAATTGACTGAAGGATTATAATGAAGGTATTCAATTGGAATTGACTGAAGGATTATAATGAAGGTATTCAATTGGAATTGACTGAAGGATTATAATGAAGGTATTCAATTGGAATTGACTGAAGGATTATACAGAAGTTGTCCCATTGGATTAGACAGATAATAATTTAAAGAAGCTATCCAATTGGATTAGACTTGAGCATTATACAGAAGCTTTCCAGTTGGAAAAGAGAAGTAATATTATAAAGAAGCTATCCAGTTGGAATAGACAGATAATATTATACAGAAGCTATCCAATTGGAATAGACAGTAGTGAAAATTAATTGTTGTTGGCGTTCAAAGAAAAAGTTTTTAAAAATACCATAATTCATTTACATTACAATATTGAACTATTTCAAACAAGTAACCAGTAAAAAGATACACTCCATCCATTATGTGACCAACTTAGAAACATTACATTCTCCAATTAAGTAACCAGTGCATAGTATATTTGCTTAAAAACTGTCCTATTTTGAGATAAATAAAGATCGAATTGATCGTAATATACGGCTTCTAAGAAGATGTAGATTATCCAGTAATCCTTTATTTCTTGGCGGATTTGGCAACAGCAATAATCTGTTGCACGACGCCGGGGTTCGACAAGGTGGAGGTGTCTCCTAATTGGTCTTCCTCGCCAGCCAATACCTTTCTCAAGATTCTTCTCATAATCTTACCAGATCTGGTCTTTGGCAAGTCGTCAACCAACAAGATCAACTTAGGAGCAGCGAAAGGACCAATTTCCTTACGCACAGTCAAAATCAACTCCTTCTTGATGGCCTCGACGTCCTCGCTCAAGGCACCGGTGTCCTTCTTCAAGGAAACGTATGCAGCGACGGCTTGGCCAGTGAGGTCATCGGCATATCCGACAACAGCACTCTCACCGACCAATGGGTGCTCAATCAAGGCCGCTTCAATTTCAGCGGTGGATAATCTATGTCCGGAAACGTTGACAACATCATCGACTCTACCCAAGATCCAGAAGAAGCCATCAGCGTCTCTAGCGGCACCATCTCCTGAGAAGTAGTGGCCTGGGTAAGGCTTCAAGTAGGTGTCGATGTATCTGTTGTAGTCGTTGAAAATACCTCTGGTGATGGATGGCCATGCCGACTTAATGGCCAAGACACCCTCGGCGTTCTTCTCGGTGAGTTCTTCACCGGTAGTTGGGTCCAAGATCTTGGGCAAGATACCAAAGAATGGCAAAGAGGCAGAACCTGGCTTGGTTGGGGTCACACCGGCCAATGGGGTCAACAAGTGGGAGCCAGATTCCGTCTGCCAGTAGGTGTCGACGATGTGGGCCTTGTGTCTACCAATGTTGTCGTTGTACCAGTGCCACACTTCGGCGGCAATTGGCTCACCGACGGAACCAAGCACACGCAACGAAGACAAGTCGTAAGGCTCGACGTACTTGGTGCCGGCTCTCTTCAAGAGTCTCAACGCGGTTGGGGCCACGTAGAATTGGTTGACCTTGTACTTGTCCACGATCTCCCAGTATCTAGAGAAGTTGGGGTATGCTGGGGTACCTTCAAAGACCACGGTGGTGGCACCGTTGAGGAGAGGACCGTAGACGACGTAGGTGTGGCCAGTGATCCATCCGATGTCTCCTGCGGTGAAAATGACGTCGTCCTCGTGCACATCGAAGGTGTACTTGGTGGTCATGAGAGCACCTAATAAATAGCCAGCGGTGTTGTGCTGGACACCCTTGGGCTTACCGGTGGAGCCGGAGGTGTATAACAAGAAGAGGGGGTCCTCGGAGTTGACAGGCACGGGAGGGAAGTAGTTGCCGTACTTGCTCAATTCCTCGTGCCACCAGAGGTCTCTCTTTGCGTCGAAGGGAACGTGGGGGTTGCCGGTTCTCTTGAACACGAGGACGTTTCTGACGTTGGGGCAGTCCTTCAAGGCGTCGTCGACGATTTTCTTGGTCTCGATGGTCTTGCCGCCTCTCTTGGACTCGTCGGCGGTGATGACGATGCGGGAGTCACCGTCGAGAATACGGTCCTTGAGCGAGGTGCTGGAGAAACCGGCAAACACCACCGAGTGGACGGCACCGATTCTGACAATGGCCAAGAGGGTGACCAAGGCCTCGGGGATCATGGGCAAGTAGACGGCGACGGAGTCGCCCTTCTTGACGCCGAGCTTGGTCAAGGCGGTGGCCAACTTGGACACCTGCTTGAGCAACTCGCCGTAGGTGATGATGCGGCCCTCGTTGGCCTCGTCGGCCTCGTAGATGATGGCGGGCTTGTCCGGGTTCTTGAAGGCCCAGCGGTCGACCGCGTTGTAGGCGGCGTTCAACTCGCCGCCCACGAACCACGCGGGGAGGTCGCCGTCCTTGAAGTCGTCCTTGGGGCTGTTGGGGAACCGGGCGGCCTCGAAGGGCTTGCTCCAGTGCAACAACTTGGCCTGGTCGCCGAAGAAGGCGTTGGGGTCCTCGACGGACTGGGTGTAGAGGCGCTTGTACTCGTCGAAGCTGGCCAAGTTGGGCTTGGAGGAGCTGCGGTCGAAGAAGCCCTGGGGAGGGTCCATTTGCTTCTCGTGGTCGAGGGTCAATGTTTCGGGCATGGTTGTGGGGGTGGGGGAAGGAAGGGAAGAAGAGGTGGGAAGAAGAAAAGAAGGGCGAGCATCTACACGGGGCATTGGGGGTATTTATAGGCCAACCCCACAGTAAACCACCAAGGCGTTAAACCCCACACAACGCGCCTGCGTGCATAAGTGCACGATGCATGAACACTGCAACGGGGATTTCCATTGCATAAATGAATGTTGGGTGAGAGGAAGCAAAGAAGGAAAAGAAAAGGGAGAGACAGAGAGGAAGTGGAAAGAAGAAGAGGGAAAGAGAGAGAGGAAGTAGAAAGAAGAGAAGAGAAGAGAAGAGTGGGTGGGTGGAAGGTTAGATGATGAAGTCAATCATGGTCAATGTGGATGGATGCCTTACATTCTACCCATACTATGCATTGCATAACTGTGTATTATCCATAGTCGGGGATTGCATAGTGGCGGACTTCCCAAACAAGCGCCTCGGAGTTGCAGATCGGACATTAGATCAAATTGTTGGCAACCCCACAAGAAGGAATCAGGAGAGACACGAGAATCCGGGGTAAGTCGGGACACGAGGTCAGAAACTGAGTCTTTTGATATATACAAGGAAGTGCATCAGTATCCACGGAACGGGTGGATAAATGTGGAAGTTAGATGAGGTTCCGGTCTCGTTAACTCTTGTTGAATTGATGGACAATCTGTGAATGAATCTAGATGTGCGGTTGTGTGCCGTTAGCGGCTCCAGCTGCAGTGCCGCATATTATACAGCGAGTCTGTTACTGTAACCAGTGGAAGCATTCTATCTAGCGAGTGTGATCTCTCCAGGTAGAATATGCCCCTTCCATCCATCCATCCATCCATCTATCTATCTCTTCACTGTTGCATCACGGCACGGGCATGTCGTTCTAATCACCATGTCAGCGCTGTCACATTCGGCGTTTGGCCCTGGCCAACAGTCTGCCTTCCGGGTAGAAGGGCTCCTCGACATGTACCATGGCGAGATTGACTCAGGGTCGAGGACGATTGGTGCCGACGGAGTTACGGCCCGGACCAGCGGTGATGATCCAACGGCAAGAAACAGCGATAAATAAGTGAATGGTCTACTTTCATTAAATTGAATGGCTACTTCCATCAATTGAATGGTCTACTTCCATCAATTGAATGGATACTTCCCTCAAAAATGGCTACTTCCATCAAATTGCATGGATACTTCCCTCAAAAATGGCTACTTCCATCAATTGCACGTTGCTGAATGTGGACAAATAAATTGCATGGGCCAATTGCCTCACAAGTCTCGAATAGGAGTAGATAGAATTCCAGTACTATACAAGTCTTGGCCCAATCATTCTATTAGGCCACAATGGGCCCACATTACCACTAGGCCGGGTTAGGGCGATTGCGCGGATAACTGTGGACCCATAGGGATAGGGGTACCGAAGAGGGAGACACGAAGTTTGAATAGAGATCAGCAAAGCGACGATCGAGATCTGACAGTAGAAACCGGACACAATCGCATCGATGCAAGGCGAAGATGAGAGTGTGAAGAAATGATGATGCGTGTGTATCAAGTCAATTTTGACTTGGTAGAGGCAGATGGCCGTTTTTCTTTGCCTGGAGATGATGACTTGTGGGGTCGGTGATTTTGAACACTTGGCACAATTAGTCTGTCCCGGTTGTTTCATGCACGATTAGGTCAAAGAGATGGAAGGTCTGCGTATCAAACCTGATACAGTAGGACTCTCTCTGTGTGTGTGAAGATTCATGCTGTACTTGGACTCCAACTGATCTCTATTCTTTCTTGTGAGCAAATCTCTGTTCTTTCATCTTTTTTCATAAAAGGCATATTGTTCTCAATGTGCTCTCAATGTGCTCTCATCAAATGTACTCATGTAGTGTATCATTCATCTCAATACCTCCAATACTTTATTCTAGGCTATTTTGTCATTTCATCCCAACGGTTCTATTTCTTCATCTCTTTCTATTATTTCTGTTCTTCAATTCTTCCATACTTCAATTCATTCTATTTCTTCATCTCTTTCTATTATATTTGTTCTTCAATTTTCCCATACTTCAATTTATTCGATTTGTTTAGTTCTTTCACTTCTCTGCTATAGGTGCTGTTCTTCGTAATCTTTTGACCCTCATGTCTTGTCTATGCTGGTAATTCCATTCTACCCATATTAATCTACTTCCTTGACTCCATATCTCTATCATTAGATAATTCTCAACTAATTAGGTTGTACATGTCTTTATCATTAATTCATCTATCCTTATTAGATTGTACATATCTCTATCATTATACAATTCTCAACTAATTAGATTGTACATTTCTCTATCATTAGGCAATTCTCATATATCCCTATTAGATTGTACATATCTCTCTCATTAGATAATTCTCATCTATCCCTATTAGATTGTACATATCTCTATCATTAGTACAAGTCTCAACTAATTAGATTGTACATATCTCTATCATTATACAATTCTCATCTATCCCTATTAGATTGTACATATATCCATATTCTCACCAATGTCCACAATTCAATTGTAGACAATTACACGGCAATACTACCAGCATTCCGTTGTTCATTTCTACATCAATAATATAATCCCGTCTCGTCAGTTCCCCCTAGGCCCCTTTGACCAGCACTTCTGGTCTGGACACAAGATGCAAACCATCTACTTTCTCGAACTATTCAATTTGCACTACTCAATTTCAACGGGTCTCATTCACTTCAGAAACCCCCTTGCACCATTTCAGGCTTATTTGGTCTGAATCAATTGTGCGGTGTTTAATTGTGCGTGCATTGATTCTGCTCTTTTTGCCAAGTGCATTGTCCCTTTTGCCCAGTGAATTGTACCCTTTTGTCACTTTTATTGTACCCGGGTGAAAGTAGCCGTGCAGCCTCCACAATCTAATTGTTTAATGTGGCCTATTTGCACCAGATTCTGTTTTCCGTAGAAAATTCTCCCTAAATTCCCCGGCATTTCTTGCGAGGTTGCACTGAGTCCACCGATTGCACAGGCTGGGTTCCCAAAGCGGAACCCTAGCCCAATGGAGATGGCATCGAAATATACGACATGGAATTTCAAGGTGGATTGGATTGGGTTTAGGGTTTGGGGAGGTTAGTTATCGGGCATTTTTGCGCAGATTCGAGGCGTCTTACCTCGTAATAACGCCCTTGGACCATGACGGAAATATTCCAAGGAGCAGAGCTTATTGTTGAAAAAGTCCATGCTTGCTGATATTTCAGTATTTCACGACGCCCTGCTTTCGCGCATTGTTATTATTTGATGGGCAAGTAATCCCCGAATTAATATAACCATAGGTCTACTAGAATTCCTCTGGATTATTACCACAAGGCATAATCTACTGGTCCTGGGAAATTGTGAAAATCAATATTATTCTTCCAGATGACACCGATAGGGTATATTCTCGGGGTCTATTCTAATTTCACAAGGTTAATTTGAAAGGTGTAATTGCGAATTATTTAAGGTATGACTTAAGGTATTATTCCTTAATCAATACACTGGGTCTAATTCCACCGGTCTAATTGCACTAGGCTTAAACTGTGGTGTAATTGCACAAGGTCTAATTCCTCTTGACCTATGCGGGCAAAATTCCACTAGTATTGGATGACTTTCCAAACAATGTTGTACTTTTAGTCTCTGTGCATTGTTTCGGCACCTGCTACACCTGTTTCAAAGTAACTCCTCTGTTATCTTGCACCCAGTCTACTCTCCAATTACCTGTCATCATAATTCTCACCTGTCATCATAATTCTCACCTGTCATCATAATTCTTACCTGTCATCAACATTGACCTTAATTCTCGCCTCTCAGTAACATGTCAGTAATAACATCTTCATCATCTGTCAATTCTTCCATTCTTCCATTCAGTAACTCTTATCAATTAAATCATCTCTCTCAATTCTCTCAGTATCATCCAATTCTATTTTTCTCCATTCTGTCAGTATAATTCATTCTCTCATTCTGTCAGTATCATCCATTCTCTCATATCATCCATTCTCTCATATCATCCATTCTGTAATTCTCTCATATCATCCATTCTGTAATTCTTTATATCATCCATTCTGTCATTCTTTATATCATCCATTCTGTCATTCTTTCTACATCTATTCTTTATATCATCCATTCGTCTTACTGTCTACATTTCTTCTATTATTGCATTAATATACCATTTCCGTCCGTTAATATACATGCTATTGGTGAGCTTCCCAGCGAAGCTGTGCTGGGTTGGGGGTGGCTGAAGGAGTAGCCATGGGAGTGGTGGTGGGGGTGTTGTTGGTGCTGGTAGGAGGCTCGTTGATTCTGGTGAAGTCGATGGTGTCCAAGATGGCCTTGGCACCCTTGGCAATCAACTTCTCTGCCAATTGTATGCCGAGCTCGTTGGCCGCGTCCTTGGAGGCCACGGTGCCCTTGACCTCGTCCTCGACGCTGGTGGTTCCGTCGGGAGAGACAATAATGGCCTTGAAGTGCAACAACTGCGAGTCCAGGTCGTAGGAGGTGTGGACTCCGATGGGGACAGAACATCCACCCTCCAAGTAGCGCATCAACGAGCGCTCGGCGTAGCAGCGGTAGGTGGCGGGAAGGTCCTCGATGCGTTCCAAGATCTTCTTCATGACCATGTCGTCCTTACGGATCTCAATGCCCAAGGCACCTTGGCCCACGGCGTAGTACATTTCGGGGGCGTCCAAGCGCTGGGTGATGCGGTGGCCGAGCTCCACACGGTCCAAGCCGGCGGCGGCCAAGATAAGGCAGGCAAAGGGGCTGTTGGCGTCGTCCAACTTGCGGATACGGGTCTGCAAGTTGCCACGGACCGAGTCGAAGCGCAAGTGGGGGTACATCTTCAAGAGCTGGGACGAACGGCGGACAGACGAGGTGCCGACCAAAGCGCCGTGAGGCAAGTCGGCCAAGCAGGTGTGGGGAGAGCCGGCCTTCATGACCACGGCATCACGAGGATCCACACGGTCGGTGATGCACCCCAACTCGAACTCGTCGGGCAAGTTGGTGGGCATGTCCTTGAGGGCGTGCACAATGAGGTCGAGCTTGGGGAACTCGTCCACGGCCTCCAACAACAAGATCTCGAGCTCTTTGGTCCACAAGGCCTTGCCACCAAACGAGTACAATGGCTTGGTCTGGACCTTGTCGCCGAGGGTGCTCAACGCGAGGATCAGGCACTTGAGCTGGGGGAACTGTTCGAGGAGCAACAGCTTGATTTTCTCGCTCTGGTACACCGCCAACAACGACTTGCGGCCGCCGATCTGGATGTGGTTGGGGATGTCGAGAGTGTCGTCGTGAGGCATGATCATTGGAATGATGGGACAGATGGGTGGATGAGGTACAGTGGATTAGTAGATTCAGTGGTTCAGTAGACTTCAGTAGATTCAGTGGTTCACTAGTTACAGTTCACTAGTTTCAGTAGATTCAGTGGTTCACTAGTTCAAGTTTCAATAGTTCACTAGTTCAAGTTTCAGTAGTCAGTTTCACTGGTAGTCAGTTGTACTTGAGTTGTCACTGCAATTATTTCAGGAGCTGGACACACGAAGCCAGGAGATGTAGAGCGGAGGAGGAAGAGACAGGCAATGAGATGTACGGCCGGCCGAACAGACAAGAAAGCGATCAATAAATGGTTGAGTGACTGTCTGGGGAAAGCGGCGGGGTGGGCCCTTTTATAGTCGTGCAGTGAAATGGGCGTGAAAAGTGAAATGTGAAAAGTCAAATCATCGCTGGTGATCGCACCCACCTGCACACGCCGGCGGTTGTCAGTAGGGAGAATATGCGACTATTGTCCAATCACCGTTTTATAATAGGTAATAATGAATGCCGAAGCCAGGAGCTAAGGCAACAGAGGAAGAGTTGAAGATAGATGATGACTGGAGGATGGTAATTGAGGAACGTGACGGTGTTGATGGTGACGTGTTGATTGAAGGGATGTGTGCTCTGCTAATGTGCACTCTGACTAATGGTGCACACTGACTAATGGGTGCAATTCTGGATGAAATGGCACACCCATTCTGCGACACTCACTGGGTTAGAACATCCACTGCAGAACGGCAATTGCACCTGTTTCAATTGCACCTGTGTGTTTCACGTCGTGTGGTCTCTTGCTCTCGCTCATTCCTTCCTCCCCGTCATATCTCAGACACTCCTTGCCTCCTTGCCTCCTTCGATTTCAGTGCTCCCTTCTCGTGCATTTTTCCTTCTCCATTTCCAGGGTCTATTTCATTCTCGCTCCATATCCTGGACCATATGCACCTGCAGCACCCAGGCGATTCCACTGCCCGAAACGGCACCTCAACGGGCCCCCAACCAGGCCCCTCGCATTGTCCCTGCGATCCCATCCGTCCCAGCCAATGGCTGGGCATTCTTCTGCCATGGCTCGTATTCGCTCGTTTCCGAACATCTACCGCGAACTTCTGCCCCAGATGAACGGTCTGGAAAGTGGAGCCTGACTTTCTGCCAAAGCCGACTTCGGCAGGCTGGAGAATGCAGCGCGGTCGACGCCGGGACGCCATCTACATCTCACCAAAAAGCTAGTTGAAGGCCATTGATGTTTTAGGTTTGAATGCTGTATTAGAAGAGGAGGCCATTGTTGGCCTCCACCACTGGCCCGTTGTCAAGGCATTGATGTAGTGGGGAAGTGCGTGAATTCGATGCGTCTTCCGCGGCACCATGGGCGCCTTGAAAAGTGAAAAATACTGACAATAGAAGAGCTCTGTCCTGCACCCGTCAACGGTTCTGTAATCAAACAAACATGGCGGGCGGGCGTGGTCGTGGTCGTAGTCTCTGGCGCCGCTCGGGGGGCTAATGCCGTCCAGTCTGCCGGAACTATCGGCCAAGAGCCATTGCTGGCTCTGAGACAGGTGGACGGGCACCTTCAGCCGGACCAGCAGCTCTGCTGGGGTCTGCTGGCTCTGCTCCTCATGCCGTTTGGCCCTTCTGCGTGGCTTGGGTGGAATGGCTCCGGGTCTGGACTGCTCCCAGCTGACGCACCAGCGTGCCAGAAGTGCCAGGAGGGCCCGGGGCGCGCCAGACGCTATGTGGAGAACTGCGGGCTCAGCATGCCAGCATATACCCAGGTTGCCTAGAACTTCGGCACCCGCTTTCGATACACCGAGAAGCCTAATCTGCTTAGATATTCCAAGGGAGGCGTATCCGGGCTGATTAATCGCACCGCACTGCGGGGCGGCGTTGTATACTCGATCACGGATATTCATAATTCGCAGGCTGTGTGTGTCTCAAAAGGTGTCGTCGGAGTCCATCTGATGCACCTCCTCCGAGCTATCTCCATGCATGTGGATGATGCTGCTGTCGCTGTCGCTCACCTCGCCTTGGATGGTCTCGTTGAAGCTGTCCATGCTGATCTTATTGATAAGCAATTCTTCTAACCGCTTGAGCCTTTCCAATATTTCCTCCTGTACCACTCCGCCTCCGCTCGAAGATTCGCTGTTGACAACCAAGGTGGTTTTCAGCACGTTATCGCCACTAGATTTCCGCGAGTCACTGTTGCTGCAACGCACCTTTTCCATGACCTTGATTGGCACCGCGTCATTCATGGACATTGTGCTGGCCTCGCTTCGAAGTGTGGCCCGCGACGCCTTGGCCATCTTCTTGGGCCGCAAGTAGCTACCAAACTCAATCTGGCTATATCTCCTTCCGTACAGATTTCCGTTAGTTATCTTCCGGAGCATGGAGTTTTTCCGTGATTTCATGAGGAAAAGACTGATGTCGTCATTTTCCTCCTCGTCGCCAAGAAGCACATCATCTATGCCTTCGACTACGCCAAACTCGTGCTGGTATGGAGAGGCGCCATTATCCAACTTGTTATGAATTGATTCCAAGTTCAACACGTCAGTATCTTGGTAGTACTCGCTGGTTTTGCATAGAAAAGTGTAATTTTTCAATTCGTTCCCCTTGGTCTGCTTCTGTTCGTAGAACCGAGCAAATATGTACTTTTCGTACAAAAATATGATTATGATAATTGGAAACTTGAGCACACTCAATATCTCATAGAGTCTCATCAGGAGAAAGTGCCGTATAGTCTTAATTATTGAATTGTTTTTGGTAGTTTTTTCCAATTTGCTCTGATGCAATTGTGAAATTTTGAAGTATAAAATTAAGTTGACAGTTTTGAAGTAGTTAAACTCCTCGTTGTTGTTGTTATTCACTTTTGCAAATACACCACTCAAAACTATTGCCAACATTGACCCGATAATGAATTGAATTAAAAAGAGGTATCCCATGATAATGGTTCTACCCAAATTGTTGAAATGATTCCAGTTGTTCCAAACCGCTGGTGTGAATCCGAAAAAGATCTTAACCATGGCAAACAAAATGTCCAACTTCGTCATGTTGTTGGAAAGAGTGATAAAACTAAAATAGAATCCACTAATCAACGAAAAGAAAAGGCATATGAGTCCCATTAAGTTCCATGCCATTTTCTTGAAAGACACCATAATCATGTTGAAAAACTGGTAGTTGTTGAAAACTGACAAAATGCGGGGTAATAGAATGATCGAAATCAAACTGAACAGATCATTAAAGTAGTATGGATTAACAAATTTCATGACGAAGGAAACGTTAATCAACGTAATCAAAATAAAATCCAAATAATTCCAAATGATTTTTTTGAAGAATGTAAATTCAATGTTGAGAAGCTTTAGTAAAAACTCAATATTGAAATTGAGTCCGAGAATCCAAAACACAACTTCCGTGACTTGTAAAAATGTTCGATGATTTCCCATCAATTTGGACACAGTGTAACCATCATATCCGTTGTTGTCGTCATCAACAGGGTGGTCAACATGCTTAGTCTCCTTGCTCAAAATCAACGTGAAATATAAAAACATAAAAAAAATGAGCTTGAGGTTAACAACCAATGATTGGTATTTAGGAACAATATTTGAACGCTTAATAATATTGTTGAATGTAATCCTGTTGTATTTGTAGTTGATGATGTCGTGGTTTAACAAGCCTTGCTCGTCAGACGCATCTTCGAAATGCCGAACTCCACCATCAGATGAACTTAAAATTAACTCTCCGTCGTAGAACTTGTCCAAAGCTTTGATAATGACGGGTTGGGACAAGAACTTTTTGGATTTAGATAAGACTGCCAATTCTAGGGTATTGAACAGATACCGCAGGTCCTCGGAGAATAAATCGTTATTCAATGGGGAGATGAACAAGAGATTGATACGGTTGAAGGACTTGTACTCCTTGAGAAGGCGGATAGCCAAAAGCTCGCAGAGGTTGGCTTTGGTGGTAAGAAGTTCGAACAAGATGAGGTTGTTTTCTGACTGTATCATGAATTCGTATCTGAGGAGAAGAAGAATGAAGATCAAGCATTCCAGAAGCTCTTCCTCGGCAGGTTCTTGGGTATATTTGAGCGGGGCCCTTGAAGCAGGACCCTTCTGGGGCCCAAAACGGGGAGTGTGGTCGCCCACCACGGGCGACGATGGCAACACCCGAGATATACGCGAGGCGATCCCCTTGCGATGGGCAGCCTTGACTATGCGCTCAGTGATGGGTTTGACCAAGGTACTGTGTATGTCGGGGGTCTTGAGCTGGTCATACTTCAATGCTAGGGTCACACGCTTGTTGAGAAGCTTCTGGATGTGGAAGTAGAGGTGCTTGAATTCGAGGTACTTGTAGCGGTCTTTGGACGAGGGAGACGCGGGGAGAAGTCCCGGCTTTCTCGACACGCTGAAGTCACGATGCTTCATGGAAATGGGTTGTGGTTCTGACACGGATGGCCTCGGGTGGTGGTCTGGTCAAGTGGTGGTAAACAGATGAAGTGGGTCTCTGGCTGGAGCCAGAAATAGCACTACCCCATCATTTGTATACTGTTCCTGCTCACACATGGACTTGCCTGTTTGCGCATTTTGTAAACACTGCGTAGGGGCTTTCCTGCGCATCGACGGATGACGTGGCTACGTCAGTCGCAGCCGCATTTGGCGAGATTGAACATTGTGGCCGTTGACGATCAACGGTGGCTCCAGCTTCACTTAGCAACACGAGCCGCCACCATAGCGAAACGCTTTCACTGGCTTACCATGGACTTACTGTCAAGGCAAGAAGTAAGGCCAGGTTCCATGTGACTCTTCGTAGATACCGGGGTCTCCGGTATCGACCCAAGACCAACATCGGCTGGGTCAGTAACCAGGTTGCGAGCACCCTGACGAGCACTATTGTGTATTTGTCCAAGAGTGCATTTACCAGGGTTTCCAGCTGCAGTTGAACGAGAACATGCACTTTGAAAGGAAGCATCGTCACAGGCTCCTTTGTTGGTAACAGACAGGAAGAGTAGTTAGCCTTTGGTCACATTGTTTAGTAGAACAACAAAGAAAACATATACATAAAAGTGCAATGTTGCAAGGGGGTTAAGTGTAATTGTAATTGCATGTGCTGCGTGCCTGCAGGCCAAACCGAGAATAATATTCGGAACTATGCATGTTTTTTGCACCCACAATCAAAGAATAAAGAGAGAAAAAGTTGAGGAGATAGACGGTGCAGAGAGATAGGCAAGAAGGAGTACACTAGATATTGAGCAATACTTGTGGGTATGTGTTGTTGTTGTTTGGGTACTTTATGGCATATGGTCCGAGGAGGTGTAGGAGAATAAGCATGAGAATAGTGTCTACTTCACAATAGAGCCACGAACAGAGGGGTGGGAAATAGGAAGACAATAGGACCATAGACATTTTATTGATTGTTCCAGGCAGTGGTAATTGTGTCTGGTTCTCAAACAGTGCGATGAGTGTGAATTCCGATCGGCTCTGCCATTCTCAAAATTTCAGATTTTTCAGATTATTCACAAATACGATGCCGATACAAATTGCCTTTGTACTTCCGAGCAACTCATCTCGTTCTTTGTCGCCCGCCCTTGTTGGTCCACAACTCCGCCGTAACCTAGCATCTACGCTCGTACTCTCTCTTATCATAAGTTCGTTATTTCATTTGTGCTGATCTAATCTACCGATCTATTCATGAAATCATAGGCTTTCCGCCCATTTTCCTCTCCAATAATGCTCATTAACTGCTCCCTCAGTAATTGAACTAACTTTTCTATGCTCTGGACTTTTTGTACGATTAAGTGGTAATTTGCAGGATTAATGCCAGGTATGTTCTGTATGAAGTCAATTGGATCATCATTGAATACAGGAGGTCCTCCGTCTTCGGTGACGACAGTTCTGTTGGCCCCCTTATCGATTGCATCTCCCACATCTGGCTCTTCCTGATTGGCTTTCAATTGCATGAATATTTGTGCCGTTTCGTACGGAGATGAAGACCAAATTATCTTGAGCTTAGGAAAGGAAAGAAGCAACAGGACAATTTTGGACTGAATGGACTGTTGTGATGGTTGATCGGAAGTTGGATTTCCTGAACTTGTTCGTTGGAACTTAGAGCCAGAAAATCTGTCTAGCGAAAACGATTTGTTCTCGTCAAACTCAATTAAGAGAGTAGGCAACTCATAATGACGGAACATCAGTTCACATTGTTGGAACAACCGACCACTCTTGAAACTGGAAACCAAATCAGGTATAGACTTTCTTTCCACACAGATCCTTGGAGACACGATATAATCACCGACTGTAATCATTGCTGGAACCACTTTTATTCCAATCCTGTACAACAAGTTTGGAAGAGAGGACGCAAATTCTCTGACATCAACTACTACCCGCATCTCGTCGCCATCACTTCGGAAATTGGCACCTCCTGCAATTCTCGTGTTCACCACCTTGTTTTTAATCAACTGAAACTTGTTATTATCTTGGGCGGTCTCGAAATGTTTACTGAGTGAAGCCTTTTCCCTGATCAACCTCGAGAAAGCTTCCTTTTCTTTCTTTATTCCCAACAAATGCTTTTCTTCTTCCACTGAAGTACCGTAGTACATCAAGTATGCCTTGGCAGGATTTTCTTTATTAATCTCCTGGTAGATTTCCACACGCCGGGTAAACGAAAGGTTTGGTTCATACATGATGATGTAAGAAGGTGAAATTTCCTGCAATAACGAATCATTATTGCGTTCATCGTAACATTGGAGGATGATCTGGTCTTCTTTATTGATATTCTCAAATGTAAGTTGAATATTCCTGTGACTTTCTTGACTAAATTGAGGAAGGAAATGGTCAAACTGATTTTCCGATTCGCCGAAGTAGGCATCTTCTTCCTTCTGAGATTCTTCGAGCTTCTTCAAAATATCATCATCAACTTCGGCAGCTTCTGTATTTTTCTCTGCACTCGAGCCTGAATAAAGCTGCGATACCCGAGCAGCTGCACAAGCTCCTCTAGTTCTTCTTCTCTTACTGACTGGTTGACCATTTTTCGTGAACGATTTGGAAGTTTGAAGTTCATCTTCTTCTTTGACAGCCACTCCCTCTATGCCCTCACTTGGATCCAAATCCGAGGTTAATTGTTTGGCGAGGGAGTTTATTTCTTTCCAAGCCAAATACCGCTTCAATTTCTTGACCATAAACTTTCTCGAGCTAAATCTCTTCTTGCCAGTCATACGGTTTGTATCACCTTTGATATCCTTAAGCAATACACTCAATTGCTCCACGCTGTGTGCATTTGAACACATAATAAGAATCGGGCCTTGGTTTTTTGCAGTGGAAACTGCCTTTTCATGGAGAATATCATCCAACAATATACCAAGCTGTTCCCATTTGGGCAATTCTTCCAACAAGTATTCCTCCTTGACTTCCACATCGTAGGAATCATCATTAGCCTCAGCAACTTCAACTACGTCATCATCGTCGTTGTCAGAAGCGATATCAATGCGCTTTCTTGTTCTGGTTTCAACCTTAAGCTTGCCCATTGCTCTTTCTCTGGCATAGGCGATAATGGTATTGGAATCATCCAAATTGAGCCAAGGACTCATGGATGCGTTCATTCCTCCCGAGGAAACGTGCCTGATATTCTGATCGACAATTCCCTGAACCAACTGGTAAAAGCTGACCGAGTCCATGCTCACCAAGTAATTGAGCATGTCGGTCAAAACAGCCAAGTCGTACACAAGCTGTTTCGCAGTGTACGTCAATCTGTGCCATTGACTCTCCACAGATATGCGGATTCTTCTGGCAAAGTCCGGGTCATGGACGTTGTCCATTTCCCAATATTCAGTGACCAAATCAGGGTTGTGTCTCTTGAGTTCTTGTAGACAGGCCAGAATACAAGTCAAGATAGCGGACTGGATCTTGTTCATTTTGAAGGTGATTTTGGTGTTGATTTCCGTGACGCTTCTTCGTACCATGATTTCTTCACGCATCCTGCTCAGGAGGCTCAGGTCCACATAGTTGAGACACTGACTTACCTCCACTCTGAATCTGGGCCACAAGAAGGCATTTGTAACTCTGAGCATCTTGAGCCTCGTGGCTAGAGGAGTGAATCCCGTGAACGCTTCGGGCTCGTCTGAAATGGCCTTGATGAATCCCCAGTCATTGGTGTCTCTGTAAATGTTTATGACAAAGGCATCGCTGGAGGACTCTCTGATTCTTTCTGCATGCAATACGAACAACCCTGTGATGTCATTGGGCGAGATGAGGCCTGCAAGAAGATCCACCACGAGCACACGTGCAGTGATGGAAATGATTCCTCCCTTCAAGTACGTGGCTTTCCTTTTGTTGGACGTGTTGTGGGAATCATTGGTGATTTCCACGAACGGAGGTTCTTCGTCATCATCGACGTTGTCATCGAGCCAATGGAGCTCAACCAATGATTCTCGCACTCGAATGATCTCGTCTTCCTTGATGTTGAGGACAAATATGAGACTTCTCTTCTCCACAGCTGGAGACGTGCCATGTTGTAGAGTCACACAAGATGAGCTGAGTGCATGTAGAAGGTTGGCAGTGATGATGTCCCAGCCAAGACCGCGTCCAAGTAGGAGCAATCCATCCTTGGTAAGCATGTCCTCCATGATTTCCTGCTGGTACCTTAAGGGAAGGGTGCACGAGATGGTCCTTTCTGGATATATGGGGACCACTTCTGGCTGGTGAAACTCCACAGGCATTGATTCGGCCGTTTCCGGGGCTTCGGCCTCGGAAACCTGCACAGACGGTTCCACCGTCACCGCCACATGCGGCACCTGGTCTTCGTCCTCCACAAACAACGACATTGAGGCTGTTGTAGCAAGGAAGAAGTGACTGAATGGTGCTAGTCATGTGACCGTGTACTATCACCATCAGGTCACGTGACGCAGATCACACGCGACGTGTCATGTGACCAAATATCAATACCTCATCCAACTACCTAATCAAACACGAAATCCCTGCTAATGGCAGATGCATCCGAAAACACCTTCAATTGTAAGACCCACACTCTGAAGACGCTCGATAATGCCGTCCTCTTTCATATCATGCACGTGACCAACGTGCTGAAGTCCCGGTTGAACCAAATAGACGCATGGCAGGAGTACGACAATCCCAACAACGCGTCAGTGGACCGTCTCAACAAGTCCAAATTGAACAATACTCGCGGAAACCAAGTCATTCGAGAAGTCAATGTCGATGAGGATTCTTCAAATGTCGCCACAAACCAAACGGGGTTCGATATCTATAAGCTCTTATTACGTGATTCTGGCATGAACTTTTGCTACGGATACGAATTCAAGGGCCCTCTCTCCTTTCTCCGGACCAAGCAGACTGACAACCCGTTGGGAATTCCTTTGGGAGGGCGTCTTTTGGTGAAAAAAGGAACTTTGGTGCAGAATGGAGTGCTTCTTTTGACCAGACAAAATTGTGAGTATTTGGGCACAAATGCTTCCGACAAAGAATTATTTGACCTTTTGAATGATGGCATCGTTCAGAAATATATCGACATCTTGAAGGCAGAATTACCAAGATAACACCCACTTGGTTTAGCATTAATTACCTGATATTTAGACTTGTCGAAATACCAAGGATTCCACTTGAATAATAGATAAAAGAAGACTATTATTCTTGATATTTGTGCATCTGTTGAAATATCAAGGAACCCACTTAAAAATTGTCTACAGAGAACTATTATTGTGATATTGTGCACTTGCTCCTGAATAATGGTCTACAGATCATTTTATTCTTGAAATTATTTGTTGAAATACCGAAGATTCCTCTTGAAAAATGCCTTCCTGAAGACTAATAATTATGGCTATTTGTATCCAGGAAATTCGTTTCTACTTGAATAATGCCCTACGGATGTGTAATAATTAGATATTATGCACTGTTAAGGAAGTGAAAATTCCGAGGATTCCACTGAATAATTGCCTACTGAAGTCTAAAAATTATTCTGATATTGTGCACTTGTTTCTATCCAAACGAAGCTTCCACTGAAATGCCCTACGGATGCCTAATAATTATATGATATTATGACTGTTTATATCCATGGAAGTGGAAATTCCGAGGATTCCACTTGAATAATGGCCATGCCCTATAACTTCCACTTCCCTACTAGTTATTCGTTCAAGAGCACATCCCACAACCCGGTTTCGTGCTTGAAGTTGTGGTAAACCATGCTGACCAAATAATAGTTCTCCCTCACGTCATTCAAGAACTTGAACGATGGGTCTTCCTTCTTGTAGCATCTAGACCAGTCTTGCCACAAGTTGAATGCCTCCTCGTTCCAGACTTTGAAGGAATCATGATCAATGATGGTTGGCTGCAACACTTCTTTCAGTGGAAACACACCCCAGGTTATGGCACTTCTGCATGAGTGAGGACTGGATGCATCGTATTGCAAATTGGACTTGATATTGCCCTGACAGTCACCAAGGTAGTAGGTGATGGACTTATCTTTGAAACTCGTCAACAATTTGGGATATAATATGGTGTCCCATTCGTTCTTGGGAATGAAGAATTCTATCAATGCTTTTTGGTACACAACTCCGTTGCCGGGACCCCAGCCAAATATCTTGTCCGAAGACCGGCATCCGTTGACCGAAGGTTGAGACGACAAGGAGAACCAGCCCTTCTCATTCAACTGTAAAAGCTCTTCTTGGATCAATGCAGTTTCGGAAGATAACGCGGTGTCCACCCAAGGCAAGCCCACGAGTTTGCCAAGTAAGTAGTTGATGAACAACCTGGACAAGTCTTTTTTGCTTGTAGGACGGCCCCATTTCTGGATGGCTTCTGCGGACGACTGGATTTTCAACTTGGGACCGTAGGCATCGATTTCTCCATATGCTGGAGACGTGGAATCACCGTATCTTCCGTTGGGAAACTCATCCCACGTGGCATCCTTGCCCAATGCACCCTTGCCTCTGCTTATGTCCACGAGAGCACGCTTGTCCTTCATCAATGCCCGGCCAATAAGGGCGTTCTGGGCCGTGACCACTTCGGTATCGACAATGGACGAGTGTCTTCTTTTGGGGCCGCTGTAGTTGCTGGAGATGTCGTCCTCGTCGTCGGAGGCAATGGCGTTCTCCAAATCCACGCCTGTGTAGGGGCCCTCGACAATGGGCCTCAAGATGTCGGACTTCTGTAAAATGGAGGCCACGGCCTTTTCCAAGTTCAAGCAGTAGAAATGGTAGCCCTTGATGCGGCCGTCGGTTCTGGCGTCGATTTCGGCGATCAATTCCGTCACGATGTCGATACCAATGGACTTGATCATGTCGTCGTTGGAAATGGACGACTCCAACC
Organism: Suhomyces bokatorum; assembly: GCA_030568615.1. NCBI lineage: Eukaryota > Fungi > Ascomycota > Pichiomycetes > Serinales > Debaryomycetaceae > Suhomyces > Suhomyces bokatorum. Next base: position 293,701 of record JAJMGI010000015.1, read on the forward strand.
GGGCCTCGATAGCACGAGGAATCGATGCGTTGGACAACTTGGACGCTCGCTTGAACACCAGATACGTCGTGATGGGCATCAACCCGGGAACCAACGTGATATCCTTCAATTTGGGCTCGGACCGGAGGAGCTGTTCGTATTCCACGAACCTGGAGCTGTCGAAAAACAACTGGGTGATGATGTAGTCTGCGCCTGCCTCGACCTTTTCGACCAAATAGGGGAGGTCCTTGGCGGGCGACTGTTCGTGGACCGCACCCGATCCCTGGACATGGCCTTCTGGGTATCCTGCCACACCTATGCAGAAGTAGTCGCCGTACTTGGCCCGGATGTGTCTGACCAAGTCTGCGGCACTGGCAAAGTCACAGTTGGGGGTCCAGTACTCCTGGGTCCGTGGGGGGTCACCACGGAGGGCCAAGATGTTTCTGATGCCCGCCTTTTTGGCCTTTTCGAGCGCCTCGTCGATGACTTCCTGGTTGGTGTTGGTACAGGTCAAATGCAACACTGTGGTAAGACCAAGGTGGTTCTGGCACGTGGAGGCCAAGTCCAAGGACTTGGCACTGGTGGAGCCACCGGCGCCCCACGTCACCGTGATAAACAACGGATTGAGGGCCAGCATCCGGTTCAATCTGGCCAAAAGGTTTCTGAAGCCGGCATCGGTCTTGGGGGGAAAGAACTCGAAGGAAAGGAACTTCTGCCCTGGAGCAAGCGAATCTATTCTTTCCTTTACGGTGGCCATGGACGGGAGTGACGAAAGGAGGTGAAGAAGGAAGAGATCAAAGAGAAATGGGAGGTAGAAGTGGAGGAGTGGGCCCAGTGATGGGTGTGATGATGTGTAATCACGTGACGTGACTCGGGACGATTAGAGGAGATAGCGAGATGGAGGTAAATGGGGAGTGGAGAAAGGGGAGTGGAGAAAAGGGAGTGGAGAAAAGGAAGTGGAGAGTATTTGGAACGGTCTGGACGAAGTGGTTTAATTTGTTCATTGGTCGTAGATGGCAGTTTTTCCCGAGGAAACGGCCTCTGGTCCATATATTCCGGGTATATTGGAGGTGTCAATTGTACAGGCTCACTCGGGTCGGGCCGTCCCAAAAGAGCAGTACCGAGAGATGTGGAGTATTGAAGAGATGAAGGTAAAGAGAGTGACCAATAAAATTAAAGAGATAGAGAGACAGAGTGACCATTCATAAGGATAATATGAACAGAAGGACGGTGTGACCGTTCAAATGGATAATATGAATAGAAGGCCAATGTGACCGTTCAAATGGATAATATGAGAATGTATTATTTAAATTGGTGTGAAATGAATTATTGTATTGAGAGTAGAGTGCGAAATGGTTGATAAGAGAAGTAGTCAATGTTAATCCATAGGTAAGCACTATTTAATGGAAAATTCAGTAAAATCAATAGTAGGTGGATAGTAGTCTGCACACTGTAGCCAGTAATTCAGTAGTTGTAGAGTTCCACTAGCAGAGTTCCACTAGTCATTGAAATAGACAGTAGAAACCATAGTGATGGTCAGTTACTGTCCGTAATTCGGTGATTTTCTGGAGTATTAGTGGAACTATATCCATGGACTGTATCAGGGTCGTTTCATGCCACTCCAGTTCTCCTACCATTGATTCTACTTTAATTTATCGCAATTAACGTTCATACTATACAGCACTGTACTCGCCTCTATTCCCATTGCCAGTCACCTTCTCCAAGATCTCGCGCACAAACGCCGGCAAGCCCCGTACCAAGTCGAGGAAATTGTCCAACACCTCCTTGAGCGCCGTCTGGAAGTCGATGGAGTTGCCCTTGTTGTACTGGAACCACGCGCCGCCCACAATGTAGATGCTCAAGAACAACACCATGAAGATGAAGATCCACGTGAACCAGCCCCACGACTCGCCGTTGTCGGCCGGCCGCTTGGGCTTCTTGTTGCCCGGCTTGTCCTTGTCCTCATCGCTGGTGATGCACGCCGCCTTGGACGTGACCGACACCCGGAGCACGTCGCCGTCCCACAGGTCCAACTGGAACTGGTCGAGCTTCTTGTCGTTCTTCTTGTCGCCCGACTCGGCACATATGAAGGTGAGCTCCGCGTCCACCAAGCTGTCGCCCCAATTGGCGCTCTTGTACAGAATCCGTATGCCCTGCTTGTCGTCTTCGCTAAAGGGAGCATACTGCTTCTGGAGGTTGGAGTTGAACCCAATCACCTGCGACACAAACGTTTCCTTTTCCAACGACACCGTGGTGATGCCGCAGATGTCCGAGTTCCGAGGACACCGGTCGGTGCCCTCCTCGATGGCCTGGCAGATGCCAAAGATCCAGGTGGTGTTGGTGTGAGACGGAGGCGTGTCCTTGAACTGGGACACGTGGTGGACGCCAGAGAGCAGTTCAAAGTTGTATGCAGACAATTCCTTGGCCAGACAGTCAATGGCAGTGGCAGTGGCGGCTAACGCCAAGGCACTGACAACGTATTTGAACATGGTGATGAAGAAGCAGAAGAAGGGTGGTTGGATTAGTGGCGCGTCACGTTGTAGTGGTCACGTGACAGATGTCACGTGATTGTATTGCTACTACGTAGTAGTAAACGCAGACTAATTGGCATGCGCCAAAAATGTCAAGTCTGCAAAATCTATTCCATGTAATTCGACGATACTAGCCAAATTGTATGCCTATAATTGTAAGTAAATAATAGAATCTTACCTACAATGATAGCTTGAATATTTGTTTATCGTGTCAGATGAAGTCGAGATGATCTACGTTTTGATAAGCTTAAATTTTTGGATTTACCTGAGTTTCAAAATTTCCCTCGCATATTGGTAAACTAAATGAACGACCAGAAATTCGTCATCTAACCCCTAATTTGATTTATTTCTAGTATTTTCAAATCAATTAATTTCAAAGAAACAGCCATATTAATTACATGCAAAAGTGTATTTCATTCGCACAAAAAGGAATGCTTGTGCTAATAGTATTTAAAGGAAACAAATATACTGCAATACTCAGAAAACACTCAAAAAAGACCAGAAACCCTTTAGTACTCCAGAAAACACTCAGAAAACACCAGAAACCCTTTAGTACTTCAGAAAACTCTGAAATCACTCTGAAAACCTTTAATATTCCAAATACTCTGCAACGAAAACCTCGGGGCGACATTTTTCATTCATTCAACGGAATTCACAATCTTTTGGAAAATAATATTACATCATAGCTTCAGACATTCACAAACCCTGTGAACGAGTTTCGTATTAAATTAACTGTCTAATGTCAAGTTACTAGTATTATATACCGCGTATAATCACTAATAACCCGGTATACGTCCGTCTATTATTTCACGTGCCCTTTCACGTCACGTGCCCTTCCAAATGCGGGGGGCCGAGGCTTTCCACATGCTATATAGACCCATCCATTTCCTCCCTCTTCCTCCACTATTCTTTCTACTCACCATGGTCAAAGTCACCGTTTGTGGAGCCGCCGGAGGTATCGGCCAGCCCTTGTCGTTGTTGTTAAAATTGAACCCCCAAGTGTCGGAGTTGGCGCTTTTCGACATCGTCAACGCCAAGGGTGTGGCGGCTGATTTATCCCATATCTGTACCCCAGCAGTTGTCACCGGATACCAGCCAGAAAACAAGGAGGACAAGACCGCCGTGGTCCAGGCGTTGAAGGGAGCCGACTTGGTGGTGATTCCCGCCGGTGTGCCCCGGAAGCCCGGCATGACCCGTGCCGACTTGTTCAACATCAATGCGTCCATCATCAGAGACTTGGTGGCCAACATCGGCCGAACCGCGCCCAACGCCGCGATCTTGATCATCTCCAACCCCGTCAACGCCACCGTGCCCATTGCCGCCGAGGTGTTGAAGAAGTTGGGCGTGTTCAACCCCCTCAAGTTGTTCGGTGTCACCACCTTGGACTCCGTCCGTGCCGAGACCTTCTTGGGCGGCCTCATTGGCGAGGACCCCTCGTCCTTGAAGGGCAAGATCTCCGTCATTGGCGGCCACTCGGGTGACACCATCGTGCCCTTGATCCACGTGGACCCCAAGATCCACGCCAAGGTCGCCAAGTTGTCCAAGGCCGACTACGACCTGTTTGTCCACAGAGTCCAGTTTGGCGGTGACGAGGTCGTCAAGGCCAAGAACGGCGCGGGCTCTGCCACCTTGTCCATGGCCTATGCCGGTTATAGGTTTGCCGCTGGCGTGTTGGACTCGTTGGCCGGAAAGCAGCCCGCCGCTGGTCTCACCGACTCCGCCTACATCTACTTGCCAGGCGTTCCAGGCGGCAAGGAGCTTGCCAAGTCCTTGGACAACGTCGACTTCTTCTCTGTTCCTGTGTCCTTGAAGAACGGCCAGATCGGCTCCTTCACCAACCCCTTCGACTCCTTGAAGGTGACCGCCGAAGAGCAAAAATTGGTCAAGACTGCGTTGACTGGATTGAAATCGTCCATTGACCAAGGTACTTCCTTTGTCCAAGGCTCCAAGTTGTAGTTAGACACGAATGAACGAGGTTATTTATTATAATAATGTAGACCACAGAAACTAATGTTTAATAATAATTCGACGTCAAAAAGATTGATCTAGCCGAGGATCGAACTCGGGACCTTTTCGGGACTTACTGCGATTGCATGTAAACGAAACGTGATAGCCGCTACACCACTAAACCTTCAACTGCGCAAGTGGCCAAATTTTTGTGCCAAACCCGCTAGCACACATGTTTTTGTGATTTTTCACATCTGGTGTCAATCAGAACTTCTTGAAGGGCATTTACTCAAAGTAGCATTGAAATAGTATTATTCCTGCTTGGATCTTGCTACAGAATTAGTTTTTCAACAAATTTTGGACTAGATTAACGGGTTAAGGCTGTTGAGTGAATAGAGCTTCGGAAAGGTGGAAACGTGATTAATTGACGTTCATGGAATTCAATTGAGTGATATTGACTTAGTTGTGCTATATATGAAGTATATCGACCCTAAATGTATCCTCAAAACTGTTAAAATAAATACTGGGTTAATTATATACTTCACAAAAATGATATATTGGTCTTTTGCACAAAATTTGAAAAAGTGCACATTTGTTGAAAATCAATTATTAAGTTTTACTTACAATGGAAACATCACTTAGAGCGATGATTTCGGTTATGTTTTATCCGTAGAGAGTATACACTATCTCGAAAATAAAGGACTTTCCCTTTTATAATTTTTTTCATTGCTTCAAAGTTACTTGACTTGATCCGACTTCAGGAGGGACCTACCATGAAATATGGATACATTGGAGAAAACATATACTTGATATTAGCTACTTTAGGATATGAATTTTCTTCGGTGTAAGGTTATTAGAAGTCAAAAAACAACCCAGGACCCAATACAAAGATAGGGCGCTTTATTGGGTGCTAAATATCGTGCAAGAAAAAAGCAGCACTTTTTGAACAAAAAAAGTGAAACTGCCCAGGTGAGTTACTTTCTTTGAGTTGAATACTTCAAATCATTAATAGACACACACAAGTTCTCCTAAAGTGGGATCTTGTTGAGACAAGTTTGAAAACAATTAACCGAATGTTCAAAACAATGTTTAATTTGTTCCAACGTGATAGTCTTTTCGGCATCTCTAAGTTGATTGCACAAAGATTCTTCCCTAGGAGGCAATTTCCTCTGAAGACTGTTCTTCAACAAGTGCCAATATTGTTCAATCGGGTTAAGTTGCGGTGAGTATGGGGGAAGGTAGAGATATCTATACCCACGATTTTGTAAGATGTTCTTTATTCTAGAGCTTTCTTGGATTTTCGCATTGTCCATCACTATATAACAATTCTTGAGACTTGGGATTGCATCAAGCTCATCTAAAACTTCTAGTATGAATTGCTGAAAGTGTGTAGAGATCATTACCTTTTCTCCTTGTTCTGGATCATCTCCTATGGTGTGTTCCTGTTTTCGAGTTGATACTTTGGGGACTTCGAGACTTAATCTAATAGTGCCAATTGCAGATACAGCTCCAAGAATTGATCTGACTTGGGAACGAGTGGTTGGGGCATTGAATACTGGAGTGTCCCCTTTAGGAGCCCAAGCACCTGGACGCTTTTGTAGTATGCGTAAATCCACTTCATCAACGAACACGCAATTTTCCAAATAGTTAACATCACTTTCCATAATTTGTTTAACAAAGTCGTATCTCTGTTCTATTTTCACGGATGAGTTCTTGTCAGAACTCGTTTTGCGATGTAGCTGGAAAGTAAGTGAACACTCCTCTCGGGCAAAGCGATAAAGGGTGGATTTACTTATTTTGACATCTTCAAATTGTATTTGCAAGCTCTCCATCATATCATCCAAACGAAGGTTGGGATTATTATCTTCTAGTTCAAGAAGATGCTTTATATGGTCTTCCCTCAACGAAGGATATTTTGGCCTACCTTTCTTAGGTGGAATGATATCGTCATCCCAATAAGGCGGTTCTTTGTACTGTTGAACCCATTTTTGAGCTACCCTGGGTGAAATACCCGTCGCTCGAGCTACTGACGCAACACTTTGACCTATTTGTTGGGTCCAAGTGTCAAAAAAGAGCTGTTTTTCACTTGGAGAGTAGACATGATACGGTCTAGCCGAGCCTTCAGTAGTTTTCTCTTTGTTTGAATCACTCAGACTGGATTGAGAATCAAGATCATTATCAGGTGCAAGCTCAGGCTCAGATTCGTATTCAGATTCAGTTTCAAGTTCAGAGGTATCCTCTTCATGTGTTTCTGCAGACTCAATTGGCTTGGAATAACTTTTAAAACATTTGGACAGAAAGTGGTTCCTGTAAGGAACACCATCAATGGGCACCCCACGCTTGTCTACAGAAAAGGAATAATTGAACATAACAAAGTGCCTAGTCATTTTGGAATAGATGAAGACAGTTTTGATAGTTCTGAATTAATTAGTTGACCCCCTTAACCCCTTCATACTGTATAGCAACCTTCACGTGTATGTTTCAAAAGTTGGTAGCCAATTGAGGCTTGGTAGCATATAAATTCTCATTTCTTGCAAGAAAGCAAAGTTAAGATTTACCGATAAGTCTGAAATGGTTCAAGCTTTCTGTCCATTTAAGGGAATATGAAATACTGAAGTTAAAATTTCTGAAATAGAGCACATTATATTAGCAGCATCGTGTTCTCTATTGTTAATTCAAGAATTCTGGGACTCAAAAATGATTACTGGGTTTAAGCGTTGAGCATTACCGTTGTCTCGATTTCATCACGCCTCTAAACTAGGTAGACACATATGCGTCAATTTAGTATACGTGCGAATTTCACAGAATAGAATTGAGGCTAAAATACGCACTCGAGAGTTAAATGTTAACCATAGCCAAAGTCATGTCACAACTAGTGCAGCATTTGCTACTTCATGTCGTTTCTACTTTCTTTCTTCTATTGGACTGGTTAATACTGGGTATAATTCTCAACAACTAGATGCCTGCGTAGCGTAATGGTTAACGCGTTTGACTTCTAATCAAAAGATTCCGGGTTCGACTCCCGGCGTGGGTTCTTCTACATGCGGTTTTAGCTCAGTTGGGAGAGCGTCAGACTGAAGAGATTCAGTCACAGTTAATCTGAAGGTCCTGTGTTCGATCCACAGAAATCGCATTTTTTAGCTTTTTATTTTGCATTTTACAAAAGCGATTATTCAATTATCGTGGTATTAAGAATTAAAATTACTATTAATCTAGAGCTCAAAATGTTTGATGGCAGACACCAAACCTCTATCGACATTGGCCCAGCTGACGTACACAGGACTGTAGTGGTTCAACTCGTCAAAAGCAGGAACTGCGCTCACAGACTCACCCTTCTCCACTTGTGGGTTCACATCGGCCCAGAAGCATTCGAGCCTAATTCCCAATTGGTGCACGAGAATTGACTCGATATCGATGGAGTCCATGGCGTTGGCTTCTTCGTCCACGATTTCGGGGATCCACTTGAATCCAAGATGGAAATCCTTGTCCCAGCTGAGCTTGTTCAAACTGAGACTTCTGATACCTTGTGGGGACTTGTACACATAGTTGCCGTTCTTGTCAGTAGAATAACCTTCTTGCACAGCAGCAAATGCAGAGTCATCAGTCTTGTTGGGCTTGCTGGTGCTGTCATTGTATACAATAACAGTCTTGACGGGGAGTGGGTCGGTCACTTGCTTGGTTAATTTTTCAGTGGAGTCGCTGACACTGAACTCCAAATTGCACATTCTGCTCTTTGGAACCTTAATCTTGATCTCAGCCTTCATGAAGCCGTATGGGAAGTCATTCTCAAAACTAGCATTTTGAACAATCTCCACATCCACAAGCTTCTTGGTCAATTTGAAATCACCAAGCTTGGGTGGAAGTGTACTCTTGTAGGTGCACTTTTCCATACCGTCGCCACGGGCAGTACAGTTCAATTTTTCACCTGCCTGCTTGAGCGATGGCATGTCGCTCAAAACCGATCTCATTGGAGATCCAATTCTTCCGAACACATTGACGTAAGTTTGGGTCGACTCATCCAAGTCAATGGTTTGAATAAATTTTAATTTCAATGGATTCTCGATATCAAAAGAAGGAGCATGCTGGAGCAACAAAGTTCCGGTTAAGGCGAAAAAGACCAAGAAGGTCACAATGATTCTGTTAAACTTGAAGATGAAAGGCAAGAAAGGCAAACTCCAAGCAATAACCACGTATTTAGCGAAGGTGTAGATCAACTTCTCTGCTTGCAAGGATTCTTGAACAGACTTGTTGAGACCATCCAAAACCAAAAAACCGGTATTGTATATAATCAATGAGGCCAATGGTACAATGAACAAGAACTGGATGGACCAATCGTAACCACGAGCCTTGGATTCTTGAGCAGGATGCTCAAAGGATAATGACGAAGCGTCATCATCCACGTTTGCATCAGCATCTTCATCTTCGTAACCTTGAGTACCATAGTTTCTTTGACCATCCAACAAGGGTTGGGAGGTTTCAGCATCACCCGAAACATCCCTCTTTCCTTCCTTGACACTCCAGCCAATCAATCCTACCAAGGAACCCACGGACTGTAAGAAGAACAAGATAGTAAGAGGCAATTCACCAGTGTGATCGTCGCCTAATCTATTTCTGGTGAGTTTAATTGTGGAGTACAACACGGCAACCCAGGTGAGGAAGGAAATTTGAATGTTAACGATCAACTTTTCATCGTGATTTATAACATTGAAGTTTCTGAAGACTAAGTTGATACCATTGAGAACCAAGAAGTTTACGAAGAAAAAGACAGACAACAAGGTGAACACCACCAATAAGAACGAGGAATTGACCACGAACTCATTCTGTGACGAGATAGCCACGTCGGTGAAGATGTCCAAAGCGAAAATGGACAACACCAACGAGATGGGGAACTTGAAGATGTTGATGAAACTCAAGTTCCAGTTGCGCTTGTACTTGAAAATAACCACCAAGAATGGAATACTTACCAAGGGCACAAGGATCAAGAGGATGGTGTTGATGACGACCACCTTGGATGTCGAGTAGGCGTAGAAGGAGTTGTAGAACGAGAAGTAGAGGGAGAAATTGGACAACTCCTCGCTGGCATCAGAGGAGTCGATTTCAAGCTCTTGCTGGAGTCCGTCCACGAAGTCCAATGTCACCGACAACATGTGCCACAACGACTGGATCGAGGTTTCTCTGATGTTATCACGGGTGGTGTGGTAAATGTCTCTGGGTTTGTAGAAGGCCAAGTCAAGGCCCCGCAAGTGTCCTTGCAAGGTGTAGATCTTGTAGTCGGTATCGCTGTGGATCAAGTTGTTGGCATAGCCTTGCTGGAAAATGGAGTTTCCGTAGGGGTATCTGACCTTTTTGAACTGGTTGACCACACCGAAGTCGGTGCCTCTGAACATGAAGGCCTTGCCTCCGGCACCGGTGCCCTCCAAGTTCAAGAAAAACGACACGCCCTTGGACCAAGGGTGGGTCAAGAAGGCAGAAGCACCGTAAAGGCCGAACTCCTCGTCGTTGTTGAAGTTGAACACAATGGTACGTTCTGGCTGCTTGGCTTCAGGACGCGAGTAGTGGGCGAGCGCTCCCAACATGGACGCAATGCCCATGCCATCGTCGGTGATACCGTAACTGGACGGAACCGAGTCGTAGTGGGCGCTTAACAACAAGGCGGGTAGGCTGGGGTTGGAGCCGTTGATACGCACCAACAAGTTGTTGCTCTCGTAGTAGGCTACCGAGTGGTCGAGCGAGTGGGGCGAATGGAACAAGAGACGGTTGGTGTAGTCCAAGTCGTTGTCGTACTCAATGTACTTTTTGTTGGCGATGGTGTGGCGAATGGATTTCTCGAGATAGTCATGAACCCAGTCGTTCGAAGGAGAGCCGTAGGGGTGCTTGAAACGGCCGATTTCCTGAAGCGCTAGCCATGCAAAGTCCAAGGACTGCTTCTCGGCAATGTTTTGGGGAAGCGGAACCGAGTTTTGGAGGTCGTTGTCGTAATGGGAGGCAAAGAGGGTGAAGACGAAGGTAGCGAAGATAAACAAAGTAAGTGATGTTTTGCGGTAGCCGAAAGTGCTCCGAAGGACTTGGACTAGGCCATTGGCCTTTTTGGGCGTCTTGCCGACGCGTCCGCCATGTAAGGGGCCGTCTTCCCTGGAGGGTTCGGTCATGGGGAGGAAAAGGGGTGGTATGGCTTTGTTCTGTGGAGTAGAAGAGCAGGTATAGACAAGAGCACGTGCCGCGTCACGTGCCGTGGCTGGCACGGCCCAAACAGGCGAATAGGTGGATTTCAGCCAGGACGAGCCGAAACTGCACAAAATGGGTGAAATATGCCATATCGGCTATAATGGAGATAAACGACGGTAAAGGTAGTGGTATTGGTAAGGGAGTGCTAAAAGGAACGGCGTGCTTCGTGGTAATGGTGGTGGCTTTTATCAATGCTGTCTAAAAGCTATTAGTATTTTTTAGAGTGCGGTGAAAATCACAGCCAGAAAGCAGGATGGCACAAAGTGATAAGCACGACCCTTTAAATTCGCCTGGTGAAACATTACGATTAAAGATGAAACATTATGTTTAAAGATGAATCGTTGTTTTGAATTCTGAAGTGTTTCCGTTACTGCTAGAGTTGCAAATTGTGCTATTTGAAAAGTCTCATATTCCAAGCAAGGATAACCCGATTTATTCGGCAGACGGAATTAAATTCCATGAACCGTTCTTCTGGATTGGGACATGATGTATTAAATCTAGGATTGGTCGTTTTCCTGAATTGGGACAGGATGAATAAATCCCATCAATTAGGATTGCCAGTTTTCCGGAATTGGGACAGGATGAATTAAATCCATGAAGATAGAATTAAACTCTCCAATTATGACGGAATTAACGTTTTCATCATTCGCATCTATGCAATTCATAGATGCAATTTGGTACGTTGCACACTTGGTACGTTGCACATTTGGTACGTTGCAATTTGGAATCATTGCACATTTGGCTTTTACTTCTTCACAGGAATAAACTCCATTGCACTTTGGAACAACCCCATTGCACCTTTGGAACAACCACATTGCACACTTGGAATTATCATTGACTTTGGAACTCCAATTAATTCGATCTGCATAGAGGTTCAATAATTCTATCTGAATGTAGAGGTTCAATTAATTCGATCTGCATGTAGGTTCCATCAGACAATATCCGCTATCGTCCATACACAATTACCCGATTTATTCATTGCGCTTGCCTTCGAACTGCAACAGATCACCCCTGCGACGGTGGGCGCACGACGGAATAGGTCCAAGGACCTCAGCACCACGGGCAGAAGGATCTGAGCCCTTTTTCCGCTGCTTCAGGGGCCATCCATGTCGCCAATAGGCGCCAAGCAGAAGACCAGGTGAGGCCAGAAAGAAGAGCCTGGACTCGCCGCGACATTGTCGCGCACTTCCGCACAAGGCAATGTCGCACCAACCCACATCCTATACATAACCAACCGATTCCACAGGCAAATCTATCTCCATCTTCAACATGTCCCAATTTGCCCCCTTGAAGAACGACTTGATTCTCAGAGCCGCCTTGGGTGAAAAGGTCGACAGACCCCCCATTTGGATCATGGTACGTGTGCTGCCCAATCGCCGCCATTGCCCCTTTTGCTACTTCCCCAGTTACTAACCGCCAGAGACAAGCCGGCCGCTACTTGCCAGAATATCACCAGGTCAAAGGCGACCGTGACTTCTTTGCCACGTGCCGTGATGCCGAGATCGCCTCCATCATCACCATCCAGCCAGTGGAGCGTTATGCCGGCCTCATCGATGCCGCCATCATCTTCAGTGATATCTTGGTCATTCCCCAGGCCATGGGCTTTGAGATCGACATGGTCGACGGCAAGGGCCCGGTGTTCCGTGAGCCCTTGAGATCGCCCGCAGACATCGCCCGCGTGATCTTGAAGCCCGACATCCTCTCCAGCTTGGACTGGGCGTTCAAGGCCATCACCTTGACCCGGGTCAAGTTGGACGGCAGAGTGCCCTTGTTGGGCTTCGTCGGCGCCCCATGGACCTTGTTGGTGTACATGACCGAGGGCCAAGGCTCCAAGATGTTCCGTTTCGCCAAGGAGTGGATCTACAACTACACCAAGGAGTCCCACCAATTGTTGCAGGCCATCACCGACGCCTGTGTCGAGTTCTTGGCCCAGCAGGTGGTTGCTGGCGCCCAGATGTTGCAGATCTTCGAGTCTTGGGCCGGCGAGTTGGGCCCCAACGAGTTCAACGAGTTCTGCTTGCCTTACTTGAAGCAGATTGCCCAGAAGTTGCCTCCCCGCTTGAAGGAGTTGGGCGTCACCGACAGAATCCCCTTGACCGTGTTCGCCAAGGGCGCCTGGTACGCCTTGGACGACTTGTGCGAGGCTGGCTACGACACCGTGTCGTTGGACTGGTTGTACAAGCCCGAGGACGCCGTCAAGGTGGTCAACGGCAGAAGAATCACTTTGCAGGGTAACCTCGACCCCGGAATCATGTACGGATCCGACGAGGTCATCAGCCAGAAGGTCGAGGGCATGATCAAGGGTTTTGGTGGTGGCAAGCAAAACTACATCATCAACTTTGGCCATGGAACTCATCCTTTCATGAAGCCCGAGAAGGTTGAGCACTTCTTGAAGGAATGTCACAGGGTCGGAAAACAATGAGCTTTAGTTTCATGTATATACGAATAGATGTGTCTGGAAGCCCCAGAATGTAATAGTAGATACTATCAGAAATTGACGAAGACAAACAATTGATAATACAATTGTAGCTAAACGGTTAGAATAGAATTTAGCTCATTGGTTAGACTAGTAGCTTGATCTTAATTACTTGAGCTAGATGGATAATTCAACAGCCGAATAATATAATAAGCTGATGTTAAATTAGGATCTGTTACTAACTCAATTAGGGACTCATTCAAAATACTTGTCATTTGTATTAAAAGTTAGCATGATAATATTTCAAGGATCTAAATCAAAGCACTACATTGGGTTATTAAGGACAGTAAACCCCAGCAAAAAAAACCAATTGTATTAAAAGTTAGCACGATAATACTTCAAAGGTCTAAATCAAAGCACTATAATGGGTTGATTAAGTCAGTAAACCTCAGCACGAATAAATAAAAACTAAGCAATTGTATCAGTACTATCACTCATGTTAATTGATCTCATTAATTTTCTAAGTATGGACACATACCATGACAGTTGTGAGTATTGAAGTATGATCTCAATTATCTTTACTAAGTATTGACACATACAGTTAATTTAATTCGAAACTCGTTCACAAAACTGGTGAATGTCGGACCCTATCACAAAATTATATTTTCTGAAGGTGTAGTGAATTCTGTTGAAAGAATAAAAATATGTCGGTCCTGTTTCCGTTCAATACTATTAGCAGAGTTTATTCATTTTTTAACTGAGTGCGAATAAATACAATTTGCATGTAATTAATGTCGATACGTCTGTGAAATAAATTCATTTGATAAAACTATAAATATCTCCAATTATGGAATAGATGTCGAATTTATTTGTCGTTCATTTCGTTTTACCACTATTTTCATGAAAATTTTTGAAATGAGTGCGATATTATTGTGAATGATTCCGAAAATTTAAGCTTGTCAAAACGCCAAAAAAAGGAGAACATTTCGACTTCATAAAAATCTATTTTGGACTTAATTTTTAAAGATACAAGCCTAACATTATCTGTAAGATTGTATTAAATACCTGGGTATTTTCCATTATTTGTTTAGGTTCGTCGAATTACATAAATGGGTAATTGGTCAATAAACTTTTGCAGACTACGACATATATTATATTTGCGCATGCCTATTAATTTAAATTTACTGTACCATAACAGTTGTGAGTAATTCTTTGTGTTTACGAACATTCCTTTATTGTGCAACCACATCCAAAGTGTCATGTTCGTTTCTTTTGCTAAAAATATACTGTCTCAGACATGTTCTATTCTTACTATTTTTCTCACCAGAAAGCGACTTAGTGTCTACTTTTCTTGTTCTTTCTCTCTTTAAATTTTGCAGCCTGACGCTACTTTTTCTTTACCTACAACTGGCCAAAGTCCACTCAACCCAACGTGTTACCTAAACAGAGCAGTAGAGTTGATAAATGTGCATTCAGATCCATTCGATGACTCTGCTATGACTCTGCTATGACTCTGCTATGACTATTTTTGTGGACTCCTCTCACTTCATCTTTGACTCATAGTTGCCATCGCACTCTTTGAGTGCACACTATTTGAAGACAAAATCGCCTACCAAATATCATCACATCCACCATGTCGCTCAACAAGGACGATTTGTATTTGTACACACTCAAAGAACCCCTCAAGGACACGTTGGAGCTTCTCCAGTTCGATTCCTTGACTCAGGAACAAGTGCCCACAACGTCAGAGACTCCAGAACCAGCCCAGTCACTGCCCCAGACGCCGACCAATGGCAAGGAGGATTCGTCGTACTACAAGTCGGACTTATACCGGTTCAACTTGAAACGAGCTCTCAACAACTTGAGTCCTTTGACGGAAGAACAATTCGAGGAATTGTTGGAGAAACAGTCGATTGAAAGCTTGTCAGGATCGGACTCCGAGGAAGACGAAGAAGAAACAGATGAATTGTCCACTCAGAATCGAAAGTTGGAAACTCTCATCAGGAAATTGGATATCCAGAAGAAGGCGGATGCAGAGGAAGAAGAAGAAGAGCAAACCGTCAGCCATCTTAACTCCA
Source organism: Suhomyces bokatorum (assembly GCA_030568615.1). Lineage (NCBI taxonomy): Eukaryota > Fungi > Ascomycota > Pichiomycetes > Serinales > Debaryomycetaceae > Suhomyces > Suhomyces bokatorum. Next base: position 308,877 of record JAJMGI010000015.1, read on the forward strand.
GAACCCCGTACGTGTTCTTCAGATCCTCGTTACTCGAAGAAGACAAGGCATTCGCGGCATACAAGGGCTTGTATACCGAGACAGAGCTCTTGGAATCTCCCTTGCAGACCATCAAGTCATTTTCTGCAGACCTCAAGACTTCCAAATCTGCATTGTTCATGATTGGAGGCGGCCATTTTGCTGGAGCCATCATTTCCCATGTGCCGAAGAACACGAGAGGAAATGCCACAAATATGAAAGAATCGAAACAGGAGCAAGGTGTGAATGTCATAGTGTCGAAGACTTTCCACAGATACACCACCAGAAGGAAGCAGGGTGGTTCTCAGAGTGCAAGTGACAATGCTAGGGGCAAGGCCAATTCTGCGGGATCCAGCATTAGAAGATATAACGAACAAGCCCTTATCAAAGAGGTTAGAGAATTATTGCAGGAATGGAGCGGATACTTGAAAGAGTGCTCTTCGGTGTATATTAGAGCTAATGGAGCCAGTAATAGGAAAATTCTTGTGGGATACGAGGGAGCACAATTGACCAATGATGACAAGAGAATAAAAAACTTTCCATTTTCTACAAAGAGAGCCACAACTTCTGAACTCAAGCGTGCTTGGGTAGAATTGACCTATTTGAAGATAATGAACTTACCAAAAGTAAACGAGAAAGCAAAGAAAAAATTAGAAAAGATAGAAGCAAAGACAGAAAAAATAGAAGAAACAAAAAGAGACCCTATTGAGATTCAAAATGAGGAATATTCTAAGGAACTAATCAGTTTGCTCAAGAAGCAAAAGGCCCCCAAGCTAATGAGTTACATAAAGCAGAATAAAATCTCAGTGAACGAGTTTACTCTTAGCCCATCCTCCAAGTATATCAACCAACCAACCCTCTTACATTATGCAGCAGCCAATGGTTTAGAACATATGGTTATGATTTTGATGAACAACTTGAAAGCTGATCCTACTCTTGTCAATCAATTTGATCGCACAGCCTATGAAATTGCCAACGATAAGAAAGCAAAGAATGCTTTTCAAGTGGCGAGATTTAAGTTGGGAGAATCATATTGTGATTGGGACAAAAGTAAAATCGGACCAGCAAAGTCTAGGGAGGAGTTTGACCAGGAAGAGAATGAGGAAAAGGAGCGGATAAAAGAAGAGAAGCAAAAGATGATTCAAGATGAATTAGCGAAGAAGACTGAGATGGAGTTGAAGAAGCCAAGCATTTCCTCCTCAGGAACATTGGGGGGAGTATCAATAGGTGCCAGTATTAACGAGTTGAGTGGATTATCTGATCAACAAAAGATGAGATTGCTTAGAGAACAGAGAGCTAGAGCAGCAGAGGCTAGATTTAAGAAAAATTAGGTCTAGTATTACTATATATGCATTTGTATAAGCTGGAAGACTTGTCTTCAAATAGAGGTTTATTCATCCTTTTCATTTGATACTTTCATCATTATGTAGGAAAGCATTCGTCTTTCTTCGAATCCTTTATTTTGAATGATATTGCATATTATCGGATCGGAGATTAGCTTGATGTTATCCTTAATGATAGGATCGTAATGCAAGTACTCATTGAGAGCGTGTTTTATAGAGACCATAGAAGAACTTTTGCTTTCTTCAACTTGCTTCTTCAAATCCAATGCAGAAACCCAAGAATTCAGTCTCAAAGAAGAATTGTCGTCTTCATCCTCATCTGTTTCAGCATCTTCAAAACTAGAATTATCTCCAGTTCCACTGCAAGAGCATTCCAAGAGATCATGGGTATTGGAATTTGTAGATTGGTCAATTTCGAACAAATTCTTCAAGTCAAACGAGTCAAACACATCGGATTTGGATTGTGCATCATCGTCGAGGAATTTTGAACTCAAGTTATTCTTCATCAACTGTCGTTGGAAAATCTTCTCATCAATACAACCAGTGGTGAGAATTCTGTAGATAAAACAGGGCTTCTTCTGTCCATCCCTGTGTATTCTTGCCATCGATTGCAAATCAACGGAAGGATTCCAATCATTGTCGAATAAAATCAACCTGGATGCACCCACTAAATTAATTCCCATTCCACCAGACTTGGATGAGAGGAGAAAGACTGGGATTGAAGTGGAAGAGCTCTTGTTAAATTCACTTACCAATTTGTTGCGAAGATTCTTTGGTGTCGAGCCATCTAGTCTCAAGAATTTGAGATTAAGCTTGTTCAATACTAACTCCAATATATCCAAAGTTTGCGTGTAATTTGAAATGAGAACCAATTTCTCCTTTGCTGCCGTTATCTCTAACAAAAGCGGTATAAGAATATTGATTTTTCCAGAAGCTGTGCCCAAGCTCAGTAAAGAGGTGAACTGGGACTCAAACTTTGTATCTTCTTTTATAAGTCCTTGAAAAAACCCGTCTTCACGAAGTAATGCCGGTGAATTGCAAATTTTCTTGAATAGATTTATTAAGGTGAACGCTTGATTAGTGCTTTCGTTGAGTAACTGATCAAATTTTCTAAGGTTGATTATGTAGTTGAACAATTTAATTTGACAAGGAGTTGGGGGAACAAAAAGAACAATGTCGGTTCTCGTTGTTAAATAATTCATTAAAATGGCTTGAGTTCTTCTCAATATAAATTTCTTTGTTACGAAGATAAGATCATTAGATATTTGTTCTCCTCTTTTCTTTACTTCAGGATCGTAACAATTAACATCTCTTGACTTTAGAATTGGGTTAATGTACTCCTTTTGAAATGTTTTGTAATCTCCAAGAATGCCAGGATTCAAGAAATCTATTATGGTGTAGAATTCTACCAAATCATTCTGAATGGGAGTACCGGTCAAAAGGATTTTCTTCTTGACGTTGAGTCTTGTTAAATGTCCTAACACTTTATTTGTTTTGCTTTTTAGACGATGGCCCTCATCACAGACTAAAAGATCGAAATTGATGGACGAAAGCTCTTCAAAATGGGTAGACACCTTTTCATAGTTGATAATTAGGATTTGATACACGTTAAGTTTGCCAAAACTGATAAGATTTTGTTTATCAGAAATTAATCCGTTCCCCGAATTGCCATTTAAAGTCAAAACCTGAATCCTATTCCGGCCTAGCCACTTTTTGAATTCTTGTTGCCAGTTATTGATGAGAGTAACCGGACAGCAAATGAGGATCTTGCTAAGCTCTGATATTTTTCCAGGAATGGGAGATTGTTTGTTGAGAGTATAGATCAAAGAAATGGTCATTAATGTTTTTCCAAGACCCATTTCATCTGCCAAAAGACATCCATTACCGTTGTAATCTCGGAAACCGAGAAGGCATTCATAAAGAAATCGGAGCCCTTCGACTTGATGAGGCCGGAGTTTTGATCCAACAATCGAATCAACCTCAATGGAATTATAATTGGACATATGTTGTGGGGGATGTAAGATGATAGGAGAATTTTTGACTTCTTCTGGAATATTGATCTGGGTATTTGAAGGTTCAGGAAGAGTTTCTACTTGAGGAATGACATCTGGAGTCTTACTAATGGCGTTTGCCGGCTTAATGTAAGGATTTGATGGTAGTGTTTGGGAAATTGGAGGAGGTGAATCCGCAGCCATTTGGTCTGTAGATATGCCATCAGAGTCCACTTTGCTTTCGATTTCGAGCTCATACTGACCCATTGATATGATTCCTTCAAGGAAATCGGGTTTATAAGTGGTGAGGTTCTTTTTAGATAACTGTTTTCCGTCAGAGTCTTTGAAGGATAGGTAGCACGCGTTGTTTTCATAACTCACCAATAAGGAGCCATCACCTTCCCAAGTTTTGTTCTTTTTAGTGGACCGCTTCCTCCATTGTACTAAGTAGCGATCCTTGGAGGTTGGGGAAGGTGTAGAAACAGGTTCTGGTTCGATAGGTCGATGAAGTGCTGGTCTTTTATTAGATACCGAAGTGTATGCTCTTCTTTTTGAAGGTACCAGAACGCGATGCGATGATGAAGATGCATCAGATTTAACCGAATTTGGAGATGGAGACGGCGATTTGGTTGAATTTATTGGTTCAGAAGGTTTGGAAGTAACAGAAGAAGGCATATTATCCTTCTTGATGAACCTTGGAGGCTTGAATGCAGCGTTGACTGGCATGACGCGTCTTTACAGTGAAGTAAACAGTGAAAAATTGAGAAGATAATATGGGGAAATCAATGAAATATGGACAGAAGTTGCTAGAGATAGATAAAGAAAGGAAAATTGGGTTTAGCTAAGGAAGGTTAGTTAATACCAAGCACTTCTGGCGCTACGTGTAGTAATAAAGAGTTAATTTCCTGTGCAATGAAGTCTTGGTTCAGAATAGAGGTTCTTATTGGAGATGAGAACGGGGTGAAGATACCTAGTAATGATTGAATTAATATGAAGCTGATTAAGTGCTAATAAAGATTGGTTTGATGTAAAGCCAAAAGCATCTTACCTGGTCGACTTTTTAAATTATTCAATTTTCATTTCCTGCTATAAACCCACAGTCTCTACATCTATTAGATCATACAAAAGAAATCGTCACTCTTTAGTAGAAAACATACTTTCCACCCTCGGGTCTGAAATTTCCTTGCTGTCTCATGCATCAGTCCGTATTAACCAGATTATTACCTCTATTATACATATTCTCAATTTTACGTATCACCAATACTAATTTAACCTCTATTATTAATTTTACGTAGCACCAATACTAATTTAACCTCCATTACTATTATTACCCCATATTTATACCCGTCTATCACCTACGGTTAAATCACCGATTAACCAATCTATTCCACCCAGTGATCATTAATTAACCAATCTGTTCCACACAGAGATGAATAATACACATCCTATATTATAAAATCACACCTCTTAGTCTCCCTAATTGCTCTACACTGACATTGTCCTATTTAAAGAATCCAAAGCCTCTGAATGTGACTTTAGAAATGACAAAATTCACACAGTAGAAGCTCTGCCTTCTTCAGCAACGCGTAATAATCCACAGGCCTCGATTTCCGTTATAATACTTTACTGCATTATTTCGCAGCTAACAGTGCTTGTGTGTGTCAGTTCAAGGGTTTACAATTCTGTTTGTGTAGCGAGATTCGATAACGTGGAGGTTGCGGTGTGGGGGCTTACGCCGAATGCTATACTTAGATCTGCATAGGCTCTTAGATTACTTGATTGGCGCAATGGGGTGCAATGGGACGCCTCTAACCTGGGTTCTTTATTCGCATAGATCAATGATTGAATTAGCATGAGGAATATTCAGAAGAACCGTGGTCTATCAACCCTAAGTATAATAAACATATATATATATATATATATGTTAGAGTAGATTAGAGATTATGAATAGGGGCGGCACACTGGGTCCTGGGTACTATTATGGAATCTAGTACTCCAAAAGGGTAAGTACTAGAATTTCTGTGACCTTCAACACCAAAGTCCGAAATTAGGAACATTTAACTGCGATAGGAAGGCAAAGGATGTTCAGAGTATTCCACCACCATCAGCACCACCATCAGCACCAACCAATAGTAGCACAATACTCTTCCTTCACGTCATGAACGTCCACATACCGACTCTGAAAAGTCTCACTGAACAGTGTATAAAGTCCTCATTACAGTCCTCATTTCAATCGATAAGTACAGTAAGTCTTAAGTACATATTATTTAGTGCGATAGTCTCGATCATGAAGAAGCCTCACATTATAGTGCGATACGTCGCTCTATTACCATGTAGAGTCACTCTATCTCATGTCCCCAGTTCCTCGCTTCATTTCCGCCTATTACCGTCTCCTTTATCCCACCCCTTCCATCTCCTACACCAATCCTCGTCTGTATAGCCGTCTCTGTCCGTCTGTCCATCTGTGAGTCAGAAGACAATGGTCCCAAGAGTCCTATTGTCACAAGTGCCGAATGGCTTCTGCCACTGGCTCCTTGGACTGCAGTTCCGTTCTGTTCAAGGTGAGCTTGAAACTGCTCGGGAGAAGTTGCCATCGTGCTCGTCTGTGACAACAATAGCCATGTCCGAGGTCTCGAGAATGTTGGGCCACTGCGCATGGAAAGTGGTAGGATGAAGTGATGAAATGTGGTGGATAAAGTGATGAAAAGTAGTAGGATTATAGTTTGTCTTGATTCTTCTGTGGTTCGCGCTGGCTCCTTACTCTACGACCCCATTAGTTCATTGGATTTGTCTTCTGCGTAGTGTGATATTTACATCTCTATAGTACAGTGCTGGCCTCCTGGGGCGGCAAGACCGCCAGGACAGCGGTGAAGTGAAGGAATATGGAGCGAGGAACAGAGCGCATAGGACGACAGGAGCCCGCCGCCAGACGCTGGCGAGCTCCGTTGTCGGAGGCGCTGTCCCCGGTGATATAATTTTTTTTCGATGGATTTTGATGATATGGGAATTTTGGAAAAGGAGGAGTGGGCCAGCGTCAGCGACCCGAAACCACTCCTGCTGTTCCTGCTGGGCGTCAGTGTCCGCTTACAACTGGATCTCGCTGCCCCAGGCGTAGTAGTAAACGCGGGACAACGCGAACACGATGGTGGCAGGCAAGTACGAGTAGATGCCGTAGCCGATGATGATCAACAGCGAGAGGAGGAACAAGTGGAGGGTGAAGCTCTCGTTCTTGGTAAGCATGTAGTGGGGGAAGTGGTGGTAGTACACCTGGTACATGTTGTGGAGGGTAGACATGGCGAAAGGAGGGACAACAACAACAACGAGAAAGGAGGAAGTGGAGTGGAGTGGAAGTGGAAGAAGAAGAAGAGAGGTGAGGAAAGTGAAGATGTGGAAACGCGAAAGTGCGAATGCGACGGTCTGCTGCGGCGAGTAGTGAGAAGTGGGAAGACGCAGCGGGGTGTAGCGAGAACAAAAACGGCAAGACAATCTGTAAGGAAACTGCGAACTAACGGCGATAGTACGTGAGGATGTTGGAGGTGGGACTTTGTCGTAGTTGGTGACGCGGTGATATGGAGGGGCTGCTTCTCGGAGGCTGCTTCTTGGAGGCTGCTTCTTGGAGGCTGCTATTTTGGTGGCAGGTGGTGGCTGGAGAGCGTGGCGACAGTAGTGGACGGAGTCAGGATGGTAGACGGCCGATGCGGTGGAACTGCGGCACAAATGGGCGTAGGAATAGTGGAAAAAACAGGCTGCAACTGAACCAGCGCTGCAGTTATAGGGAGCGAAGGTTGGAGACGCTCTCGTGGTAAGATGGTCCTGGGGGCGGAGTAGTCAAGGGATGCGGCGGTGCATGGGATGAAGCAGCAGAGCGGTTAGAGACGCTGGCACTGGGAACTGAAAATCGGTCTGGTCCAGGCGATCCCTAAGTTTATGTTTCGAGGGGAGAGGAGCGTAGTGAGAAGTCAAGGACCAAAGTTGTGATGATTGTAGTGGTGGTGGTGGTGGTATGGGATAATTGCAATGTTGCCGTGTTGGCTGGAGTGGTGAGGTGTCTCCTTCTATCGTATGGTGGTGAGCCTGGGGCGATCACAAAGCCCCTGTTTGCAGGAGCTGCCTGGTACCGCCATCAACGGTGGGGTGCCAGAGCTCACGACTGGTGATGGACTGGGACACTGGGGAACAGCGCGTCACAATCAAGGCCAAGTAGATGACTATGGCGGTGTGGAAGAAACAGTAGAATCGAGGAAGTTGGTGAAAAGGGAATGTAGTAGAGGTTTTGGTTTATAGCTGCAATTACCGCGAATATATTGGAAATGGGAACGTGAGAAATGAATAATGTCAAGAGTGGAGGATGAATGGGGTAAAGAGTCAAGAATTGATGATGGTAAGAGCGAGAGAAGAAGGAATATAGTAATTGAGCAGATTGATAGAATAAGGAACATCGTGTTAATGAGCAGATTGATAGAGAAACTGGTTTATTGATGAACTGCAAAATTACACCGTCTAGAACCATATCGATCTAGCTTGCTCGTGGAGTACAATACGTTCATTCAAAAATACTTGACACTTGAAACAGAAGGGTCTATCCCTAGTATGAGAGAGGATATAACATATACTACTTATGGTAGATTAATCTACTATTAGTGTATTATAATTTATAATTATTGGTGTAGATCGAACTTCTACTATTAGTGTGTTATACTTTAGTATTGGTGTAGATGGATCTTGTCCTGTCGTGTAGAAATATAGAAGTAGTGTAGATCAAACTTCTTCTAGTAGTGCATTATACTTTATAAGTATTGGGGAGATTGATCTTCCCTAATATCATAGTATTAGTATCATATATAGTAACAATCAACATCGTTTATCCACTTATGGCAATGCTGCTGTGAGGTAATTCCAACACAATCGTAGCAACTATACACATATCTCCGATTCCAGTGCCACAGGGTACTTAATCTGTCTCGTCTGACTTCAGTGCTAGACACTGTCAAATGCGCGTTTCTCAGTACCAATAATTTCCAGACTGATCTGCACAGTGTAGACCATTTACTGGATTCTATATCCCTTTTCCTTGTATTTCATGACGTAGAATCCATACCCTGTACCTAAGCTCCCAATTCCCTCGATATATCCACCCCATTCGTCGTCACCGTCGCAATTTCTCTCCTCATCCATTATGACATCAGCAATCAATTACTCCGGACTCACTTCGCATTAACCTTTTTTTACCGATGGCTTAGTCTCTTTTTCCTGTTCAGAAACCTTTTCCTCCTCCATGCCTCCTCCAAACACACGGTCAGTGGTCGATATCGACCACATCAAGACCCGGCTCGTGGCCTCACGTCCAGCACAACTTTCTAGCGACCTTTTGCGCCAAGATTTCCTCCAATTGGTGCAACTTGTATGCTCTACCTATAAACAAGGCGTGTCAGACGATTCGTGGATTGTCGTGCTAAACGACACCTTGGCGGTGTGTTTGCTCCGGATGACCCAAGTGGCCAAGATGGGGTCGCCATTCAGAGTGGATCCGTCCAATTTCGACGAGATTTTGGCCTATTCGGTTCGCTATCTGAGCTACAAGTCCGCACCTCTCAACAGCTCGTTGATGGCGTTGTTGTCCAAGCTCATTGCGTTCGGCAGCTTCGACAGTCCATACGAGCTCCAGAACTCGCTCCAGGCGTCCATCTCCACCATCCTTAGGCTTCTCCTGTCCCTGTCCAAAAACTTGTACACTATGCTCGAGCTCATCATTCGCACCCTCTCCAACAAGAACTACGTACTAGACCACTTTCCTGAGCTACCTTCCACATGCATCGATGCTCTCTGTCGCGACAGCACTGCCAATGCCGCCAGCAAGACCTTTGTGGCCATTTTCGTCGGCTTGTACACCCCTGAATCCGACCCTCTGGTGTGGTTCCAATCATGGATTCGGTTCATTTGCGACGGTTTGGACGAGCAATTTTCCAGAGCCAACGTGTTGACCTACTTGCTCCCCCATTTGATCCAAACGTGTCCCCAGACCTTCCAAATGCTCCTTGCCGAATACTCCACCCACAATCCAGCTCAAGTCTCCACGTCTCTGGAAATTATCATGAGATTCTACAAAATTGCCCAGGAAGCCTCAATTCCACACGAACTTCCCACAAATTTGAAAGTTCTCTTGACTCACTACGCTCCATCTATGCGACTCAATGCCTTGTCACTTTTTCTTGGAGGCTCGTCCAAAAACGCCAAATCTGTGCCCATTCCCTCGTCCATCTACGAGATGATTATTTCCTCTGATTGCATCCACACGTTCATGTGTGACTACGAAGACGTGGAATCGAGAAACCAATTCGTTTCTCTCTTCACTCATTTTCTTGCCTTCAGGTACAAAGAGTCTATGTATGGGCTAGAAAAGGAGCTCGGAAAATTAGTAAAGAAACGCCATAATTTAGAAAGACAGGAAGAAATCCGTGTTTTCCTCAAAGCCGGGGACCGGTTCATGGACTGGCTCCTTGGGTACTTAGATGGCTTCTTGAACCCTGCCTCAAATTACCCCCAATTGATCACTTCTATACAGCTTCTCGCAGCGATTTCATCCAAGCTCAACGGTCAACGCAACCTGGACATCTACAGAGACAGCACCATCCATCATTTAATTCAAAACCTCTTCAATAATTACGAAAACGTGAGGGAGCTATGTTTGGAATTACTCGTGGCTTGCGAACCTAGCAAAATCAAGAACTATCTAGAGTCAAACCAATTGGAAGCACATTTAATCAACCATTCATACACCATCTTGTGCAGCTTGACGGGCAGAAATAGTGATGGAGCAGCAAAATTCTTTGAATTCATTACCATATTCTACTTGAAAATAGAGGCATTCAACAAAGTCACCCAAATAATTGACTCTATGATAGTTAGAATGGCATATGGGATTAATTTATTGAAAGAAAAGACTTCTTTGACCAGACCGGAAATCTATGTCCATGGCTACTTTAAATCGATGACTTTGATGTTGAAAAGATTAGAGTCATCTCATTTACAATACAACAAAATGATTTCAACTACTGTCATTGGCCTCGTGTTTGATATTTGGCCATTGGTCGAACTGATTTTGTCCAACGAATCTTTGGACAATGAGGATCAAGTCATCGACGATGATAAGATCTTGTTGAATTATGCCTGGAAAGTGATTAAGGACTCGAGTATTTTGCTCTCTGAAATTCTTAAGATGAAAATTATAGATAAGGCCACATTCTTGAGATGCTGTGGACTTATCATGACACAGTTGAGCTCAGTTAAACATAGAGGTGCATTTTCATCCATTTATCCTTCCTTCATTACCATTTGCCAGATTTGCTTTTCTGTTGAAAGTCTTAAACATTACCCATATACTTGGCTTAAGGAAAACTTGGATTTGATTGAAAAGAAGGAACAATTCATTTCGAGAAGATCCGGTGGAATTCCGTATCTTATTACTGGTGTCTTGGTTGCAGCAGCACCTACCAAGAATGCCATGGAAAAGAGTAAAGAATATGAAGCCACTGATCGTCAAACCTTGATGAAACTTTCTTTTGAAAAACTTCTTGAAATTGCATCGCGTCCTCATTTACAAGATTTTAAGAACGACATTGCCCAGGTCCACGCTTTTAATTGCATCAAACAAATCTTCAGTGAAGCAACATTATCAAAAGACTGTTTGGATTATGCTGAGATTTCATTAGAGTTATCTCTCAAAAATTTTAGATCACCTAATTGGTCTATTAGAAATTGTGCTGTTATGCTTTTTGGGACACTTACAAGAAGAATATTTGGAAGCCGAGCAGAGTCCAAATATCCTTATAGGTTATTTTTCGAAAAGTTTCCAAAAATGGACGCGATTTTACACGATGAGTTACTTCATATCTTGGACGGTGAGACAATTCAGGATATTTTCCCAGTTTTGATTGTGTTGAATAAATTGGATACTTCTGGTTCAACAACAGACTCAATCTTACACAAATATAAAATTCTTATGATTAAGTTACTTAGCAACAAATACTGGAAGGTCAGAGAAATGGTGGCTAACTGCATCGCCACATTATTCAGTGAAGTTGAACTTAATGAATTCTTCATGAAATACTTAGGTTATGAAGAGAGTGAGGGTATTTTGGGACAAATTGGTACCATAAATTCACCAAATAGCAAGAATGAAACACAAGGCTACCTTAGGGTTCTTTCAGAGAGTTTTGCTCGCGTTTCGAATTATAATGCCTCTATTGGGACTAAGGTTTTGGGTAAGATTGAGTACTTTTTCTCCAACTATAAATCTCCATTTATTGTTAAGGCATTCATTGACGTTTTGACTCAAGTATCTGAAAATTTGTCGTTGAATGACTTGGATATAATTGGAAATTATTTCGTTGATTTGATATTGTCCAATAATGCAGAATTGGATGGAGGAATACAATTGGTTTCACCTGAAATCAATAGATTGTTACTCAGCAATTATTTGAATTTCGAAGACAGGGAAACAGAAATGGAAGATTTGATTAAATTGGGACTAGCATGTACTAGAATGTACAAGACTCAAACTTCTACTCTTGAATTCTTAATTTCTAACTTTGATAAGTTGAAGCATGGACCAATTCTCACTGTTGAGCAAGACATTATAAGTTTAATTAAGGAAGAAACGAACTTTGATTTCGTCAGAGCTCAAGCTTTAGAATTATATTATATCATCTTGGAAAAGACTGATCGGCTCGTGGAACTCAGATCAGATAACATTGGCTCCCGTTGCCAGATAGACCTCATCTTTGGCTACATTTCACCAGAACATTCAGAAAACATACGCCTTAATTCCATCAAATGTCTTGGCGCAATGGCGCCGCAACTCGATGATTACACTCAGGAGAGGCTCATCCAAGAGTGTCGTCTTTTGGGCAAAGAAATCAACTCTTTTAAGCACAGAATGACTTCATACAAAGCTCTCATCAGTGCACATAAGAAACTTAGGAATGCTAACATTTCCCACGTGGCCAGAATAGAGTTGATGCTTGTTTTTAACGGATTGAATGATGATGATGAGACCATTCGGTTGTTGGTGGCACAGTATTTGTCTTCCTCCGCAGGAATGCAACTCGAGGTGAATCCATGCATTTTGGGTAGAGATATAATGCCAATTTTATTTGATAGAAACAAGTATTTCAAGGAAGAATTGCTCAAAGAGTTCATGAATCATACCTTGGACGAGTTAGAAATCGAGGGATTGGGACATCTGAGCTTGGGTGAAAGTCTTTTTGATGTGGAGAAGTATAACCTCTACATCAACAAAGTGGAAGTTGCGCTTCAATTTAGGGCCGCTTTTCAATTGAAAAACTACTTATTGACCGAGCAAATGCGTCAATTGATCAATAAGATCAAGAAAGATATTGTGTGTGTCGTGAAATTAGCAGAAGCAAAAGGTATCGACGGCATTCTTGGATGGAGTAGAGACTCGAGAATTTATTCAATTTTGGTGGTAACAATTTTAAATGCAGAGACCGTTAGACAAATAACTTCAGATGCTCAATTGGAGGACTTTTGGGACAGTATGGTCCTGGTTTTTAAACGCGGTAGCATAGATAGTTGTGTGTCTCAGTACATCAATTTGAGAATCCTGGAAATAGAATAGAAGAAGTATAGAAAGTCATAGTAACTAAATTAATAATAAACTAGAATTCATTGTATTTCAACATAAAGAATTTGAACAATTTAAAGTAAATCCACGCTAACTGTAGTTTTGATGATATGATAAACATCCACTTATTCCAATCACTACTTTACTTTCCAATGGTATGAGGGTTTTGCACCCATTTGGAGTCCGGGTAACTGCAACAAAAGTATATAAAGAGGCATTTCGCACATTTTTCAACACTAGCATTCTACCCTTTCAAACAGTAAGTGACCTTCTTGGGTCCAGTTAGCTGATGAATAATTATAAACTACAACGAATTTCTTCACCTGAACACCCGTGTAGAACAAAAATAATTTCAGAGCTTTTTAACACTGACTTAACTGGACTAAATGGTTTACTAGAACTTACTAACAAATAGGAGATAATGACACTCCCACAACACGCGGTGCTTGTGATAGCGATGTAGAAGCGCATGTGAGCCGAGCCCTCGGGCCATGGATCATACGTAGGCCTTCTAGGCACCACCTTCCTAGCTTTGTCTTGTCCTGACACTGGAGAAAGCGTCGCTGATGCGATGCGATCACGTGACCCGACACATGTGACCTTGCCTCTAGTATTTCTTTATCTTTAACTACCATATTACTACGTTATACCATGGCTACTGCACAAGATGCCGGAGATGCGTTCTCCATATGTGATGCCTGTCTAGGCCCATCTGAAAATGTCAAAATGATGAGACATACCAATGGAGAAGAATGTAAAACATGCACGAGACCCTTCACAGTTTACAGATGGAGTAGTCCAGGGACTTCCCAAAAGTACAAGAAGACAGTGGTTTGTTTGACATGTGCCAGAACAAAGAACTGCTGCCAGAGTTGCATGCTTGATATCAATTTCCATATCCCTCTTCACATTAGAGACACTGCTCTTAAGATGGCAGGTATAAGTTCCATACCTGATGCGATAGGAGCCAGCAAAAACAGAGAAAGAAAAGCTATCTTGGCAGAAAAGCAGGAAGAACATTATCTAAGACAGGGATGTGGCCTGGATCAGCAAGAATTGGCCAGAAACATACTAGAGAAATTGGCAGAAAAGTTTAATAGAGAAGTCCCAAGCTTCAAGAAGACTCCAAAAAGCATACGACCCGATGAGAGCAAGCATAAGAACGTGGACGTGTCCAAGATCTTGGCAAAACTCCCCTTTGGAGGATCGTTGGACAAGGAGTCCAACACAACCACCACGTCATTCTTCTTTTTTGGCTTCAGCGAAGAGGTGCCCCAATATCTTGTTACCGATTTGTGCAATGTGTACGGCAAGGTCAAGTCGCTCAAAATAGTCCATAAGGCAAAGTGTGGGTATGTGAGCTTCATTACCCGAGAATCGGCCGAAGCCTTTGCCGAGGCAATTAACACTAATGGCTTAAATGAGAATAAAAAGACCGCTGGTTTGGTCATCTTGGATAACAAATATCCAGTACGTGTGGTATGGGGAAGCGTGAGGCCATTGGGGGTCACCAACGAAGAGCACCACAAGATCGGCTTGGTGGTGGATAAGGTGATGAAGCAATTGGCAGATAAAGATAGAGACGGAGACAGGCCACAGAAAAAAGTCCACAACCACAAGGAGCGGGCCAAGAAAGTCCTGCCAAAATACAAGGCCGCCAGTGCAGATTATGAGGTGTGAAATGAAAAGGTGTATTTCCGGAACACGCTTGACCCAATTGGGTCAAGACTTAATTGGGTCAAGCCTTTGTCAGAACAAGAGAGACAGGAAGCCAAAATAGCACTTGTGGACGAAGGAAAATAGCACTTGTGGACGAAGGAAAATAGCACTTGTGAACGAAGGAAAATATCACTTGTGAACAAAGGAGGAGTACCACCCAGGTGCTAGGATCGATGTTGCAGAAGTTTCCATAATGAAACGTATAATGCGACGTACCTAAAGCCTCAATTGCCTGTAGTCGGTTATTTATTCTGTGGATATGACGGAATTACCGATATGGGTATGACCTAATCAGCGATTAAGGAGGGTCCATTACGGGAGTTGCTGAGAATAACAGAAGGTGGTTCTACCAAGTAATTAATTTTGCCATACTGCCGATTGAAGAACTGGCGCAATGAGCCAATTCAGATAATATTAGCTCAACAAAGGTACGAAAATAGACAAGACCAACAGACAAAACAAGTATAGAGACAAAACAACTGTATAGAGACAACACCAATTATAGACACTATCGACTGAAGTGTAGATACTATATCTACTATATCAAGTATGCATTACTTCTACCTCTATTCACAGTACATATTGCATCGTTTCTATGCACTCTATACACACTATTTCAGGAACCCGTTGATGCCGACATCGTTTCAACTAAATACACCCCTTAGTATTCCTCTCAACAAAGTCGGTATCATACTGCCATGTACCTCCCCCTAGCTACAGTGGTGGCAATCTTAGGCGAAGAGTGGTACTGCGTATTTCTGGCTGTGATGAGACACGATTCTATGGACGTAATTTTATGATATTCTACGGACCTTTTTCTTTCCTTAGGGAGAGCTGTGGCCTGTTCCTGAGGTAGATCGGAGGTGATTCCCGCGGTAGGCAGGGAGTGCATGTCCGATTCCCGCGGTAGCATTGGAATTTCCACGGCGAACCCCGCGGTAGTTCTCCCTAAATTGAGGTACTCACTCGTATTGCTAACTTGTCTACTCGAACTCTTTCACCTAACGTTCTCCTTAACTATATTCTCTTAAATTATATTCTCCTAACTGCATTCTCTTTAATCATATTCTCCTAACTGTATTCTCCTTAATTATATTCTCCTAACTATATTCTCCCTATCATTCTTCCTATTCCATCACCTCCCTTCATCTTACCCCAGGTTTGTGCCCTGTGGCCTACTTTCCACGTCAGACCTCGCTAATTTGTGAACATGCGCACCACGGTACTATGTGCCCGCACTTCGCTAAACTTCAATTCTTATGAACAACTTCTGTTTTTACAACTATTTACACTGGTTCTTTCCTCCATTCTTTCAACAACATCCACCTATTTTCCCTTTTTTACTCCACCATTGCCATTGCCATCGCCACATCCACATCCACATCCACTACCATGAGCTACAGCGAGACCAAGACCTGCTTCAAGGTGGGCGTCTTTCTCCTCCCCTTTTTCGTGGCCATCATACGACTCATCTCCATCTTGCCCGCCCTCCACAGCGCCCCCGTCACGTCGCCTGGAAAGAACTTCACCAGTGTGCCGTTGGCGGCAAAGGGCGCCAACGTCATGGTGTTCCTCGGGTCCGGCGGCCACACCGGTGAAATGATGCGGATCTTGTCGCAGGTGGACCTCACCGAGTTCTCCCGCACCTGGGTCACGTCGTCCAACGACTCGTCCTCGCTCGTCAAGGCACGAAACTACGAGGAACACCTCGCCAGCACGCTTCCCAGCGCGTACTTGACGCTCCACCGGGCCCGGGCCGTCAAGGAGCCGCTTGTGCTGCTGATCCAGAGCACCATCCGCTCGTGCATCTCCACGTACCACGGGTTGCGGGAGCTCCCTGCGTTGCCCGACGTGCTCTTGCTCAACGGGCCCGGCACCAGCGTGCCGTTGGCGTACCTCTTGTTCGGCATGAAGTTCTTGGGGTTGTGCAACACTCGCATCATCTACATCGAGAGCCTTGCGCGGGTGAATCTGCTCAGTTTGAGTGGCAAGTTGTTGCTCCCCATCGCCAACCGCTTCATCGTGCAGTGGGAACAGCTTTACTACAGCTACAAGAGGGCGGAGTACTACGGAGTGCTCATCTGATGCAGAGGTTAATACTATAGAAATACATGTTACATCACGTGCCCCAACAACAAACGCGTACAAGGAACAGGAACAGGGCAAGAGTAATTAGTCTATCAAGATCCCATCATTTTGGTCATTTTCTGGTCACGTTAGCGAAAAGTGTTCATACGTCAATATTGAGAGGTTTACTGGAGTTGATTTCTTGGAACTTCCTGAGACTTCTTTTTGAAACATTTGAGACTTCTTGACAATTTGCAAGATATCACTTGTTGAAACTGCTTGGAGTATCATTTAATGAAAGTTTCAAGAATAGATACTTTCATTCTTCTGTATTCTCGAGTTTAACTTTTTGCACCCTAAGCATTTCAAAAGAGAAGGTTGGATTTAAGGTTTACGAGATCTATTTCATCAGATCTACGCGTTCTATCAACTCAAATACGGGACTTACTTCTGAAATAGTTACACCAGTACGTCTTCGTCATTTTCAAGTACTTTCCATAAAATCTCAAGTACTTTCATCACTTCTCAGTACTTTCATCACTTCTCAGTACTTTCATCACTTCTCAGTACTTTCATCACTTCTCAGTACTTTCCATCACTCTCAAGTCCTTCACGTGTCTGTTCCTTCTCCATCTCATGTCCTGATCCATGCAACGAGGTAACAGTTTTGATGGCTCCATCGCTGAATTTCCCGACTTTGCTGTCGACAAGTTCAACATTCAGGCCCGTGCCTTTCTCTTGACCCATTGTCATGCCGACCATCTTGCTGGATTGGATGCAAAACGCTTTTCTGGTAGAGTCTACTGTTCTGCCATAACCAAAGAACTCGTTTCTTTGAACCCCAAATTCGACCATATCCGTCAGTATATCACCTGCCTCGATATGGGCCAACATACCCTCGAAATACGAGGTGTACGCTTTCAATTGACCTTGATCCCTTCCTACCATTGTCCAGGCTCCACTATGTTCTTGATTGAAGATAGCCACAATTCAGTGCTCATCACTGGCGATATCAGAGCCGAAAGCTGGTGGATTCAGAGCTTGAAGAAGAATCCATATCTCTTTCCTTATACCACCGGTCTCAAGACTCTCACGAATATCTACGTCGATACAACGTTCTCGTATCGAGGAGAACCGTACATCGAATTGCCGGAAAATTCAGAAGGAATTCAGGCAGTCATACAGATGCTCAAATTATACCCCATGGACGACGACGATATTCGGTTCTTCTTTCTGGACACAACAAGTGGCTTTGAAGAGGTCTGGGCACAGATCGTTGGATGCTTCGAGGGTGGCATCAGTTTGGGATCACTGATCGGTTCCAGAATAAAGTTCTTAGTCGATTCTGGTGATAACGAGGCCAAGATTCTCACAAAGCATTCGAAAGAACCCAAACATGCACTTTTCCACATTATTGAGCACTCTGGCACCCTCAAGCCACAGTTTCCCGTCAGAATAAAGCAGTGTATCGACTTCAACATGATGGATATGGTGGGTGCTCTATTTCCAATCTCTACTGAAAACCTCTCTATGGACGAACTTTCTGCCATAAAGACGTTGAGCTGTCTGTCGAAAGGAAACAAGATTGTTTCCTTTAGGCAGCGATTGTGGGTTTGGCCAAAAAATGGCTCTGAGTTGCTTCCTCAAGACATCAAGTTGGTATTTTCCAGACACCTGTCGTTTCGAGAAACACGGGAATTGGTGTCGCTTTTCAGACCAGTCCAAGTATATCCATGTTGCGAGTCCAAATTAACCTGGCTCGCAGGGTTCTCCATGAAGCGGTGCTTTGGCGACTTATGTGTCGGTTCCAGTTTCGACTATGATCTAAAAATGTTCAAAGCATTTGGTCAACCTTCGCAATCCATACTGGAACGCCCTATTATGACTATCAACAGATGGAACATACACGAATGTGAGAACGAAATTGAGTTTGTCAATAAAGTATGTCTTGGGGACACCCCCAAGTTTAATTTTAAAGGCATTGGGACTTTCGGCAACAGAGGAACTCTCGAGCTCTCACGGAATAGTGAGACGAGAGCCAAAGATCTCAAATTACAGGATATCATTGCCGGTAGAAGAGAACCAGCATACAAGAACAAAATAAAGCAACTTCAGAACATGTACTCTGAAACATCGTATTGGGAAGCACAGAAGTTATTGCGAGATTATGACTTCGAGAAAGAGTTTGAGGCCCAAGACAGCGATGAAAACAGTCTGTCACAAGCTTATGGATACTCAGACACCAATTCCCATAGTGTTGAAGCTGGTCCATTGTCCATATCTCAGAGATCAAAGAGGCTTAATTCATTTTCTCAAGACCGAAATGCACACACACAAATAGCTCCTATGAACATTCGGCGAACATCAAGACATTCAATTACAGAAAATGACTGCCTGGAGATAAAGATAGAAAAAGATCTCCTGGTAGCAAAGATGGAAATTGAACCTCCTACAGCACAATCACTGAACTCGAGTGAAAATAGCAAGGCCCAAAAGAGGCCAAGATTGGTCAGGAATAATCCAGAGCAAGTGAACGAACAAGGAACAGCAAAGTGTCCTATTAGCATTCAGTCAAGTTTCGAGAAGTTCATCCTGAACAGGTCGTTACTATTGGATTCTCTGTCCTGGATAAGCACAAAGAAAATCAACACAATCTCACGACTGCTTCGAGAAGACCCCAATATGTGGTTTTCTCTTCGACTTGCACTGGTGAATCAGCTATCACATCTTGGATCTACTTGAGCATATATGCTATGATGTATATTAACTAGTGTACAATGATTTTAATATGTCTCTTTTGAGAATGCCACGCCAGGTTTTTCTGGCTATTTTTTAATGAATTATAGGTACCATCTAATAATTAATTTTTGGAGTTTAGATGTAGTCAATGTGAAGTAAGGCTCTTTGAAATTGAGTGTTGTGATGAAAGTGGACTGGAAGAAGAGTTAATGAAATAATTCGTATTGACCAAGAAATGGTCAGGAAAGGATTGATATTTGGACATTGTGAAGTATTTCAAGAAGCTGAGTAACTGTCTGGTGGAGAAAATTATTACTACACAAATTATTCATCTCAGTGAATGGGGTAGTCATCTCAGTGAATAATTTTAGTTTGAACAAATGAATTTATCAAGAAATCAGATCTGCCTTCTCGGATATTTTTACTTTATCTGCCTTATCAGACGTCTCTGTCTGTGTGTTCACTCTAATCAGAACATAGGTAATCATCCCGAACAAACAATCGTTTTAATCAAATAAAATTAAATTGTCCAAGCTTCATACCAAAATAAATTCTCCAAACTTCATGAATAAATTCTCCAATCATATCATAATAAATTCTCCAAACTTCATGAATAAATTCTCCAATCATATCATAATAAATTGTCCAAACTTCATATCCTCCTGTATAATATCCTCCTATTAATCCTCCTATACCTTCTCTTCGCTTCCTTAATTCTCTCTCCACTTCTCACCACAATTCACACACTTGTAGAAAGTAGTCATTGGCTCATCTGCAGAACGAATTTGCAATTGATAGAAGTACGCCTTGGAACCTCCACACGTATCCACTGGACACTGGGCCGCAGTTTGGTCCACATTATCCCAGAATCCCTCTCCTCCCAAGACGTCATCGACCTCTTTTCTGGCCAATTCTTTCCGGTCAAACATTTGGAAACCGTTGATTTTAAACTCGTAAGGACAAGTGGCGCAATAGAGCTCGTTGCAGCCGTCGTCGCCTTGGCGGATCAACAACATGTTGGAGCAATTAGGACAGAAGGACAACATTGGAAAAGGCAGTGAAGAGAAGAGCGAAATTTCTGGTTTGATCATGTGGCGATGCGCACGTGACGTTTCACGTGACCCGTGACATCTGATCCGTGTCACCTGACCTATACCGAGAAGTCCACTTGGAAAATAGCCGGCACAGAATACCCACACTTATGGAAGAGAAGACGCTGTCAGACAGTAGTGGAAATGGTCCTGGCATTGCCAGTAATGGGACGGATTTGGAAGTTGCCGATTTGCGCTCCTTTCCGGTCTCCAATCCCCAATCTCCATTCATATCCAACAAGGTGAGTTCACCTCGTCTTTCCCCATTCAAGGTGCCCCTTGCATCTCCTACCAAGTCACCAAGTCGTGGAACCATGAATTTGGGTCTTTCCAATGACCGTGTGCTATTTTCTCCTCTGAAAACACCCAATGGAAGAGCAGGACAGTTGTCTCCAAGAAGAAGAATGGCCTTATTGAATAAGTCGGCCAGAAAGAGAGCAGTCAAGAATTCCAGTGTTTATTCCCGGCTTATGAATGAGGACGAAGATGACGATGATGAAGATGACGCCTTAAAGCAACAGGATCTTCGTATTGCCGAAACTATCTTGAGACAGTCTCGTAATGAACAGGGTAAGGCATATGGAAGTGATGTGGAGCTCGAAGAAGACGTGACTCCCAAGATCAAGAGAAGAAGAACGGCGGCCATGAAGAAGGTCAATACGCAGGTCCCTTCAGATGAAGAGGATTTGGACTTGAGCTTGGATTTGGATGAAGAAGGAGGTGATTCTAGCGATGAGTTCAATGAAGTCGACGATGAAGAGGAAGAAGACGAGCCTGACGTGTTAGATTCTTCTGATGAAGAAGTCATAATGCCGTCACCTTCAAAACCGCGGTCTCGAAAGCCGTATTCACGCTCTAAAACCCCCACCAAAGACTTCGTGGTCGACTCTGACGAAGACGACTATCAAGCACAAATAATAGCAACAGGAAAGAAAAAGGTGGGACGGCCCCCAAAGGCTGCAACTGTCATTGGAAACATCAAAAGCATCTTCCAGATGGATGACGAAACCTTCTTCAAGGATAACAAGGAGAGAAAACCAACCAAATATATTGAAAAGTCCCCCTCCAAACAAGATACAGACATTGCCCAGGAGGTGCAAGTAGCACCAATTATTTCTGGCTTGGCTGAAGAAAAGGCTAAAGACATAGCCGAAGAACCAATTAATGAGTTTGTCCCTCTCGAAATCCCAAAAACTGATGCAAATGGCAATATTATCGATGAAGAGTTCTTGAAAGCCCATTTTGGCGGAGTTCATCTAGAAGAAAACCTCAAGGGAAGATTTTTGGATGAAAGAGCCTTCTTTCTTGAGGGCAGTGAAGGATACTTCGAACAGCATAGTACCAGAGCAAAGCCTTCCAACAAATCGTTGGCACAATTGGCACCCAATGTTGAATATGGCGAATTCACCCACTACATTGCTCTAATGGACAAGATAGCCGAAAATGAAAAGGAGTTGTTATGCAAACTCCATAAGCATTTATATCACCAATGGTGCTTTGAACTTTCCCAGGGATTTAGTCTAAACTTCTATGGCGTTGGCTCTAAGATTGACCTACTTTTGGATTTTTCCACCAATTATTTCCTCAACTGGTTTGAAGAAGTGTTGGAATACGAATTTCCCCAGATTGTAGTGGTCAATGGTTACAATCCAAGCATCAAATTCAAGAAAATCCTACAAGACATTGTCAATGTTTTCATTCCACCAGCAACCAAAAAGGAGCAGGGTATTAGATTGCCCAAGCATGTCGCCGAAACAGTTCCTTTCTTGGTCAACCATATAGAAAAGCATAGAGAGATAATTCAAGAATCGGACCTGGATGAGCCTTTTGTGGCTCCTAAAATGCTCTTGGTGATCCATAACATTGATGGAGACATGTTCCGTGATGAAAGAACACAGACATATCTATCTATTATTGCATCGCTTCCCGAGGTCTGGCTCGTTTCTTCCAGTGACAATGTAAATTGTCCTTTACTTTGGGACCAATCCAAAATGAAGAGTTTCAATTTTCTTTGGCACGATCTTACTACCTACAAATCCTATCAGACGGAGCTTTCATTCCGTGATGTGTTGAATTTGGGTAAATCTAAAAAGTTCATTGGTGATAAGGGTGTCAAGTTCGTGTTGAGTTCATTGACTACCAACGCCAAGAACACGTACAAGGTGCTATTGGAAATGCAAATGGCGATTTTGGATGGTGTTGCTGGAACTGATAGTTCTAGAAGTGGGCTTAAGGGTAATCTAAAAAACGGAGTTGCATTCAAGGCACTCTATGAAAATTGTTTGGAGAAATTTATCACCAGTAATGAAATTACCTTCAGAACTGTGATGGGAGAGTTTGTGGAGCATAAAATGTGTAAACTAGTCAAGAACGAGGCGGGAATGGAAGTTGTGTTTGTTCCGTTCAGTTATGATGAGATGGTGAAGGTTATGACGGAAGTCTTCTCTACGTGATTGCTTATATATAATGTAATATAAATTATAATTTGATACTTAACAGTAGAGGAAGTGATAGCATTGGGTTATTAGGGTAGTTTAAGGTAAAGTACACAAAGTGATAGTAAAGTCCAAAATTTTGAAATTGTTGAAAAATGTGAAAATATTTATCCAATTCGGTTTCACAACTTCAATGAAACACGAATATGGAAAAATCACATAAATGATAGCAAATGTACGAATCAATGGGTGTAATGATTAGGTGTAAGCATCCTTTATAAAAATTTCACTGTCTTTGCTTATGTTTGAGAAAGGAACACCACTTTTCAATCAGGATTCCGGTAAGTGGCAATAAGCCTAAGGATACAACAAGTTGTATTTACAAAGGAATGTAGAATTAATCACAGAAGCATACACAAATTGGAAAGGGTTAAAAAAAAGAGCATAGAATATGAGAAGCGGTCAATAATGTAACGAAAGAAAGAGCAAAATTATTATTCTCAGAATCTGTTGTAACGAAAGACCGAGAAATCTTAATTCTCAGAAGCTGTTAAGAGAGTACAGTCCAAAGAAGTTAATTAATTAATTTCCACGTAAAAATTCACCAAATCAATATATGGAAGTAGTCCAATTATTTATGGACGTTGTCCATTGCTTATTATATTCATAGAAGCACTTCATTCATACTGTCCAAATCCATGTGCTGCACCGTAAATCAACCAACATTGCTTATCCTGGCTTGGCAAATTTGACGTAACGATGCAACTCGCCCCATTCGTGGAACCAATTGTGGCACTAGAAGACACGAGCATGGACACATATCCATATCTCCACATCCCACTGCATATGTATACCTGAAACGCCAGTTGATTCTATCAAGTCATAGCAAACCTATATATCTATTCTCTCGCTAACTTCCTCAATCACTGGATGTATTTGTAGTAATTGTATAAGTGTCCTTCTTGGTGACATCGCAGTCTGAATCAAGGCTTCAGCCACGTCCAAGACTAACTCCGCACTAATTGCAAGGGCTACAAGTAGATCATGTCGAGGCGACGGCAGAGTATCATATGCTATACCCGTCTGATCCGTTCGAATCGATCAATAGCAGTGTACCTTATATTATGCTATTGGCATTGATTGAACCACAGTAAATGTCGAGATAGACTATTGAGTATGGTTCTAATTAGAGCATGACTCGACACACACACGAGGCTGACACAATAGGGCATGATGAGTGATGGTCGCTGGTGAGTGGGGTCGTCTACTTAATTGCAGTCAATTGGTCCATTTTCCACCGACAATTAACACGGAGGAGATGTGAGGAGATAGTGAGGATATGGTGAAAGGAGATAGTGAGGAAATAAGAGACAGTGAGGAAATAGAGAGATAGAGGAAATAGAGAGATAGAGTAAATAGAGAGACAGCGAGGAAATAGTAAGAGAGATAGTGGTAGGAAGATAGTAGGAAGATAATGGTAGGAAGATAGTAGGAAGATAGTAGGAAGATAGTAGGAAGATAGAGGCTGACTGTAGATAATTCATATAGTCCCGACTAGTTACGGCACCCATTCCTTCCCAGGGTCTATTAGTTCTAATAGTTCCCACATCTGTCTACTTCCTCTCGCTATCTCTCTTTTCTCACCATTTCTCCCTATCTATTTATCCCTCCCTATCTATTTTCTCCCTATTTTCCCCTTCCCCTTTCTCCCTATTTTCGCACTCCTCTGGCCCGTTTCTCGCTACACTCCCACTACACTCCCTACTTCCTCACTAATCTCCCTCACTTTCTCACTTTCTCACTAACCCCAGTTCTCCCTATCCCCTACTTCGCGCCCTAGCTCCGCCTTCAAATTTATCATTATCCTTGGCCACCGACTCCACCATCTCACCCAATGGGGAACTTGTCTAAACTCCCCAGAGGAACGGAATTGACCGTGGGCAGTCACTCGGTCACCATCGATAAGTACCTTTCTGCCGGCGGCTTCGCCCACATCTACCGCGTCCACATCGACCCCAAGGAAGACGACTCCAACATCGCCTGTTTGAAGCGGGTCATCGTCCCGGATAAGACGGGCCTCAATCAATTGCGCAAGGAGGTGGACGTGATGAAGATCTTGCGCAAGGGCCGCAACATCGTCAAATACTACGACTCCCACGCCGAACGCTTGGACGACGGCACCTACCAGGTGCTCGTGTTGATGGAGTTGTGTCCCAACAAGTCGTTGTTGGACTACATGAACGCCAAGATCAAGACCAAGCTCTCGGAGCCCGAGATCCTCGCCATCATGTACGACATCGGCCTCGGCATCTACGAGATGCACCGCCTCAAGATGATCCACCGGGACATCAAGATCGAGAACGTGCTCATCGACAGCAAGCACCGCTTCAAGCTCTGCGACTTCGGCTCCACCTCCGCGCCCATTGCGCCGCCCAAGGACCACCAGCAGCTCCAGCTCCTCGCCCACGACATCTTGTACCAGACCACGCCGCAGTACCGGGCCCCCGAGATGATCGACTTGTACCGCGGCTTTGCCATCGACGACAAGCTGGACATCTGGGCCTTCGGCTGCTTCTTGTACAAGCTCTGCTACTACACCACGCCGTTCGAGGCCAACGGCGACATCGCCATTCTCCACGCCCTGTTCCAGTTCCTCCCGGCGCCCCACTTCTCCGGCGACTTGAAGAACCTCATCATCATCATGCTCCAGGAAAACCCCATGTTCCGCCCCAACATTGTCCAGGTCATCAAGCTCTTGGCCAAGATGATGGACCTCGACTTCAACGACGTCGGCATCGACGACTTCTACAAGGCCGGCTCCTACAACTTCCACGCCTTGCACGATTACCAGAAACAGAAGCAGAACGAGATGTTCAAGCAGCAGCAGATGTACTACCAGCAGCAGCAGCAGCAGCAGCAGCAGTACGCTGCGGCGGCGCAGGGCAACCACCTCCCCAGTTCGTCCGTCTCGCCCAAAGTTGCACCCCAAGACCACAATAGCATTCCCATCCCTTCGCAGTCATACAAGCAGGCTCTGGGCCACTCGTCCAAAATACCCACGCCCGAGGTCCTCAGCACGTCGTATCCAGACGAACGGCCCAAGTCGTCGCTTCTGCTCTCTCGCACAAGCAGCAGCGACCACAAAAGAAAGAGCCATCTCTACGAAGAAGAAGAAACAGGCAAAAGAAAGAGCCATCTCTACGAAGAAAAAGAGACAGGCATCCCCAACCACATCGAGTCGGAAGCTAACGACTTGGACGAAGATGTCAGTTTTGGCGAATTGGACAACATGGACAACATTGAAGAACGCTACCCGTCCTTGGAAGACATTCTTGATGAAAAAAGCAAGCCTGCTCAGTCCGTTCCCATTGCATCCACTCCATCTTCACCACAACCCGCTAAGTCTGTATCTGTGACACAGCCTCCGGTAAAGCCCGTCGTGCTAACTGCATCTGAGGTGAAAACCCTCACCAAAGATCAATTGAAGCAATATAATTATCAACATCAGGTATATCAATACCAGCTTCAGCAGTATCACTACACCCAGCAACAGTTAGAGAAGCAACATCTTCAACAAGAACAGCAAGTACAACAACTGCACAAGCATCAGCACCAACAATTGCCTGGCCAAAGTTTGAATCAACAGGAGCCTATCGTACCAGCTTCAGAGCCAAATCAACTGTATTCTCATTCGCACCAACGTCAAAGTTATCCCCCAAAGCAAGAAGGAACAGAATACTTGAAGAAAGAAGCGTGGGAAAGACGCCAGGCTCTTATCAACAAGAGTGCTGAAAAGTTGGTAGATGACATATTTTCGGAATCGCCCGCTTCTCTTCCTAAGGCCAGCCAGAGTGTCAAGTCTGATATATCACATTCCGAAATATCAAGACTGAATTCTCAAGTCATGAGAGCCAACGAAAAGCTCCAAAATGAAGTCCAAAGCGAGGATTCGAATACATCTGATCAAGCAAAGAGCATCGAAGTGATTGAGCCTGATGTTGACCGAGTACCAGACCAAGGTGAATTCAAGAAGGAACCAGAAGTTGAGAACGTTGCAGTTGAAGTGCAAAGTCATAAGTCAAGAAAAGACCATATTTACAATGACTTATTGAGCTTCAGTGTTGAATCGCCAACCACTGTCCCAAGTGACGATAGAGAAGTAGTTCCAGTCGCAGAACCATCACATTCTCAGGTGAACTCCAATGCTGGAATTGACATGAAGAATCATTTATCTGTTGCACCACCAACCCAGAAATATGGAAGCACTCCAATCATTCCCACGCTTAGCACGACTTCTATCAATAATCACACTCCATCTTCTTTAGGAAACCCCTTTCCATACCAACCAACTACTCCTGGAGGAGAAGAAGCCAATAATGAGGGCATCGCTATAGAGAAACGGAAGAACGCTAATCCATGGGGAGAATATCGCAAGAATGCTTCAACTTCATCTGTTCCAATTGCCAAGGTTAGATCGCATCCAGGACTTTACAAGGCGGATTCGAATACCGAACTCCTACAAGACGTGCATAAACCTAGTGGCCGCAATCCCCGGGGAGAGACAGTTGAACCCAATTTGATAGACTTAGAAGTTGGTTTGGAATCGTCGAGCTCTTCCAGCGCCACGCCTATCCTTAAGCCAAAGATGGCACAAAGCAACAAGGACATTTACAGCTTGGGATCAGATTTATCCCTATTAGATTTAGAAGTTAATGAATCTAAGGACTCCAAGCCCCAGTTCAAGAAGAGAATCTCGTCAGTTCAAAATCCTTCGCAATTCAGTTTCCAGGAAGAGGTGATTGATTTTGCTTCTGATGACGAGAACCCTGAAAATGGATCGAAAATGAACCGGTTGTCAATTAGAAATTCTCTAAAGAAGCCGAAACCTCGCAAGGCCTCGGATAACAGGAGAAGCGAAAGTTCAAGTGAATCGAAGAAAAGACTCTCGTTCTTCGGTAATCGTACTGAACTGATTTAGAAGATTGATTTTAGAAATAAGTCTATGTTTTGAAACGAGGTATCTAGAAGAATGGTAGAAATAATGAATGTAGTGTAGGAGTAATAGGCGTATTGAAGAAAATGGGGAAGAAAATGGGGAAGTAAATGGGGAAGTAAATGGGTACTGATATAGTGTATTTTTTTCAGAGTTCATCAAGTCTTCATAAAGTCGTTGTTAAATAAAATGCTATGAAAAAATCAACTTAGAGACAAATTAAGACCAACTAGAACCAATTCCTGCTTGACCCGATTGGTATGGAAATGATCTGCTGATCACATTCGCAATATTTCCTATTTCATGTCGATTTACATTAATTATATAGTAAGTGTAGTCAAAAAGAGACTCCTAAATAAATGAGAAGAGTCTCTTAAATATGAGTAGTCTCTTTTCACTCACCTATCTTGGTCAATTCAAGTCCATTTTTTGCAAAACTTGTCCAGATCCCAACGTAACACTTCACCTTTATCCATTTTCTTCTCCCACTGCATCACCTCTTCAACAAGTGCACTTTTAACCAGTGCGATCTGAAAAATTCAGGTCATCTCATCTTCTCATCATGACTGTAAAGCAGTATCTATCTCAGTTGGTTCTAGCCCTTCCATTGGAGAAGTTCGAGACCCCTGAACCAAACCAATATCCTTCCCTTGATGGTCCCATCAGACTCATCCTCGATGGCAAATCCAGTGATATTCTCACCAATAAAGATACACTCGAGCTCATCTTGAACGAATCGTCCAAGGCCATTCTCCAAGGCTACACACCGGGAAACCTCCTTCTGTCGGTCCATTCGTACTTGGACAGCGTTTTTCAATCATTTCAGTCCAACTTTTCACAGGAAGAAGCTCTTCTTCAGCTCCATGTCTTGGGTGTTTCCTTGTTGCAGACTTTCATTCAGATCAACTACACAGGTCCTGGTGTGCAATTCACAGCCCAGGAGTTGTTGTTTCCCGATTCAGATGCACAGAAGCTCCAATTGGAGTGCTGTAACGCCTTGGTCGTTGAAGGACAGCAGCCATTCAGCTTGGTGACCGATCCGTTGTTGTTGATACTTGCCTTGTTAGTTCTCGAGAAACTCATGGGTTTGCAAGCTGACATGTCCGTTTTCGGCACCAGGGCACTTGAAGAATTGGTCGAAATCACCAGTGCAATCACCAAGAAGACACAGGACACCGGAGACGTCTTCATGGCCTCGGTTCAATGGTGGAGATGCAGAGCTCTTCAAGTGCACTTGTCGATCTTGTCCGAGCCTCCATCGTTATTGTCGTCGCTTTCCTCCATATTGTTGAACCCTTCCGTGCCAAATAACTTGACATCTCATGAAAATGTCGAGATCCAGAAGAATCTCCAACTCATGTACTTTTTGGAGTGTGCCAGAAGCAGTATCCACAGCTTCACCGAACACTTGGCAATTCCTCTGTTAAATAAGGCCAAGGACCTCTCCAACTTGTCCTTGGTTTTGTCGGGTGCCAAGGCCAAAAGAACCAGACATCAAAACTTTCACACTTCTGCATTAATTGTTTTGGCCAAATCCGAAGGCACATCGATCTATGACCAGACAAACATGGAATCTCCCGAAGATTTCGCCTTGGAATCGGACTTGTTGCTTGAACGTCCTCAATTTGAAGCCTTGGACAATCTAGAACTTCCTTCTCAACCCAACGTGAAAAAGCTCAAGTATGATACTTACGAAGAGGATCAAAACCCTCTTTTGCCCATTGCCATTCGCCAAGAAGACATTCCGTTACAATTAAGAGATTTAAACCCTAATGACCAGCCGGCTTTGTCTGATGTGGACAACCTTCAACTTCTTCTAAGACTCACCACTTTGAAACAGACTTCTCCATCTGGAGACGCATTGGTCGAAGAGGAATTGATGGCCCTTGCTTCCAGAGTGGCCTACACCAGTTCAAAGCAAATTAACTGGACCATTTTCTCCAGATCTTTATGGGAAAGATCGGTGTTGGAAACAAGCAAAGCAAGAACTATTGAAAGAGGTTTGCTCCAAATGACGTCTCTTGTTGAAGAAATTGGGCTTAAAATCAAGACCAAGGTCTTCCCAGAAGCAAAAGGCAACACAGGCTTGGTTTCTTCGAGGTTGAGATTTATCCATCAACTTCCTCTCATGCCACAATGGTCGTTGGACGTCAAATTGGCCGAAAAGTACATGTCTTTGGGAGTTCTCAAGTCGGCTCTTCAAATTTACGAAAGGCTTGAAATGGACTGTGAGTTGGCCTTATGTTACGCTGCAGTAGAAGAGGAAAAGAAGGCAGAAGAGGTGTTGTTAGCAAGACTCAAAAAGAACCCCAATGATGCTAGAGCCATTTCTATTCTCGGTGATATTAAACAAGACCCTTCTCTTTGGGAAAAAGCATGGCAAATTGGCAGATACTCCAAGGCTAGATCCTCTTTGGCCAGATACCATTATGGACCTCCAGCTTCTAGTGGACTTTCCAAAAACTTGGAACTCACCATCAAATACATGCATGATTGTTTGACAGTCCATCCTTTGAGCTTCGAAAACTGGTACTTTTATGGATGCTGTGGTCTTGAATCGTCTCAATACGAGCTTGCTGCTGAAGCCTTCACCAGATGTGTCAGTTTGGACGACTCTAACCCCCATGCTTGGTCCAACTTGGCCTCTGCCTTGTTACAATTAGAAAAGACCAAGCAAGCATTCAGCGCCTTACAAAAGGCAGTCAGATCTGCATCTGACAGCAAGAGCTGGAAGATCTTCGAAAACTACATGATTGTGGCCGTCAAATTGAACGAATGGAACGACGTCATCATTGCTATGCGTGAACTTCTTGACCTCAAAAAGAATGGAGAGGCTTCCATTGATATTCCTATTGTTGAAAAATTAACGGAGATCTTGTTATCTACAGAATATCCCAAGAAGGACGAAGACGGACAACCAGGACGTTTGACACACTTTCAAAATTCGTGTGTCGACTTGATCTGTAATATCTTGCCCAATATCATCACCACTTCTTCCAGATGTTGGAGAATTGTTGCTAGAGTCGAATTGTGGAGACAAAGACCTTGGGCTGCTCTTGAATGCCACGAAAAGGCTTACAGAGCATTGAGTCAGAGAGCAGAGTTGGAGTTCGAGGAAAGTGCCTGGAATGAAGCTGTCGATGCTTGTGCTGACTTGGTTGGAGCATACGAGTCCTTGGGTGAAAGACCCGGAAAGCATGATGCTGGAGATGTGGTTTGTGCCGATTGGAAATATAAATGCAGAACTACCATTAGGTCGTTGATGTCGAAGGGTAAGTCGATGTGGGAAGACAGTGAAGGATGGGAGAGATTGCAGGATTTGAAGAACGAAGCCAGATAATATAGAGCAATGATTAATGAAAGTGCCAGCAAGTAGTCTGGATCATAGTAGTTGATTAGAATAGAGCAACGTATTAATAGTATCAAAAAATAGATCAAGTAGTCTGGATCATAGTAGTTGATTAGAATAGAGCAACGTATTAATAGAGAGTATCAAAAAATGGATCAGTAGTCTAAAAATTAAGTAACTACTATGAATCTTTACATGTACAATTGGAGGATAAAAATTTTACAAGAAATAATTTAGGTCAATTGCTACACCATCATGCTGCTTCTTGGTAGAAATATCTACTGAAAATATATGGTTTTATTCTTAGTTTACGTCGTTTTCGATGTCAATGTCATCATGAACATAGGAAACGATCCTGATATTATTCCTACGCTTGGGATTTTCCAAGATAGTTGATGAACAATCTTCTCCAATAGTGGAATCATTTTCTCCGTCCATTTTCTGGAGAATTGTTGGCCAGATTCCATTGTGAAACACTTGCGTCAAAAGCTTCTGGTAAGAAGCAGATGTTTCGAGTCTCAATGCTAAGGCAATGGCATAAAATAGCACATAGGAAGGATGTTCATACTGAATCAAATAGACGAAAAGAACTGCAAAATCAACAATGCTAGCAAAAGCAGCGATTTTCTCCTCTAAATACTCCAACACCGGCTTCATTACTACTGTAAACGAAGAGCCTGGAAATATATCCATGAATAGATATGTCACGAGATTGAAATAGGAATGGAGGCTCGAAGAAACAATCTTGAGGGTTGAGTCTGCGGAAATGGATGCAAGCATTGCCATGGATAGAACATGTGTATTTTCAGACCGCCAGATGGTGTAGGCAATGCCATTTTCCAGGGTTTGACTTAGAAGTAGGGCCAAGTGTCTGGATGTGACTAAGCCATGAGTAAAAGCTGAGGACGTTGCAGCAAGCCAATAGAAAGCAGGATTTGGTCTAAATGACGCCAGAGAGTAGATGTAGGCAAAGGACGACGTCAAGTTGACCAATAGGGAAAGCACCCACGCCCTATGGAGTAGACCATGGTAGTCTATACTCTGAATGCGATTGAATAAAATACCACGAGAAGTGCTCAAAAAAGCGGGAATTTTCTGTAGAAAAAACCCCATATTGAATCTGCTTTGATCTGGAGTAATTGGCCTTACTTTTCTGATAGAATACAGTCCAGGGGAAATGGTGCAGCACAAGAGTAGAGAAGTCTGAATTTGCACCCATTTGTGGACGCAATGTCGCGAGACATTCTTTTTCCAGGGTCGCGTTGACATCATAGAGAAGGTTAATTTGCATCCATGTCTTCTTTAGCCTAAAGTAGGCAAAATGGAAATCTAAGTCCAGAAACACCACCAAAATCACACTTTCACGCTGCTATCGCCAACACAGACTTGATTACGCTTCTTTGGCTACAAAAATCGCCCAAAACGGAGCATTTTTGGCCTCCCCATGGTTTTGACCGCAAAACCTATTTCAGGAACCTAGGGGGTGGCTTGATGCATTCAGCACATGCAAATGGGCAGATCGAAGCCAGAAACGTGCAATCAACTGACGGAACCGCCAGATAGAATGAAACTCTCACTTTGCTGGTCCTTTCGAGCCCTTTCCAGCCCTTTCCAGCCTTTTCCGCTTTGTTGCCCCCCTACCACTGCCGCCAGCCTACAGAAATTACCTAAAGTCGCAACAATCGAAATCACGATCACAATCACAAGCACAATCGCAATCACAACGAGCACCTGCCCTAGCGATCCGATCTGGCTGTTTTAACTGTTCAAACAAGCAGGCGCCTACTACTGGATTCTGGCGTTAAAAGCTCAATATACGCGTGCTGAAGTCCCCACTGCAATCCTCACCGAACCACCTCCCCTCCTCAGCCACTCACCCGCCTGGCCATCCCTGCCAGGTCACGTTTCACCTGTCTAATCCTGGCAGTGTCTACCACCTTCGGTGCCTCGCGTCCTACGTGTATCCACCAACAAAGTGCTAATATTGTTGTTTTCTTCAGTTCAACTTGTCCAGCTCCCTAGCCATGGTGGAAGACAAGTATATTGGTTTGGCTCTTGCCATGTCGTCGTCGTTGGCGATCGGAACGTCGTTCATCATTACAAAAAAGGGCCTCATGGATGCCTCCGCCAGAAGCGGCACCTCACAGGTCCAAGGCCACGAATACCTCCAGAACCCCATCTGGTGGGCAGGCATGCTTACCATGGCTATTGGAGAAATCGCTAACTTCGCTGCATACACCTTTGCTCCCGCCATCTTGGTCACTCCCTTGGGTGCGCTTTCTGTGATTATCGGAGCCGTTTTGGCTGCCATCTTCCTCAAGGAGGAGTTGGGCACCTTGGGCAAGATGGGCTGTGCCATCTGCTTGATGGGATCGGTGATTATTGTCCTCCACGCTCCTCCTGACAAAGAGATCGAAACTGTGGACGAGATTTTGGGTTATGCTACTCAGCCAGGTTTCTTGTTCTACTGTTTCATGGTGGGAGTCTACTCCTTGTTCATGATCTACAAGATAGTCCCCAAGTACGGCCACACCAACCCCATGATCTACCTCTCGATCTGTTCTTCTGTCGGCTCCATCTCCGTGATGTCCATCAAGGCCTTCGGCATTGCCTTGAAGTTGACCCTCTCTGGTAACAACCAGTTCACCCACGTTTCCACCTACCTCTTCTTGTTGGTGGTTGCGTTGTGTATCGTGACCCAGATGAACTTCTTCAACAAGGCGTTGGACCAATTCGATACCTCCATTGTCAACCCGTTGTACTACGTGACTTTCACCACTTTCACCTTGGCCGCTTCGTTCATTTTATTTAAAGGATTCAATACGTCGTCGGCCATTGACATCATCTCGTTGTTGATCGGATTCTTGATCATTTTCAGTGGAGTGTACCTCTTGAACATCTCGCGTAAGGACAACGAAGGCAAGTCCCGGGAGATCTTCGGTGTGCACAACGGCAAGGACATGGCCCCCATGGACAACGGTGTGGGAGGGTTCTCGTCCATGAGAAGATCGATGCAAATAAACAGAAACGAGTATTCGGAGGAGGAGACTGTGGGCTTGAGAAGATTTGACAGTTTCGAGTTGGGATCGGACGACGAGGATCTTCAACACCACAGGGATTAGATATAGACTATGTATTTTACTGTACAACGAGAGGGGCCACTGCCCCCAAAATTAACGGAGTGATTGGACGAATGTAGATGGATGTAGTTGACGGAGTAGATGAATAGATTGAGTAGAGGCAGATTAGAAGATTATTATGTCTTTAGTGTTATAATTATTTGCAATTATAATAGTTTCTTAGGCTAAGAGATTGAAGTAGAAGTCTGATCAGATGTATGTATTTGAAGTAGAGGCATGTAGATTGAAGTAGATGCGTCATGTTGCATTTATGCCATTAGTCTTATTATTCAGAGATGATGACACAATTATAATTATGACTTATACGGCTAGAATAACCGTATCCAAGGAAGAGCTCGCCTAATGCTCGATTGTCAAACGATAATACCAGAATTCACTGATTTCAGTCGTTAATGAAGTATAAAAGTAGGATACTAAACCAGCCCTTCCTCAAGCTGAACTGAATAACCACTATATTTTCGTCCACATCCATAATTATAAAAGAACGATAATGCTGAAAAGCACCATCTATTCCTCTAAACTAATCTGAATAGTCTCCTTTACATTTCATAACTTCTCCCCCTCCTTTTCATCAACTTCCTCTCTTCATCAACTCATACCACCTTCTCTCACTCTTCTTTTCTACTCTCATTAACATTCGGTCTATTGCTATGTTACACACCTAAATATCATCAATGTCCAAGTCGTCGTCATCCTCCTCGTCATCGTCGTCTCCGAACTCGAAGTTGACGTCCTCGTCCTCATCAGCACCGAAGGTGTCGGTTTCGTTGATCTTGGCGTTCTCGGGCAACTCTCCCATGTTCTTCAAGGTTCTGGCCTCGTCAGAGTTGAACTTGTGCACAACGTCACATTGCTCGTCCTGGAAGTCTCTCAAAGACACCAAGATGATGTCACCTTGGCCCATCCATACCTTCTTTCTCAACTTTCCTCTGATGTGTCCCATTCTCTTGATGGAGTCGAAACAGCTGACTTCGATTCTGCCGTTACCCAACATCTTGGTGATCTGGCCGTACTCTTGGCCTTCCTCCTTCAAGAACAACTCTCTCTTCTGGCCTCCGTTGTCGTTCTTTCCTCTTCTTCTGTTCTTACCACCTTTTCCTTTTCCTGTTTTACCCATGATGTATACTGTAGTGTAGGAGAATAATGAGTGTAAAATTTTTTCTGTTCACTTGTGGTGACACATTGGCGAGGTGCGAAAGCTAGCGGAGTGGATAGGGAGGATTTTGCGTCATTCTAGCGAGAAAAATAGTGGAACGCGTGTTGCTACCGCGGTAGACACATGATATCTAGCGAGAGCTTTCTCGAGCTAGAGAAAAGAGATGAGCCCACAGCAAGTGGCACTGGAAGCAATTATATAGAGAAGTACAGTATTGGGGACTGCAAGAGATGTGAAATTGTGTGTTTAGATTGTCTATGTCGTTATCTGTACCAATTGTTGGCCTTAATCGGAATCGGACCCCTGTGGTGGCTTTGGTGGAATGTCGAAGATTCTGGCGAGATACCGAGAAATGATGCCCATGAAAATAGCGAGAAGTGATGCCTCATGAAAATGGAGATTATATAGAATATATCTATGTAATTGGATGTTTTAGATGAATTGAAAGAAGGGAGCTATGTTTCTAAGTATTCTGGTCTAGTCTTCTCTATCTGAGTAAATTGTACTCCTCTCTATCTGAGTGAATTGGTGGCCCTAAAATGTATTGTCTCCATACCATTCTACTGTCCTTATCATTCTCGCTATTATATTTTTAGTGAGGTCTCGCTACAATTCTCACTCTATTTTTCTCTTCTCTCGCTAATTTAGTGAGACATACATTCTCACCATTGATCAACTCATCTTGGGCTCCATTTCCTTCTTCTACCAAACCATATTGCTCCTAAAGGCAAAACATTAGCCATTCAGACCAGCCGCTCTACTTTCCCCATAAGTACAAGGCTCATTTGGAACACGTCAGTCCCATTTCGTCCCAAATTCCCATCAATCTTGACTTTCCATCAACATCTCCTACACTGTTCATTTTCCTGTTTGTGCCCAAAATCCACATAATCCGTGACCCTATCATCACCGACTTCCAAATCTTTGTCGATAAGTGTTCAGATTATCAATTTTCACCCGTTTAGTCCAACTTTTCACATCTTCTTCAGCCAGCATCATGGACTCGTTCGAAGCCGCCACCCAGTTCTCCCAGATTCTCCGCAATCTCACCCCTGCCATCCAGAACCTCACCAGAGCAGCCCACTTTGCCATCAGACACGCCGACAGTGAAGACTACCTCTTTCCATCCATTCTCGATATTCTCAAAGACCCTTCGGTAGAAGTCAATACCAAGTCCACAGTGTTCCAGTTCATCGAGGTTCTCATCAACGAGTCGTTCTACTACTCTCGCCAGCCCAAGTTCAACTATCCCTACATCCAGAGCCTCAAATCCGCCATGCCTACCATCTTACTCGCAGTTTTGCCAACTTCCAGCAATACCAATATCTACAACGTCTTCAACAGCTTGAAGAACATCTCCAAGCATTTCAAGGTGGACTACGAGCTGTTCATTGACCATTTCAACAACGACTCGCTCTCGGAACAGGACAAACAGAATATTGACAATAATGTGCCATATCCTGAAATACAGCTTCTGCAAGACCAAACGGACCCATTGATCGAAAGCTGGTCATTGCTTCTCCGCAAAAAGAACCAGAGCCAGTACGAACGCATGCGTTTGTTGAAACACTCGCCGGTTGTTGAAGAAACGGTCGAAGAACAGGACATATTCAATCTTCGGGATAAGAACGAAAAGTCCAGTGACTACTTGTCGAAGAAGCAGATCATTTCCAGAATGGAAGACGACCGTGAGGCCCACAAACGGTCAAAGGAAAACTTGTGGGTGGTCCATAGACCCGACGATGTCAACCATGTGACAGAAGAAGAGTTCTTGAACCACTATTGGGCAAAGACCCACGTCATGTCCCAGAAGGAAGAACGCAACTTCTTGGAGACCCTTGACGATCTCAACAAGTTGGTTGCTGGAAGTTACAAGGACAAGCAGTTCTAATTCTAATTCTGTATTATATTATTATGAGGAGTCCGGCCATATCGAATCTGTCGGCCCTTTTTATTATACATTAGCCTGTACAATACAAGCGTGGTTTTAGCATCACTCACTTCATACTTCAATTTTCACTTCTCAAACCGTAGCTAATTTGCTGATATTTCATCCTTCAGTCCTCAAGCAAAGCTAATTTACTTCATATTTCATTCAGTCCTCAAGCAAAGCTAATTTGCTGATATTTCATCCTTTAGTCCTCAAGCAAAGCTAATTTGCTGATATTTCATCCTTTAGTCCTCAAGCAAAGCTAATTTGCTGATATTTCATCTTCAGTCCTCAAGCAGAGCTAATTTACTTCATACTTCAACTTTCAGTTCTCAAGCAGAGCTAATTTACTTCATACTTCTTCAAACTTCAACTTCCACTTCTCAAGCGGTAGCTAGTTTGGATAACACCCTCAATAACTCGTTGATACCGTTGACTTCGAAATCTGCCGACGTCCGGATGTCTGTCTCATCTCCAAGAATGGCCACCGTCTCGACCGCTTCGATTTGGCCATTTTGCTTGAGGTTGTTAGCAAATTCGTAATTTGGTTCATCAAGAATGGTCGTTGCTCCCGCCACAAATATAGATCTCAATTCATCCGACTTGAATTCATACGAGCCGAACGAATTGATAGAATTAAAGGAGCTCAACCGGGTGAGATCCGGAGCAGTTCTTCCCCTGAGTGGAGTGGAGGGAATGGATCCATTAATTCCCTTGACCTGGTACTTTTGAATCAATTCCTCAGCATCGACTCCATTCTTCTCTTGGTTATAGAAGTCTGCAAGAAATCTCAATGCTTTCAACGAAATTTTGTTCAGTTGCACAATCACTGTGTCTCTGATTAATGTAGCATGAACACCATCGGCCTCCAGGAAAATGTCATTAACATGTTGAATACATTCACCCATTGCATCAAGAGTTCTCTCACGGTCGTCAACGAAAGATCTGCCTGCTGAAAACTTAACAGTGCAATCTTGCACGTCACACATGGAGCCAGGGAGTCTGTCCACCTTGGACTGAATTAACTGGGTCACTTGCGAGATCCAACCCTGGGTCTCATTTTCACCAACCATCGAAAGCCACTTCTTTGAACCAATCAACTTGATGTAGCCTCCATTTTCAGCAATCAATCCCAAATTAGAATATGTTCCATATAATCTATCAAGGTCGTCTCTCTTGAGGAAACTAATGATGTACACTTTGTTCTTGGGGTCTTCCAAGATTTTGCTCAATAATGCAATAAGTCTAGATGGCTCTCTGTAGGCGCTCTTTGCGGTTGGCAATGGGGTCGATGGCTTTTTATCTCCAATGGACAAAGTGCTCGCTGCCGTCTCGAAGTTCAAAAAGAATAGCCTGTTTCCGTCTTCGCCTTCTTGGTAGAATTTATCAAACACTTCTGTAGTAAATGGAATCAAATTACTGATGTTTCTTCTCTTGTTGAGTTCCCAGGATTCGTTGATACTCAATAGACACGAAGAGACCCAGTGCATAGAATCGTGGGTCCGCACAATTTTATTGCAGTTGGACCATCTCAATAGCTTCTCCTCGCTAGAAATAGTAAGCAGCTTCTTGAAGGCTTCAGAAAATGCCTTGATATCCCAGGGGTTTATAAGAATAGCACCGTTGCCATTACAATAGAGCAAATCGGAAGAACCGGTGAACTCGGAAAGAAGCAATGGAGACTTCTTCTCATAAGTAGCAGTGATAAATTCGTGGCAGGTCAAATTTAAACCCTCTCTCATGGAGGACACAATGAAAACGTCAGCTTCACATTGCAAGGCCACATATTGCTCGAAATCGATTTCCTTTTGCAAAAGGACCACTGGCTGAGAGTCGGAAATGTTTTCGGGCAATGCATTAATTCTAGCCACAATTTGCATGATTTCTGTTTCGTAGTCTATATCTTGGCCCGAACCAATGCAAATCTCGATCATGACTGTGGTGTCGATATATTCTGGGTTTGATAAGAGAAATTTCTCGTATGCCAAAAGCTTTTGTTTGATTCCTCTCAATTTGTCGAATTTGTCTCTGCTGACAATCAAGTGCTGCTCTGGCCATCTTTCCTTGATTAGTTGGCGCCATTCACGAACGCTTTCAGACTTCAGGGTGTGAATCAAGGAGTTTGCATCTATACCCACAGGAATGGTATTGGTCATGGTGAAATTACCCTCATATGTTATGCCGATGTCGTTCACATCGGCCAAGAGAAGCCGGTTGCACGTTTGCAAAAAGTGCCGGACGTACTCTTCTGTTTGGAAAGAGATGCAATTTGCTCCCAACATGCCCTGCAAAATGTCATTTCTCTGGGCAAAACAACGGAACACTTCTGACGAAGGGAATGAAATATGGAGGAAAAGGCCGATCTTGGCATCCGGAAGCTTTTTGCGCACCATCAAGGGCACCAAAAGGAGGTGGTAGTCGTGGATCCAGATCATATTCTCGGGGTCGTCGGGGTCGGCATCGCCGTTTTCCCGAAGATAGACCTCCACGATCTTGTCGGCCACCAACTGGTTCAAGAGCTGGTAGTGCTGCCACGAATGGTCCTCGAACGCCTTGGATTTGGGGTCGTCGGGAATCTGGTAATGAAAGGTGGGCCACAAGATCTGCTTGCAGAAGGAGTGGTAGTGGCCCTGTAAGGTGATGTCGTTGGGGAAAATGGCCTCGCTGTTGTAGTTTTTCCGCAATTCCTTGGCGATGTCGTCGATGACGTGGTCCGGCACCTCGTCGCTGGGCATGGCGATGGTTCCGACCCATTTTCGGGACTTGATAATATTATGCTCTGCCGACAAGCGGACGGCCTTGGTGGTGGACACGTTGCCCTTTTTGGAGAACACAATGTCCCAGGGCGAGGTCTCGAAGATGTTGGGCTGGTCGAACAACTCGGGACTGGAAAAGCCGCCGTAGGGGGCCAAGACGAAGGAGCGCTCGGGCACGTCGTTGTTCCACAACGGCCGGGGAAGGTCCTCCTCGGTGATGGCGAGCGACAGCGAGCTGTCGTTCTCGTGGAGCGTCAAGCCGGCAAACGGCTTGCTGAGCGAGGACCGGGTGCGGGATGCTGGCGGGTTGTGGAGGGACAGGAGGTTGGTGTGGGAGCCCATCAACCCGGACAAGCTGGCGGTGGAGCGGTTCATTTTCAATGCGAGGAGGCCGGAGTCGTCGTCCTGCTTCTTGGGGTCCACCACCGAGCTGGAGATCACGCTGGAGAAGCGGGACCGGGGCTGGATGTAATGGGGCCCCAACTTCTCGGACAAGTTGTCGGTGAGGAGGGACTCGTTGGTGGACTTGCGGACACGCGTGTTCTTGTAGAAGAAGTCCTGGACGTCGTGGGGCGGGTCGGACTTGGAATCGTGGCCTGGAGACGCCGTGACCGGCGTGTGGAGCCTGGAGTTGGCCATGCTGAGGGAAGGGAGAATGGAGTGGGCCGAGGCGGGTCCGGAGCCGCCAATCAGCGGGAACGGCGTTGGGGCCTGTTTGGAATGGGGAGTGGATGCAGTTTGGGGCGTGTTGATGGAATGGGGGGCGTTGGACACGTGTGACGAGATGTCTTCATGGCGGGCCACTTCGAACTGGACGGTATAGGGAAGGAATCTAAAGGGTTAGTCTGAGGAAAGGGACGGAGGAAAGAAGCACGGGATGCTATAATGGACGTCTTTATGTTTCGTTGGACTTAATAGACTCGTTTCTGTACTTACAGTGAGCCAATGATGATAGTCATGGGATGAAGTGTAGTTGCTGTAAAATAGATTTGGCGATGGGTGCGACTTCAAGTGAAGATGGAGGTGACAGCAAGGAACAATGGTTGCAGAGACGACGCAGACGAGGAGATAGAAGAAGGGGAAGAGAAGGAAGGAGAGAAGACTAGGGTGGTTTAGGGGTGCAGGTGATGGAGGTGATGGAGGTGATGGAAAGGGTGCAGATGTGGATAGAGACGTGGACGTGGTAGCAACAGTGATGTAGTGCGAGTGCATGTGTAAATAGAGGAAGACTATGAGAATAGAGAGAATAGAGAGAATAGAGAGAATAGAGAGAATAGAGAGAATAGAGAGAATAGAGAGAATAGAGAGAATAGAGAGAATAGAGAGAATAGAGAGAATAGAGAGAAT